>CM065377.1:67444182-67871682 GCA_033060915.1 Euryodendron excelsum | reverse complement strand
AGAAGAAACATTTTTTTTTAAAAAATTTTCTGTAGATTCACTAACCTTCAATTTAATAGAATAGAATTTTTTAAAAATTATGAGTTATTTTTCAGATTTTGATAGGTTACATATATCAGGTTTCATAAGATAAATAAGCATATGTGCACGTTGTACATAGAGTACCATCTTGTATGTAATATGTAATGCAAATTACAGGAAGTACATAAATATTACAAACTGAATCAGATAGAGCAAGATACAATAAAAATGACAGACACATAGATGATTAATAGACTTCCCAATAAAAATATATTGTACTACATGTATGACACTGTACTTGTCAAACAGAGAGTAATTAAAATAGAAGATAACAGGTGCAATAATGTGTGCTGTATGATGCTGACAACTTAATTGTATATGCAAAGAATAAAAGCTTTAAGTAAATTGTAACTTAATCACATATAACTAGGATTAAACCACAATGCTGTTACAGTAGAACAAATTATAAAATCAAATCAAATAATTATGTTAGACAGGAAAGATTGCTCCATACGAACTTTTTCTTTTAGTATTCTAATTAGAGAAATAACAAATGGGTGAACAAGAGTTACAAGACCATGCCATTCATAAATTTGTCATGAACTCAAATTTTTACTGAAAAATCAGCAACACAATTTTCCAAGTGAAAAATCTGGCTGATTTTTCAGTAGAGTCAATAACAATTGCTAAGTGGCTTATTAAGTTCACACTTCATATTTGCTGTCGAGGAAATATGTTTTGACTACATTGTAACTTGTTAAGATATGTATGTTGATGTCCTAATATTTAATATATGTCACATGGGGAAATCAATATTTATTACAAGTGTAGCTTACTAAAGGTCTCCATAAATATAACTGAAGTAAAATTGGAAGAAAGTCAAACTCCTGATTAAAAATTATCTTGGTAGGACTCCTTGTTTTGGTTTTTTATGACTCCTGCTTCTCAATCAAAAGTTGGCTTGGTTGAGACAAGTACTCTGTGATTAGAAACATACAGTGATTCTGTTACGATGAGTGATTCCCAAGACTGTCCATCTCCGATTGGTCAAGTCTTTTCAGTTTTGACAAGCCTTTCAGGCTTTTGCTTGCATCATTTTCAGATGGATATCACCAATGAACTTGATAATGCATTATGCCAAAATGTAAGTAGTTGTTTAACTGCATGTACCCATAGAAGAAGGAATTCATAATGTTTGGTAAAATTTAGCAAACATTAACCTGGCAAATGTATGATGCAGCACCTAAAGTGCATGTCAATATTCATGAATCAATTCCAATAAATATCTAGACTAACATGGAAGGTTAGAAATATCAAATAATGCACAAAAAAATTACTATGAGCAGTGAGGGCTAATCACCATTGATGAAAGGGCTTGGAGCCCAGCACACCGCAAATGCTTCACCCTGTCATCGTCACCCATTTCTTGAGCTAGAAGACAAAGTTTTGGAATCAAGCCTTCTAAGTTAAACATGTAAGTACCATCCCGCTGCACAGTACAATGATATTGCATAAGCTTACTGGTTCAAGTAGGAAGAATGTTGCAAGCTTGACTTCATCTAACTTCATGGCAATACTTCCATAAAACAAATGATGATCCAAAAAGGAGAGAACAAACAAAGAGCTCCCACCTGATTATTTACAAACTCAAAAAGAGTCTGGCATCCAATAATGCGCATTTCATCGTGACTTGTTTGATCCAACAGTATCTGTATGATGCTGAGCAAGCTACTCGCAAACAATGGCCTGGCACAGATTCTTAATGATGAGCACTTCTATAAGTAAAGAATGAAATGAATACGTCACGAATGGTGCTATGCATAAAATGCACCACAAAACCTTCAGTAAGTAATAATTTCCCCATGCATTCAAATTCTTATTCTTCAAATACAAATCAGTCGTTCTGACATTGTTCTGATAGTAATAGGTTCCCATAACGTTTGTAACATGTCAGAGTGGTCAAACACTAGATATAATTGCTTAAAAAAAAAGTTTCCATTTCAATGTTTTTACCGGGACACTATATTCTATCCAAAACAACAAAATCTTGTCAACATAATTTATGAAACGGAAAAGAAAAAAACTGACACAGAAGAAAACGGAGGTACAAAGTTCTGGTGACAGTGTTGTCCAAATTTTGTTCAACTTTTTTTTTGTGGTAAGTCACTTTTGTTTCCAATCTTTATATACTTTTTAACCAAGTGCTTCTGTTCCAATGTGAACATAATTCAAACAGCAAAAAATTCACGATTAGAGCACACACTGGGAGGAGATTCTCAAATCCTTAATATTTTAAATTAGCGCATGATATCTTTTCAACTAATAGCTACTGATGTGTTGCCAAGTTTCTTTGTAAATTTTTCTCATTGTATTCCTTATATTCTGGCTGAATATTGCTGCCAGTGAATTCCATAACTTCATGAAATTGGTTCACTAATTTTCAAATTCCAGTTATTACTAGTCTAGGACAAACCCAGAAATGCTCAAATGATAATAGTGGGTATTGTCTCAGTAAGTCAGTGATACAATCACATATTCCTGTCCTGATTTCGAGCTATCACAATAGCAGGAAAAGTACCAATGAAGGGCAACAAGTCACTCCTATGATTAGAGGGCTTATACTTTGATAATCTGCAATGGCTGAACCTGTAACATTCTATACCTTGCATTCCATCATATGCAATTAAATATGTGTTTTGTGTGCTTAATTATACTTGAGTCGTGAATTGTGTACATCTTGATTACTTGAATTGAGTAAAATTGTATAATGCCTATAATTGATTAGGGAATTTCATAATTGGTGAGAATTGGATATTTCATGCTATAAGTATGTTCAAATACTCTAATCAAGGTGCTTAATTAGGTTTATTTAATGTTAATTGTATTTTGGAACACTTTGTGAAAAGTGATTTTGATATTTAAACTTAATTGTGATTAATTAGACTAATTGCTGTTTAATTAGGCTTAACTATGATTAGCCTTAAGTAAGGATTAATTAGTTTAAGGCTTGATTAATTAGTTCTTAATCATGATTAGTTTGTTAGACTAAGTATTAGTGGGAGAGTGCTACCTCACATGGAGGGACACCCTCACCTCTTCCTTAAGGGACATGTATCCCTCTTATCCTTATTGCAAGATATGTGTGCATGTGTGTGTGTGTATGGAATGACATGCTTCTATCATGTGAAAGAGAGAGAAGAGGGAGAAGTAAAGAGAAGGAAATTCTGCACAAAAGAAAAGAAAGAAGGGAAGAGTGTTTGGTTAGAAAGAAAGTGAAGGAAAAAGCTTGGAACAAAATCTAGGAAAATTGCAAAGGCTTGGGACAAGGTAAGGAATCCCAATACTATGATTGTTTTCATGTATTAAGTTGATTGATGCATTTAGAAAGACCTCTTCATGCTCTTGGAATTGTGAAGTTCGACTCTAGAATTAAAGACTTTAAGTTAGAGACTTAGAATCCTTGTAATGTTCATGTTTTGATGTTTGGAGTCTTGTTTGGGGACTTTAGAATCACATTCAAGACCTTAGGGGGCTTTGGAATATGTTGGATTAGTTAGGAGTTGCCTAAAACCCTATTTTGGATGCATCATTCTCGGATCATAAGCGTGCCAGTGCGGGGTGGAGTGCGCCTATTGGCACAGTTCGCTAGGATGAGCGTGCCACTGCGCGGATGAGTGCGCCTACTGGCGGGGTTCTCTAAATTTCTCTTTGTTTGCATTAGAATTACCCTCAACCTTGAATAATAGCTACATTTGGAGTTCTTTATTTTGTATGCAACATTATTTCATGCTTTAATTATATAGGATAATTAGCTTAAAGGGGTTCAAGCCTTTTTAAAGGACTAGGGTGAGTGGTGTGGATGCCTGGAGATATTCCTTTCAACTTGATTTGTCTTCAAATATTTATTATGTTACATTTCAATGGCAAATGTATGTTTTTGACTCAAATGCTATATTTTACAAAGGCATTTGAATTACATGGACATTATACTTGTGAAATGTTTTGGAAATGTGTTTAAATGTATTATGTGCCACACTCGGGGGTCCTAACTCAGGGAACTTAAAACAAACCGTTAAATGAATTGGGGGAGACATCCTCTAGGGACCATATGATTCCTTGCGGGTTCTATGTGTAAGAATCAATTATGGGCTTCAGCTCATTTTGCCCAAAGAGTGTGAATACATGCTACGAAGTGGAGTTTATTTTGAAGTACAAATGTTGCTTTGTAATCAATATGTGAATGATCTTCCACTATTTCAATGAGAAGTTATTACTTTTATATTATGTTTTTGAACAACAATGTTTTACAAATTGTCCATGGGATTAACTGGAATATATTTCTCGTATCTATATCATTCACTGGGCTATGCTCATACTGTGGATTATCATTTCAGGAAATGTGGAATAGGACCATGCCTGGAGATGTTTGTGAAAGTTTACTTGAAAGTGTGTTTTGGTAGATCAATGCTTTGGTTTTTTGTGAAGAAGAGAGCATTCCACTTTTCAAGCTACTGACCCTATGTATATAGTTGGGTGACAATGTCTTGTATATATTTGTTTTGTATGGCCTTGGGATAGGCCTAAAGGTTTGTAATAATCCTATGTATATGGTTTTGACTTCAGATGTGTTGGAAACGTAGGCACTTGTTCTGAAACTCGATTTTGAATGCACAACACTATATTGTGGTTCTGCTATTATCTATATTATGGATGAATGTACAAGTGATCAACCTATTACATGTGTTAGGCCTTTGGTAACTACGCTACTGGCCGGTTATGACCTTAATCCACATAAGTGGGGTTTGGGTCGTGACAGAACCAAATTCATCCAAGAGACCTTATTCAAATTTCAACTATTTTTCCCCCCTATACTAAGAGAAACATGGTTGGATAGATAGAATGGCTCCTACAGCAGCCTCACATCAAATGAAGAGATCTAAGAAGCACGGATATTTCTAAGAATGTGTCATATCCTTATCAAACACGTGTCGGATATTGATATATATGAAACTCTTTGGACACTTTCCTACTCCATCACTTAGACACACCTAAAGCATATTGCAAGTTAAAGAAAAATAACTTGTGTTTTAAATTTTGAACTTGTCTTCATCTTGCTTTATATTAAATGAGGGGGAGGGCCACAGTCTTCATCAATGATAGGTTCACCTTCCGACTTGAGAGTGACAGAGTGTATAAGAGGAGGACTAGTGGGTGTTCAAGCATGGAAAAGAGGTCAAGCAGTGAGGAGGCAGCTCCTAGAGCAGGTGGTAGCAGCCATATGGACAGAGCTTCGGAGAGAGGTGCAGAGTCAGAGATGGAAAGATTTTCTCGCTGTTCAAGTGAAGCTGGTTCAGAGACTATGTCCAGGGCGCTGGATGTGAAACAGGCTCTCAAAGATTGGGAAGGGGCCTCGATGGGATTTAAGCAGTCGAACAGGTGGTGGGCTTTAGCTAAAAGTGACAAGGAAAGTGCTGGAAAAGAGAACGTGAGTGTCTCTGACTTTTCTAAAGAAAGCTTAACAGTGGACTATTTTAGAGAAGGTGAGCCAAAGGAGAGAGGGGGGTTGGGGGTGTTATCTCCAGAAGACTGTACTCCTTTGGCAATGTTATGCCCAGAAGATGGGTTTCCGTTGTTTTCCGATGACGCCTGTATTGAAGAGAGGCAGAAAGTGTGGTCTGACTGGGTGAGAGGAAAGCTAAGAGATTTCAGTGCTTTCTTGGGTGTTTCCTGTGAAGGTTTTGAAGATGAAACTCTTCGTCTACTAGGGGCAATTGAGGAAAGATGGAGATCCCAGGGCCATAAAGCCGCAAGGAGGAAAGGGGGTAACACAAAAGGACAGGGAGCTGAAAAAGCTGACTTGGTCAGTGAATTATGATGGCTGAAAAGAAGGGGTAAAAGGGGGTCACAGTGGTGTTAGGAAGGAGACGAGGAACCAAGTGTGTTTTCAATGAAGTTAAAAATTCTGACTTGGAATGTGCGTGAGCTAAATGATCCTGACAAGAGGGCAGTGATCAAGTATTTGGTTAAAGAATCGAAGGTGGATGTTGTATGTTTGCAAGAGACAAAGATTGATTCCATATCTAATGAGATTGTTAAGAGTTTGTGGAGTTCTCGTTTTGTGGGGTGGGAAGCTGTGGAGGCCAGGGTACAGCTGGAGGGATCCTAGTTCTTTGGGACCACAGGGTAGTAGATAGAAAATATTTCATTTTGGGTAACCATTCTATGTCTTATCTTTTCTACAATATTGAAGATGATTCGGAATGGATATTTTCAGGAGTGTATGGGCCAGTGCTAGATGTGATCCGGAAAGATCTTTGGGTGGAACTGTCTGATGTCATAGGAAGATGGGAGAGGCATGGTGCATAAAGGGGGGGGGGGGGGGGGGGGCGGCGGGGTTGTTATGGGGATTTTAATGTTATCAGGTTTCCTTTTGAAAGGAGGGGATGTGACCACATCTCAAACCCAATGAGGAATTCTCTAACTTCATCGATGAGCGCGAGATCTCCCTTTGGTGGGGGCAAGATTTACTTGGTGTAATAACAGAGCGAACCCTCTCTTTCCAGGATTGATAGATTCCTAGTTTCTTCTGATTTGGAAGAAAAGTTCTCCAATGATTCACAGTACGTGATGCCCAAGCCAGTCTCAGATCACTTGCCGATTATGGTAGACTGTGGAGGCATTCATAAGGGAAAAATTTCATTCCGTTTCGAGAACATGTGGTTGAAGGCAGAGGACTTTATTGACATGTTTACACTTAGGTGGGAAAGTTTTCAGGTTAAAGGTGATCCCAGCTTTGTGGTAGCAAAGAAGCTGTCTTTGCTTAAAGGCGACATAAAACTGTGGAACAAGGAAGTTTTTGGTGCCTCTTCCTTTCAAAAGGTTAAAGTGCTGGAGTGCATTAAGCTTTGGGATAGCAAGCAGGAGGAGGGAGGTTTAACAAAATAAGAGACCATAAGAAGGGAAGAAGCCAAAGCAGAATTGGGTTGCATTATGCTCATAGAGGAGATTAGCTAGAGACACAAAGCCAAGGCCCTATGGCTTAAGGAAGGAGACAGAAACACTAAGGTTTTTCATAGAGTGGCCAACTCCCATAGGAGGCACAACTTTATTGGAAGTTTAATTATTGACGAAGTGGAGACTAGGGAGGAAGAAGAAATTAAGAGAGGTGTGGTCCAATTCTATGAGAACTTGTACAAGGAAAATAGTGCTTTTAGACCCCCTTTGGACGGTTTGAGTTTTGACTCTTTACCAATAGAAGACGAGATCTTGGAAATGCCCTTTTCAGAAGAAGAAATTTTGGCTGCCTTGAAGAACTGTAATGGGGACAAGGCTCCGGGTCCAGATGGAATGTCTATAGCCTTTTTGCAGGCAGTTTAGATGGTGGTAAAAAGGGACGTATTGGCCCTTTTTTAGCAGTTCTGTGATCAAGGGTCTTTCGAGAAGAGCCTGTATGCCTCTTTCATTGCTCTCGTTCCCAAAAAAGGTGGTGCCACAGAGTTGAGAGATTTTAGGCCTATCAGCCTAGTGAGGTGCATTTATAAGCTGATAGCTAAAGTTTTAGCTATGCACATTAAAAAGGTGATTGGCAAGGTGGTATCTAGTTCTCAAAATGCTTTTGTTGAGGGTCGCCAGATTCTCGATGCATTGCTTGTAGCTAATGAGTGGTGGATTCTAGATTTAAAGGTGGGACTCCGGGCATTGTATGCAAGTTGGATATTGAAAAAGCTTTTGACCATGTGAGCTGGGACTTTCTCATTTACATTCTGGAAAGGATGGGCTTTGGTGTTAGATGGCAGAGATGGATTAAATAGTGTATCTCAACTGTTCGTTTTTCAGTCCTTGTTAATGGATCTTCAGTTGGTTACTTTCCTAGCTCCAGAGGGTTGAGGCAAGGGGATTCTCTGTACCCGTTCCTTTTTATTATACTAATGGAAGCCCTCAGCAGGATTTTGAAGAAGGCAGAGCAAGGGGGTATGATAAAGGGCTTTGAGATTAGTACAAGGGGAAGGGAAGTGGTAGAGGTCTCCCATCTTCTGTTTGCTGATGATACCATTATCTTTTGTGATCCTATGGAGCAACAATTGAGGTCCTTACAATGTGTATTGATTTGCTTTGAGGCGGTGTCCGGCTTGATAGTCAATATGAGCAAAAGTGAACTCATTCCTGTGGGTGAAGTTCCAGACTTGCAGGGGCTGGCAGATTCTCTTGCCTTCAAAGTGGGGGCTCTTCCTGCAGTGTATTTGGGGATGCCCCTGCGTTCTTCCTGTAGTGTATGTGGGGATGCCCCTAGGCTTTTCTTTTAAAGCCATTGCAGTTTGGGATCAAGTTATTGAATGGTTTGAGAAAAGGCTAGCAGGCTGGAAGAGGCAATATTTGTCTAGAGGAGATAAAGTTACTTCAATTAAAAGCACCTTGTCGAGTTTACCTACCTACTTCATGTCTCTATTCATCATGCCAGCTTCGGTTGAGAAAAAGGTTAAGAGAAGATTCAAAGTAATTTTTTATGGGGTGGTCTGGGTGAGGAATTCAAATTTCACTTGGTCAGTTGGGACAAAATATGTGCTCCTTTAAATCAGGGCAGGCTGGGCATCAGATGTTTTCTCAATAAAGCTTTACTGGCTAAGTGGCTTTGGAGGTATATGGGGGAGGAGGGCCATCTTTGGGGAAAGGTGATTGATAGTAAGTTTGGGGTTAATTAGCAAGGATGGGCCTCTAAGGAAGTCACGAATCCTTATGGGGTGGGATTGTGGAAAGGTATAAGAAACAGGTGGGCTGATTTTTACAAACAGGTGGTGTTTGTGGTCGGGGACGGCAGCCGAATTCAGTTTTGGCATGATATTTGGTGCAGAGATATTCCTTTGTCGGTAGCATTTTCGGGCTTGTACAACATTGCTGCCAATAGGGATGTGTTGGTTGCAGACTACCTGACTTTTCTAGTGCAGGTGTTGTATGGGAGCCTATTTTCTTCAGCCCTTGTCAGGATTGGGAAATAGAGAGCATCGCAGAGTTGCTTGCTACTCTGTATGGTCTGGAGGTGCAAGGGGGATCAGTTGACGTCATGAAGTTGAAGCATAATCAGGGGAGATTCTCAGTCAATTCATTGTATTCCTCTATGTCTGCAAGGGCAAGAAATTATTTTCCTTCAAAAAGTGGGTTCGATAGCTCCTTTGAAGGTGGCGTTTTTTGCATGGACAGCAGTGTGTGATTCTATCCTCACTATTGACAACCTAAAAGGGGCTTCAAATTCCCCAATTGGTGTTGTATGTGCAAAAAGGCTGAGGAGACAGTGGACCACTTGATGCTTCATTGTCAGATCACCAAGGAGTTATGTGCCAACCTTTTGTCAATATTTGGTGTGCATTGGGTAATGCCACGATCAGTCATGAAGCTTTTTGAATGTTGGGATTCAGGGTGTAGATCGAAGAGAAAGAAGAAAGCTTGGAGGCTAACGCCTTTATATTAATGTGGAGCATATGGAGAGAAAGGAATCGTGGAACTTTCAATAAGACCTATGTTACAGTACAGAAATTAAAGTCTTTTGCACAGTTTTCGCTTTTGGAGCAAAGGGAACCTTTGTGAATCTTCCCTTTCTGTCATCTATTTCATTGATGAGCTCAACTTTCGTGTTGAGCTTTTATGATTGGTTTTATATAGATTTTGTATACAGCCTTTTGTGCCTTTTAATAGATATCCTTTTACCTACCAAAAAAATGACTAGCAATGGCTTTATGTAGAAGGTCTGAGAGTAATTGTGCTTTGAGATAGTTCTATCATTTCCTTCTCAGGAAGTTCCTGAAATTAGCAGGCATTTCAATTTAGTACAGTTAACAAGCTTGAAATATGGTGCAAAAGTAAATAAACTTATTAACTCATTACTATAAAAGTAAACGAGTCATTTTAGAAGGGGAGAGTATTCAAGAATGTAGAGACCATTGTCACAAACATATTGTGTCCTCAAATGCTGGTTTTTGAATGGCCGATAAAGACAACAGGACAGCTTATGAAGTTTGAAATTTTGGTAATTGCAATATTAGAGAAATTATAAGGAAAAATACCCTAAAATATCAAGTTCAATTGTTTGATATCAAAAGAAAGAACTTACATTTGCTCCTTACAAGATATTATCAACTTCCTGTAAATACATAGGACAACTTTTACAGAATGAAAGTGCTCACTTCTCAAGTCCTTGTAACACCTTTGCTCAAGAGAACTTGTGATCTGGTATTAAGATTATTATACTCAATTAATATAGCAATCAAGCAATAAAAAGAAAAAGAAACAAATAAGAATATGCATACTCATTGGATTGATTTGACTAATCAAAAAAATGCCTGCAGGCAGTTTACTGCAAGATAACGATATAATGTTTGGGCAGAATAAGTTTTACGTTAACAGCCATCAGAGGAAAAATGATATCAAATAAATTTGAACTCTGCCAGCACTTTTCTTGCATTTCATTGTCACAAATCTTCTCTATTTAGCATATACTTCACAATAACAACTTATAAGCCATACGAGAATGTAAAGATCCCAAAGAAACTAATGTAAGGGAGGAAAAAGACAAAAGAAAGGAACAGAAAATAAATTAGCTAGAATAAAATAGGAAACCACATGACCAATCAATATAATGAGTGATATAATGCATACTATATAATGTGCCAGGAAGATGCACTGCTATATAATGCATACTAAAGAAAAAAAAACAATATTTGTACATGGCCACCAAAGCCAGATTGCATGCGCAACATTCAGCAAACTCCAACACTAATGTGCTTGCTACGTATGCCCTCTAATATGACAGGCCAGTTTAGATTTTTAAAAAAAAGTGCTGAAAAAGTTGGCAATTTGGATGATAAATTGTCATTACCCCAAATCCACCTTGAGCGGATTAGGAATCATAACCGGCCAGTAACTTAGTTACCCAAGGCCAAACTAAACCAAAAGACGGATCACCTACATTTAATATAATGCGGAAGTATGATTCACTCCTTTATTTATTAGTAAACATAAAGCAAATGCCTATGTTACCATCGTAACATAGTTTTATTTCACAACCATAGTCTTAATACAAATTTAAAAAAATTTACTAGTTCAAACTTATCACAAATCAAAATTTAACTCGAGTCTTCATGACATTCACTCATAGATAGCTTAACCAACAACTTTCCAAACTAAAGCTCTCAATCTTGGTTAGTTCAAAATGTTTAAGAAAACATGAGTTACAAGCCTAGTGAATATAATAAAAGAATTGAAGCATTAAAATATACCATGGACTTAATATACATATGACATAAATACCATTTGCATAAGATCTTGAAACA
Source organism: Euryodendron excelsum (assembly GCA_033060915.1). Classification (NCBI taxonomy): domain Eukaryota; kingdom Viridiplantae; phylum Streptophyta; class Magnoliopsida; order Ericales; family Pentaphylacaceae; genus Euryodendron; species Euryodendron excelsum. The sequence continues at coordinate 67,860,340 of CM065377.1, read as the reverse complement.
AGTAAAGAGAGATATCCATATAATAAACATAAGCATACCTTTCAAAAGATACTAATTTAGTTTTATATTTGCAAAAACATTTGAATATCAACATTATATATATAATTCATAATGTACTCATGATTTCGGCTAAACGAAAAATTCGTAACAAAACGTATACACTAGTGATGCATAACAGAATGACAAAAAATTGTAAGGAACGTTTTCTAATCATATCAAGCATTAGGCTTATTTTAAGTCCACCTGATGTAGGACCTCCGAGTATGGCACATATACCTTTCAAATCTTATTCATTGTATATAAAACTTAATCTATGGATTTTCTTGATAGAAAAATACAAGGTTTAGCATCAAAATATAATAATTATTTTTGAAGAGTTAGCATAGATATATTATCATTTACTTTGAAAACGTATTGTTCAAATATAAATTGTAGAAAAAGAACATTTGTATTGAAAATATGTACGTTTTACTCTAAATACACTATTACTCACCTCAAGGGCTTAATGCTTGAAATTCCTCTTTTAAAGATTGAAACTTGATCTTCAAGAGTAACCTCCACTCTTCTCTCTTCACTATGCTTAAACTTACTTGTATTCAGACCCTCTCATTTACATGTGTTATTTATAGGATGAAGTAAAGAAAGTAGATATAATACTTTTCTAATTCTTTTTTCTCTACTAATTTAGTGTGCTAACTTTCATTATCATTTTGCTGAAGATAATCGTCCCACTTATTAAGTGAAGAAACTTTATTCTCCACTCATCTAAGTGGAGTAATACTTTTATGATTACTTTGCTAAGTGCTGGCATCATCAAGTGGACTCATCTAAGTGGAGTAATACTTTTATGATTACTTTGCTAAGTGTTGCCATCATTTGCTTCTCTTTAGTTGTGTATAAATAGAGAAGTATAAGTATAAAATTAATATATGCATAAAAGAGAATTATGGAGTGAGTGTAACTTAGTGAGTGTGAGAGTTTTAGGGTGTTACACCCTTCTCTCCTTTAAGAGATTTGGTTCTCCAAACTTAACATACTTTAAATGTCAAATAAATGCAGATATTTCTCTCAAATTTCATCTTCTCTTTCCCAGGTGGCTTCTTCCAAAGAATGACTTTGCCAACAAACCTTTACGAAAGAAATGACTTTGCTCCTTAACTCTCGATCTCGACGATCTATGATTTGAACCGGTCGCTCTATATAACTCAAGTCTTCTTGTACATTCAGTGGATGATAGTTTATCACGTGCGTAGGATCGTGCACATAATATCGTAACATAGAAATATGAAACACGTTATGTACATGGGAAAGTTTAGGTGAAAGGGCTAACAGATATGCTACAAGTCTAACTTTTTGGAGTATCTCGAATGGACTAATGTATCTTGGTTTTAATTTTCCGTTCTTCCTGAATCGGATCACTCCTTTAGAAGGAGACACTTTCAAAAAACACATGATCGCTTACTCAATATTCTATCTCCCTTCTTCTAACGTCCACGTAATTCTTTTGACGACTTTGAGCGGTTTGAAGTCGCTATCGAATTAAGTTGATTTTCTCAGTGGTTAATTAAACGATTTCAGGTCCCAAAAGCTTTCTATCTCCCACCTCGGTCCAACAAATTGGTGATCTATATTTCCTCCCATAGAGTGCCACGAATGATGCCATACCGATACAAGCTTGGAAACTGTTGTTATAGGCGAACTCTACCAACGGCAAGTGAACTTCCCAATTCCCTTGGAAATCAAGAATACAAAGTCGTAACATCTCTTCCAAAATCTAAATTGTTCTTTTTGATTGCCCGTCTGTTTGAGGATGATATGTTATGCTGAATTTCAACTCCGACCCTATAACACTTTGCAGACTCCTCCAAAGTCTAGATACAAATCTAGGATCTTTATCCAACATAATGGACACAGGTACTCTGTGCAAACGAATAATCTCACCGACATAAATGGCAACAAGTCTCACTAAAGAGTACGTGATTTTCACCACTAAGAAGTGAGTAGATTTCGTGAGTCTGTCAACAATAACCCAAACGGTGTTACAACATCAACGGGATTGTAGTAATCCCATGACGAAGTCCATTGCAATATGTTCCCATTTCCATTCTGGTATTGGGAGAGGTTGCAATGTTCCAGCTGGCCTTTGATGTTCAATTTTCACTTATTGATAATGAAGGCAACGTGACACGAACTCAGCTATCTCTTTCTTCATTCCTGACTACTAGAAAGATCCTTTGAAATCTCTATACATCTTGGTATTACCTGGATGAATTGCAAATTTGGAGTTCTACGCTTCTCCTAGAACTTGCTTCTTAACTTCCAACACGTTGGGAACACATATTCGATCTCTAAATTTGAGTACTTCATCTTGCATTGTGAAATTGGGTTTTGGACTCACGTTCATGCTATCACATATCTTCTTTAAATAAGGATCCTTGGGTTGACGTAGCTTCACTATCTCAAACAAAGTGGGTTGAGCAATCAAAGTGGAGAGTATACCATGTGAATTTGGTGTGTAGTGATCAAGGATGCCTAGTTTGCAGTAGTCCTTCTACTCAAAGCATCGGCCACTACGTTAGCTTTACCCAGATGATATTGGATCAATATGTCCTAATCTTTTACGAGCTCCAGCCATCTTCTTTGACGCATGTTTAACTCCTTTTGAGTGAAAAAGTACTTCAAACTTTTATGATCTGTGTAGACTTTGCAAGTGACTCCATACAAGTAATAACGCCATATCTTCAGTGCAAACACCACTGCAACTAGTTCAAGATCATGAGTGGGATAGTTCTTTTCATGTGATTTCAACTGTTTGGAGGCATATGCAATAACTCTGCCGTTTTGCATTAATACACATCCCAAGTCTTGGTGCGAAGCATCGCTATAAATGACAAAGCCTTCGGTTTCGGACGAAAGAGCTAAGATGGGTGTAGTCACCAACCCATTCTTCAACTCTTAGAAATTTTGCTCCCTTTCTTTAGTCCATTCGAACGGAGTATTCTTTTGAGTTAGTTGAGTCAATGAAGTAGCAATCTTTGAGAAAGTCCTTCACAAATTTCCGGTAGTACCCAGCTAAACCTAAGAAACTATGAACCTCCATTAAATTGGTTGGTCTTGGCCATTCCACAATTACTTCGATCTTTGAGGGGTCAATTGATACTCTCTCCTTATTGATGATGTGCCACAAAAAGGATATGTTTGATAACCAAAATTTGCACTTATTCAATTTGGCATATAGTTGTTTGTCTCTTAGAATTTGAAAAGTGGTCTTCAAATGTTGCTTATGATCTGCAATGCTCTTAGAATACCCAAGGATATCATCAATGAACACAATTATAAATTCATCCAAGTGCGGTTTGAAGACCCGATTCATCAAATCTATAAAAACTGAAAGTGCATTGGTGACTTCGAAAGGCATGACCAAGAACTTATAATGACTATATCTCGTTCTAAAGGCAGTCTTTTCTATATCCCCTACCTTAACCTTCAGTTGGTGATAACTTGATCTCAAATCAATCTTCAAGAACACTTGGGCACCTTGAAGCTGGTCAAACAAATCATCGATCCTAGGTAACGGATACTTGTTTTTGATAGTCACTCTGTTCAACTCTCGATAGTCAACACAAAGTCTCATGGTGTAATCTTTCTTCTTTACAAGAAGGACAGGGGCACCCCACGGTGATACACTAGGACGAATGAATCTTTTATCTAGCAAGTCTTGAAGTTGGGTTTTCAACTCTTTTAATTCATGAGGAGACATATGGTAAGGATCCTTGGAAATGCGTCGTGTACTCGAATGAATATCGATAGTGAATTCAATTTCTTGCTCTACTAATGAGCTAGACAACTCTTCAGAAAATATATCGGGAAACTCACGAACAATAGGAATATCTTGTAGAAATAGAGAGGAGGTTTGGATATCAACGACACTACATAAGAAATCATGGTTTCCCTTTTTGAGTAAACGACATGCTTTCGTAGAAGAAATAAGATAAGGAGGGGGTAGACAACCAATCTATTCCTAGGATAACATCAAATGCATGCATATCAAAAGGGTATGAGGTCAACTAACAAGGGGACATCATTCACAAAGACCTCACACATCTTGTATACCATGCCACAATTTATTGTACCACTAGATTGCAAGAAAACGGATAGAATAAAATTCAATGGCTCAGGCAGGTTAGGTAAGTGATGAGCAAAGTGACTTGAAACGAATGAATGAGTAGATCTAAAATCAATAAGAATACAAGCAGAATGACCACAAATAGGGAGTGTACCTGATACTACGGAATTGATGGTTGCGGTATCTCCAAGAATAAGTGCAAATGCCCGACCTTGCCTTCTTGGCTCCACACTCTTACTAGGAAGAGACTTCTGGATTAATGCAGATATGGTAGTACTTGGTGTTGGTGCTCTTTTAGTGTTTGGGCAATCTTTAATTTGGTGTCCCATTAGGCCACAACCAAAGCACGCTCCACTCGCATGATGACACAGGCCTCAGTGCCACTTTTGACAATTAGGACATTGAGGCATGTCACTTATTCCCTAGTTGACTTGACTTATTACACCTTAGTTAGAAAAAGAACTTCCACTAGTGGTGTGGTACTTTGCTTCTTGAAACTTTGACTTTGTTGATCTTGTCTTTGACTACCTCCTTGTCTTTTCAAGTTCTTGCTTTTCATTATTTCTTCATTGGACTTTTCAGCAATTATGGCTCATTCCACCACTTCTAAGTATGTCAAAAGCCTTAAAATATCCACTCGATTCTGGATATTCCATTTTAAGCCCCCCTCAAACTTTCTTGCTTTTCTAACTTCAATAGTTACCACATGTGAGGCAAACCAGGACAATTCAGTTAATTTTGCCTCATATTCAACTACCGTCATGTTCCCTTGGATTAGAGCTAAGAATTCTGCAATCTTTTGATCTTTGACAGCATCAGGAAAGTACTTGTCATTGAAGCTTACAAGAAATCTTTCCCAATTCTATCAAAACTCATTTCTTTCCTCTGTTAGCCACCATATTCGCGCTGCTGCTCCAAATGTAAAGGTAGCAAAAATAACTTTTTATTCTTCAGTGCAAGGTAGAACTTTGAAGATCTTCTCCATTCCAAATATCCATGCCTCGGCAGTCATAGGGTCTTGTATGCCTATAAAAGTAGCAGGTTTCAGTTGTTGAAACTGCTTGATAGTCGTAGGTGCTCTCCTTTCATATCGTTGTATAGGTAGTTCAAGAGAATTTTGAGCATGGTGGTTGTTGTTCTACTAAGCATCATGGATGGTATGAATGAGTCATTAGATGTTCCTGCCTTTTCTTTGCTTTTAGCCATATGCCAACTACTCTTTTAAAAAAAAACAATCAACATATATGTTGCAATGTATATAATACGTAACATATTGCATATATATGTTCATATCATCACCTAACCGCAACAGAAGATATATTAAAACACATAGCGATTTAAATATATACATCATTAGATTACTATTTTAGTCTTAAGGTGTCAATCTATTGCTCTGATACCACTCTGTCATGATCCCAAACCCACCTTATGCGGATTAGGAATCATAACTAGCTAGTAGCTTAGCTACTCAAGACCGAACTAAACTAAAAGACTGATTACCTACATTTGATATAATGTGGAAGCATGATTCACTTTTTTATTTATTAGTAAATATAAAGCAAATACCTATGTCACTATCGTAACATAGTTTTATTACACAACCATAGTCTTAACACAAATCTAGAAAAATCTACTAGTTCAAACTTGTCACAAATCAAAATATAACTCGAGTATTCATGACATTCACTCATAGATAGCTAGCTAACAACTTTCCAAACTAAAGTTCTCAATCTTGGTTACCAGAAAATATTTAAGAAAAGATGAGCTACAAACCCAGTGAATAATAGAATAATTGAAGCATCAAAATATACCATGAACTTGATATACATATGACATAAATACTATTTGCATAAGATCTTGAAACAAGTAAAGAGAGATATCTATATACTAAACATCAGCATACCTTTCAAAAGATGCTAATTTAGTTTTATACTTGCAAAAGCATCTGAATATCAATATTATACATATAATTCATAATGTATTCATGATCTCGGCTAAATGAAAAATCCATAACAAAAAGTATGCACTAGTGATGCATAACAGAACGATAAAAAGTCGTAAGGAACATCTTCCTATTCATATCAAGCTTTCGGCTTATTTTAATTTCTCCCGATGTAGGATCTCCGAGTATGGCACACATAGCTTTCAAATCTTATTCATTGTATACAAAACTTAATCAATAGATTTTCTTAATAGAATAATACAAGGCTTAGCATCAAAATATAATAACTATTTTTGAAGAGTTAACATAGATATATTATCATTTGCTTTGAAAACATATTGTTTAAATCATTTACTTTGAAAACGTATTGTTCAAATATAATTTGTAAAAAAAGAACATTTACATTGGAAATATGTACATTGTACTCCAAATACACCATTACTCACCTCAAGGGCTTAATGCTTGGGAATTCCTCTTCTAAAGATTGGAACTTGATCTTCAAGAGCAACCTCTTAACCTCCACTCTTCTCTCTTTACTATGCTTAGACTTCCTTGCATTCAAACACTCTCATTTACATGTACTATTTATAGGATGAAGTAAAGGAAGTAAATATAGTACTTTACTAATTCTTTAATCTCCACTAATTTAGTGGGCCAACTTTCATTATCATTTAAGTGAAGACAATCAGCCCACTTATCAAATAGAGAAATTTTATTCTCCACTCATCTAAGTGGAGTAATACTTTTACGATTACTTTGCTAAGTGCTGCCACCATCAAGTGGAGAAACTTTATTCTCGACTCATTTAAGTAGAGTAATATTTTCATGATTACTTTGCTAAGTGCTACCAACATTTGCTCATCTTTAGCTATGTATAAATAAAGAAGTATAAGCATGAAATCAATATATGCATAGAAGAGAATTATGGAGTGAGTATAACTTAGTGAGTATGAGAATTCTAGGGTGTTACATAAATCATTAGTCAAAAGCTAAAAGTATATTTTGAGAATTCTAGGGTGTTACATAAATCATTAGTCAAAGGCTAAAAGTATATTTTGATCTTGAGTTTCTTGATTCCAAAAGGATTACACATATTTCTTCCAGGTTCTGATGTAGAATGCAGAAATATTAAAAATGAGCGAGCGAGAGAGAGAGAGAGAGAGAGCTTTCAAAATGAAGAGCTGCAGAAAGCATTTGGATCAGATTGACAAAATCTGTAGTCATAGAGATCAAGGAGGTTTGGGTCTTCAGTCTATGTCCTTGGTTAAAGAAACCTTAACCATAAGGTTGTGGTGTTTCAAGAACACCAGGACACCAATTGGATATAGACAAATTTAAGGAGTAGACAAGTGAGACAATTCAAGCAAATGGTGATAAAACATATCAAACAGTGAGGCAGTTTCAGAAAGAGGGAGGGGCTGTAATGGAGAAAATAATAATAGGGAAGATCCCAAGGAATGTTAGCATTTCCTTTTTGAGATTCTGTTGTGTTCTGCAGTGTGAGGAGGGGAAGACGCCTCTATGTACAGTAGTTCAACAGACGCCAAGGCATTGCCAGGTGGCTGCCTTGGTGTGATTCTATGAAACTGGTACAAGTGAGCATGACACATATCAGAGGACCATGTTACAGCCAGCGAATATTCTCTCATGGCTGCAACTACCAAGCTATAGGACACCATGCATCCCATGGTAGTTTGTTACTTAAGATAAAATGAGTTACTTGAGTAGTGTGATGAAAGGTTGCTGACTAACACTCAGCGCATCGAGCGCCCAAATCTTTTTGCTCCAAGCTTGGGCATAAAGGTGCACCAAGGTAATGATTGTATCTCGGTACTTTGGTAGACTGGTAGAGTGGTAGTTATACCAAGTTCACAAAAGTGCCTCAAGCCCTCAACAGTCTTTGTGACTAGGACCAAAATAAGATGAGTTCTCTTTCTCTTTTTTCTTTTTTCATACTTGAACCAACAGGGCTCAACCTAGTAGGGAGCTTAATATCTATTCTTATTCTTAGGTTGAAGGTCCACGAGTCCCATACACTAGCTTAGACATGGATGCTTCTTGACAATGAGTTGATGGCATATGTCCAGGTGGGAGAATGTAATCCCAGTAGGTACCAATATTGGTTATATTGAGGAGAAGAATAATGAAAAATGGGGTTTGACAATCAAAATAATATGCGCACACACAGGTAAAAACTCATAAAATGGCCTGTCAATGTTTAGAACAAAGTTAGTAGCATCACAAATGCTATGAGAACAAAATTCTCTGCAATTTGCTTGCAGAAATAAAGCTGCCAGGTTACTCATTATATTTTCTTCTGCTTGCTTAGAGAAAGAGATGCATAGATAGGTAGGGCTTCAAGTACACGCACATATACAGATAAGTGGGGTTGCCTAAGAAGCATGGACATGGATACGTGACACGGAAACGACGACACAACACAATAGGTATGGACATGCCTACACAATGATTTTCATAAATGTAGGACACGGCAGGACATGACCACAATTTATATTTTATATATATCATATATAGGAATATTTTATTTGAAGATAATGAAAAATTGCAAGACACCACTATTTAAACTAAAAACCATCTATTGCATACCTTGAACGTCAAATTAGGTATAAAGTTACATTGATTTATTTTATAAATGGATTCAAAATTATTTTCTTCAAATTTGCAATGTGATTCGTGTGTGTCTAAGTGATAGACATGTGTATTTCCAAGTGTCCGAAGCATCTCTAGTTTAAAAATAATAATAGGACACGTTGGAACATGTGTCCGACACGTGTCAGGAAGTGTCAGACAAGTAGTGGCAAAGCCAAAAAAATCCATTTAGAGGGGTAACTACTTATCAGAACGATTTTTTTTTTTGTTTTTGTAATCTATAATAGGATACTTGGCTTCCATACATATGTATAATGTATACAAATTTATATACATAAATGGGTCTTTAAAGCAAAATAACTATTTGAGGGGGCATTTATAAAATTTCAGGGGGCAAATTGAAAATATTTCTTAAAACTGTAGATAAAAATAAAAACTTAAAATTTGAGGGGGGGCATTTCTAAATTTTCAGGGGCCAAATTGCAAAGAATTTAGGAAATTGTAGGTAAAAGTGCAATTTCTAACATTTGCTCCCCCCTCTAGGGGCACATGCTGCCTCGGCCACAAGTGTCATGTCCAACATGATGCACAGACATGACACCTTCTTTGCAGCGCAATGCACATTCGTAACTTCAGCTAAATAAACTCAGCCCCAAAATCCAATCATGAGAGGGGGTTTCTCCTATTAAACGGCCAAGGCATACTGAAACTTTATTTCACCCACTGATGCTTACAGCTCAACAACTAACGCCTGGCATCAAAAGATGGAGAGAGGATTGTGCAGAAAAAGCTTAACTGTTTGATGCAACCCAAACAATCCCTTGCCGTCTAAAATAATTGATGTTGGATATTATTTTTTTCCTAGAAGCTTCTACTACAAGGGGCAGTTCTCTATTTACAAATTTGTAGGAAATTTAGGGATGTGGTTATTTTAGGATTTTTGGGACTATAGCTGAATTAAAAGATTAAATTATGTTTATGATTGCCAATAAATTTAGTTGTTTTGGCAGGTAGTGTTGAAGTAATTGCAGGCTATTAGTATTCTTGAGACTTTGACTGTAATTTTTTGGGAATAGGTAGCATTTATATATTCAGTTTTTTAAAGTCTAGTAAATACTAGATCGGTAATGATAGCCATGGCTGTAATGCTATATATATATTTGAATGTACATGGCACCTATGTCTCTTCATTCAGTCAAACCACAACCACCACTTGGTCAGCCCAACACCGAACCTTTCTGTTAGGTACAGACACATACACCCAAAAGCAATATTATCCCTACGATGGGAGAGGTTTTGACCTCCCATCATGTTATGTAACACCCCACAAGGGCCACAACCTTGTATTTTCTCATATTCATATTATCTAGCATTGTCCTTAATTAATTAAGTAGGATCCATGATTTATCTGTGCTTTAATTGCTATTATTGAATTGGAGTTGAATAAGTGTATGTTTTAGGTACCAATTTCTAATAATTGGGTAAAAACTTGATTTACTTGACATAGAAATATTCCATACACTAATTGAGGTGCTTAATTAGTTTCATTTAATATTAATTGTAATTTCAATTAATTTAGGTTAATCATGATTAATTAGACTAATTGATATTCATTAAATTAAGTGTGATTAGTGAGTTAGTGGGCTTAACACTTAACCATGTTTAACTAAGCCTAAACTTGGCTAATTAGTTTTTAGGTGACTCATTACCTGGTTAATTGAAAGGGTGCCACCTCATGAGGAGGGACACCCCTCAAGCCTCATAGTGAGACGTGTTCCACTAAGCCTTTGGTCTTGCAAGTTGCAAGACTCATGTTGTGAGATGTATATTCTCTTTTGCATACTACCGAATCAAGAAGGACAGGGAGAGATTGAGAGAAATAGTGGAGATATTCAGCAATTGTGATGTTTGACAAGAAAGAAAATGAAGAAAAGAGAAGAAAGAGTATAGAATACCCTTTGAAATGCCTCCAGTTTGTAAATTGATGAATTTAGAACATAAAGAGGAACCCAAGTTTCAATGATGTTTAATTGTGACCATGAAACCAGTTGCTAGGAGTGTTTTAAAAGAATTCTTTTGAAAATTGATCATGTTGCAACTCTTCTTTTCACTTGGTTGTGACTTAGAATGAATTTGAGGCCCTTAGACCCCATTGATTTAATATTTGTTAAGGTTGAGACTCCATAGAAACACTTTGTATAGAGATTGTGATTAGAATTGAATATATCTCAATACCTAGAACTTTTATATGAAACCAACTCCACTGGAAAATAGACTTTTGTACTTTTCTAATGACAGGTTATGGACCAAAATCTGAGTTAAAATAAATGAGTTATGCCCGTTTGAGTTAGCACCTTGAATCTGCTCGAAATTGTTCTGTGTTGAGGGGTCGGCATTGGACTTGAACATTCTATAAAAAGGGGTCAATACCTTTCTTCTAGGGGTGGACACCTATGACATTTCTGACTAGTGCTTGCATTCTTCTCAAAGGTGTTGACACCTTTCTTGCAGGTGTCGACATTTTGCCTTCAGGTGTTGATACTTTCACCTAGGTGTTTATACTTGTGAAATAATTTCATAATTTCATCACCTTGACCCCAGAATACTTATGCATTGTTTTGTGGCACCTTAATGAGAACCTAGAGTTGTTTCTCAAAGGTCTATATGTTAAAGTTCTTCCATGCACACCTTCATTGTGTAGGAGTGTTAATAACCAACGCATAAGGGCTTGAGAATCACTAAGTCAAGGAACATAAGAGGACCGTAAGAAGGTTTATTAAAGGCTCAAAGTGAGTAATGGGAACTTGGAGTAAACTTCTATTTCTGATTTCAATACAAACGTTCTTGATTATAAATGCAAGTACAATTTATACAATTTGATTTACATGATATATGATTAGTATGTTTTGCAAACCCATGGACTTAGCTTTGTATGTGGATGAAATATGCATTTTGAAGCTTAATATATGCCATGCTCAGGTCAAATTATGATGGACTCTCATATGCATAGTTGTTAATCATGTTCCATACCAGCCGGTACAGACCGACATGTACTGTTCAGGCGTAGAAACGGTACTCTTCACCTTCAATTCCATTCCGGTCAAGTTTCTAACTTGTCATGGTATTTTCCGGGGTATCTCGGTCATATCGGAGTGTTTTGGCCTCACCAGTGTTATACAGGTCGCCATCCGGTATACACTCAACCACCAAGATAACCGGTGGTCTCACCAGATTTGAACCAGCCACATTCATCTGAACCAACTCTTCGATTTGAACCAATGTCAACCAGCCTTGTTGATATTAAGGTTATGCTCGAACCCAAACTCACAGCGCCTTCTCTTTTTCACAACCACAGTCGCTTTTCTGAGAAAATTCATGAACAAAAGTTTGAAGTTCTCAGTTGAAGCACAATTGCTGGGATGATGATGGGTTGGGAGTTGGGATTTGTGAGGAGAGAGAGAGAAGAGGTAGTGGTTCATCATTTATGAGATGATTTTAATGGCTTTTGCTTTTATTTTTTTTATGCTTTGGGAAAGTGAAGTCTTAAGCTTTTCTAGATACAGAGGGGACAATGGATTAGGTGCATGCAATACGACTGTTTGGTACATTTGAAATTGTAACTTTTTAATTTAAATATTAATTTTTTCTTCAATTACAAACCTTCTTAGATCCTAATAGAATTGTTTCATCTTCTCTTTTAAATTTTATAAATAAGTATATCTATAAACTATGCTTAAAACTTGTGCATGGGATGCTATTCTAATTTTATTTATTTATAGTTAAGAACTTAAGATAGGTGCAAATTTATATATTTTTGTAAAAATATAAAGTTTATAGTGGTAAATCTAAAACGATACGCAAGTACCGGTACATACCGTACCAAAAACAAAAATGGTACACTGTCCGGTACGTAATTGACAACTATGCTCATATGTCTATGGTCCTGGGAGATCTATCATTTTTTGGGGAGACGTCCCCTGGGGTGGCTATTACTGGTTTGCTCCCAAATGTCTATGGTCTTGGGAGATGGGTGAAAGTTCTTGTAATAACCATGGGAAAAGCACTAGCTAAGAAGGTATCATTTAGGTTCATTGGTCCTATTTATATACCCTAGATCCCCCATGCAAACTTCCAAAGGGACACTCAGTACACGCCAACGAGGGTCGGGGTCATCACAAAATCTTCCCCTCTTTATGCCCTCACGTCCTCGCGAAAGGTGCACAATCAATCACAAATAGCAAGACGATTGGTTCTATGCATAGGTTGGCCCACAAATAATCACTAACCCTGCGCTGCAGTGTCCCCAAGCCCATATGGTTCTATGCATAGGTTGGCCCTAATATCGTATGTAATAACCACGGTGGCTAGCCAAAAAGGTATCATTTGGGTTCATTGCTCCTACTTATATACCCAAGATCTCTCATGCAAACTCCCGATGTAGGACTCAGTACACGCCAATACGGGTCAGGATCGTCACACCCACCTTTAGACGTACCACGTGGATATGAGTGGTTTGTAAGGATTTACCTAGTGAACTGGTAAATCACTTTTGGTATGAGACCATGAGCACATTAAATGTATTTTATTATGTTAATGAAATGATGAATTATCTTGCCTTGGAAATGGAGTTATGAAGTATCTTATAATCCCTTTCGAGAAATGTTTTTATGAACATTGTGTTATTTGCTTCAACTTCCTATAGTATAACGCTTTTGTTTATGATTACACTCTCATAGATCAAATGCTTTGAGCTTCAATTGGATTACTTATATTTTCAATTAAACTCGTCCATGGTATATTTTTCTATGCTCAAAGTTCTATTAACTTCTGGAGAGATTTGTCTAGTTTGAAAACATTTTCTAATAAATTCACAAACAGTAGGTCCCACTATTTCCCAACACTTGTGGTAAAAATGGCCTGGAAGCCATCTCTACCAGGAGCTTTGAGGCCCTTGATGTTTTTAATAGCATTCCAAATTTCCTTGTCACTAACTTCATAATTAAGTTCCAGGTTTTCATTCTCAAAAATTTTTGGGCTTTCCAAATTCATCCAATGGTCAAGAGAGGAGGTCTCCTCATTTTTAAAAAGATTTTCAAAGTAATCCTGGATGATTTTTTTAAGATCATTGGAGTCAGACGGCCAGACACTTTCCTCATTTTTAAGACTGAAAATTTTATTCTTCCTCCTAAAAATGGTAGTCAAATGGAAGTATCTGGTGTTTCTTTCCCCTTGGATCAACCATCTGGCTCTAGACTTTTGGAACCAGAATAGCTCCTCTTGCAAAAGAGTGGTATTATATTGTCGAACCAGGTCTTTCTCAAGGAGATGTAAGTTGTGGGAAAATTTGGAGGATTGAGCTTTCTGGATCCCTTCAAGTCTTCCTAATAACCAACGCTTCCTCCTGAAAATGTTACCAAAGACATCTTTGTTCCAAGAGGTGACATCCTTGGTAACATTTTCAAGCTTGTCCAAAAGGGACACATTATTACACTTCCAGGAGTTAAGGATGACATTAGAAAAGTCTGGGTGCGAGAGCCAAGCAGCCTCAAATCTAAAGGGTTTAAGAGTTGGAGCCTCGCATTATTCTCTAGGCTAGTCATGCTTGTGCCATACTTACCATTTTTTAGGAAATGAAGACTAATGACCGCTATGCATTTGTGGACCTATATAAAAGATGCTTGATGTGGATGTTTTGTGAAGCTATGCCATATTTTGCTAGGACATGCCTAACATGTTTTGTTGAAGACCCATACTATATTTTGCTAAGGACTTATATATTGTGATAATAATGGATTAATGTATAAGTTAATATAATGTCTTCGGGACATGTTATGAATGTTATTTATGGCCATGTGTTTGGCCCAAAGTGTAATTACTCAATGCAAGTTATATTACGGTATGAAATGTTCATTTAAGATATAGGCACTTGCTCTAAAATGGATGAAACGCATTATCACTTATATTTCATATGTAAAGCTTCTGTTGATTCCTATAAAATGATTAGAAGACATAGGTGATCAACCCGTTTGATTTGTTCGCATCAGGTAGCTATGCTACTGGCCGGTTATAGCCCTTAATCCGCATGGGGTGGGTTTTGGGTTGTGAAAAGTTGAACAGTTATGCTAATCCAAGTGATTCATATCACTAGTTTTTAATCCTATGCTTACATTGGCTCATATTCCAAGTACATTAAACATACAAATGCTTCCATTTGAAGTCCTACTACCTTTCATTATGTCCGCAAAAGGGAATAACACAATACAACCAAAAAACATTGATTTCACAAATCCAACAAAACTCAAAGAAATTTCATTAGAGCAAAGATTACCCAACAACTAGACACTGAGTGCATCAAAACAACTCAAGAATAGCATGAATGGATGAAAACCTAGCCAAAACTCACTGTTGTAGGTGAAAAACCCATAGCCGAACACCTTTTTTTCCAAAGAAACCTTAAAAACTGAAAAAACCATAGCCGAATAGTCTCGCTCTACGATTTCCAAAAAATAGGCCAGTTTTCCAAAAATCAAGTGGAAAAGCTACATCAAATAAACTCAAAAAATTTGAGAAAAAACTGGGAACTTCAATACCCTGGTTAATCATGTTGGGTATGTTTTCGTTAATTCTCACATCAACGAAACCGAAAGGTGATAGACATATGAATTTCATAGATCGAGCTCTGATACGAAGTTATATTTACAGAGGAAAACAGAAGAAGAAATAAGAGAAACTTGAGAGCTCATGAGAGAGAACAAAAAATTAGGGTTCTCTACCTTGGCCCCATGAATTTATATTAATGCAGCTCAAAATACAGTAATGCCGTTATAACTAAATAGAAATAACACAACAAAGAAAATAGGGAAACTGTTATAAAAGCCAATATCTAGCAGTTACAACCCAAAAAAGAAATCTACAACACTTATTTTTATTCCACCATACTGCCAAAGAATGGATTGACCATAAAACATGGTCTTCATTGTGAAAGATTTGAGTGCTTTTCTATGCTTCTGCTAGAAAATGGGGTTAAAACCCTATGTTTCAACTCATGTGAAAGTTAACTAGGCAAGAGAGGGCCTAGGGCGTACCTCATGGAGGTATTAGGATTGCAGTACTTCTGTGTCCATACAATGCTGAGATAAGCATACAAAAGAAATTCTGGGAAAAGGTGCTCCTACTGTCTTTAAAGCTTTTAAAACCAGTTGTTATTGATCAAAGAAAATGAGAAATAATGGTGAAAGAAGATGCGATGAAGGAGGGAACAAAAATTGATGAGGAAGGGGTGAGTTGTAAGAGAGAAAAATTCCAAGAATTAACTTCCTTTGCCCATGTTTTATATAATGGCATGTAGAGAGAAAAATGGAGACCCTTCATCGTAATAGATTTGAGAAAAACAATTTAATCATCTTATAAATTGCACCTTGTATAGAAAGAGCCTTTTATGCTTCTGCTAGAAAATGGTGTTTAAACACTACTACAGCTTCAACTCCCATGAAAATTGAATAGGCGAGGGAGGACCTTGAGGCGTATCTTAGGGTGGTGTTAGGATCGGCAGTGCTTCTGTGTCTATATAATGTTGAGATGAACATAGGAAAGAACCCATTCAGGAAAAGGTGCTCCAACTGTGTTATAAGCTTTTATGCCTGGTTGTTAGTATGCTTTGAACCCAAAAAGGGAAATAATGGTGAAAGAAGATGTATGAGAGGAGGAAGAACAGAAATAGATGAGGAAAGAGTTGAGGCAGATGAGGCACTAGTTTGGAGAGAGAAGAAATCTGAGAATTAGTGCCACTTGGGCCATGCTTCATATACATGGCACTTACAGCAAAAGTTCTGCATGCCATTGATATTTCACTTTTGAATCTGTGCATGGAAGCATCTGTATATTTATTGCACTTGGAATATAAGCCAATGTAAGAATAGGATAAAAAATTTGTCATGTGTATCACTTGGATTAGCATCAACTGTTCAACTAGACGATGGCAGGTCAAAACATGCTCCATCTGAGGGACAATAATGCTTTGGGTGTATGTCCCTGTACTAACAGACAAGGTTTGGCAACGTGCTGACTGAGTGGTTGTTGTGGTTTGACTGAATGAGAATGACAATGACAATGAACCATAATTTCAAGAACTTGTGAAAAGATGATTGCTTCAATGCAGACACAGAGATGCAGTACCGAACCTTCAGATTAGACAAAAAAGCTCATACCTTAGGAATGCGGAGAGGATTTTTTGAAGCGTATTCACACAGTTTACTGATTTTTCGATCATTAGGTTCCTCATCCTGCCAGAATACAAGAGAGAAGATTTAATAATAGGACAAATAGAGAAATTTAATATGTTCTTCTGTGAACAAAGAAATACAGTTTCTAGGATATATAAATAAACAATAACTAAATCTTCAAATCAACATATGACGTACTAGCTACGATGCTCACAATACAATAACTACTGCATTGAGGGAAAATCCACCAACAAAATTGAACATGCAGTTCCCAGGGTAAGATGAAAAGTTTCCTTAAAGGAGGAAAAAGAATCAGAATAAAACTACCTAAACAATGACACTATGGAGCTTACATTTTTTTGGAAAAACAAACATGGAACTGATAATTTGATAGCCTCTTCATACAGCGAGAACCACTAATTAATCAACAAACGTTAACATTTTATAAAATAGACCACTAGATCCAAGATTAACAAATTATATGTATATAATTCATCACTTAGAAAACACTAAAAAATGTGCTGCAAAATGTAGGGCGTAAGTGATGAAGTGTAGTGATAAGAAGAACAAAGTATACTATTTGTTGTAAAGTACACTATTTTTTGTTAAGTATGTAGGGCAAGAAAAAAGGGGCTCTTAAATTGCTTCATTGCATTAAAATCTTTATAACATAAATTATGGTTTTGAGAAATGATCAATTCATAGTCATATCCATTGCTATGTGGTTCGTGTTGCTATTTACATCTCTTGATCAAGAATGGAAGTCTGTTCACTTTGAAGGTGATGCTCAGAATGTTGTGAATGCATTCAAAAGAATAAGCAACTGTCTTTCATAGAAGCCCTAATACAAAGACTATTTAACTTGTTATATACATCTTTTGAACTGTCTGCCAGAAGAGCTCCTGGATTGGCAAATGAAATTCAGGGATTGTTTTTGAATTGTATAGCTGTTGTATAGTTCTTGTAGTCTTGTGCCTTTTGACTGCTTTGTTTTCTCAGAGTATTGTCTAGCACATGAAGCAATAAAAAAAAAATTTGCTACGACTACAAATGCAATGCATATATTTGTGGATATCCCATTGCCATGTGTATGCCAGGATGACATGTGCTTTACATTTCATAATGTAGGTCTCTGTTTGGTAGCTTTCTGTAGGCCCA
Source organism: Euryodendron excelsum (assembly GCA_033060915.1). NCBI lineage: Eukaryota > Viridiplantae > Streptophyta > Magnoliopsida > Ericales > Pentaphylacaceae > Euryodendron > Euryodendron excelsum. Next base: position 67,842,282 of record CM065377.1, on the reverse strand, counting down.
TGTGTGAGATCTAACTCAGTGACACATGTTTGACCACATTGAACAACACATGTTGGCTCTACTGAATGACTTGGGACCAAGAAGATTTACTATGTACTTCAGTATACCCTACTGCGAGTTGTATAGCTGTTGTAGAGTTGCACAGCCTTGCGACTTCGTCTAGGCCGAGATGTAGGCCTAGGTATGCCAAACAACTTCCCAACGCATCGCAGGAACTCTAGAGTCTTGTGGTTGGGCGGCTTAGGATGAAGACTCAGCACAGTTCTAGTTGCCTTCAGGCTTGTCAACTAAGAAAGCAAGACTTTCAATGGATTCTAGAGGCCTGACTTCCCTTGCCTATTTGCGGGATAAGAAACTGTGGGATAAGTGATTTTGTAGGATTAGGAAGGTGATGGGTGATAAGTAATACCATAATGTAATGGGGAATTACTCATACTATGTTTGGTAAAGGTAGGATAAGTAATTTCAATATAATATCCTATAACTATAGAATAAACATTAAGATAGTTATATAATATTAATATTGTTAAAGTTTATTATTTTCCTACTCTATCTTATAAGGGTAGTCTTGTACTCTTATTGCACTTTTGACTATATATGTGAAAGCTAAGGAGTAGGGTTCACTTATGTAACCCTAAGCCTATTCTCTTCTCTAATCTCTCTCCACCTCTTCTCTTCTCCTTCCATCTAACCCTAATTTTCACTTCAACTTGGTATCAGAGTATCACAATCCGTAGCTCAAGCACCTTAGCACACTCTAGGAGTCATCGTGCTGTAACAGTGAGGTGCTAACGTCATCATTCGTACGATGATGTCAACATGACGTCATCATTGTATGGGTTGCCTAACTCCGGCAAACACCTCTTTTTGATCCTCTTGCCTTCTTGGTATTTATGGTGATTTTTTATTTATTTTTTTTGAAGTCGTTTGATGCAAGTTTCAGAATTTTTTTGTATTTTCGGATTTTTGGCCCTATTTTCTTCGATCTGTGAATTTGGCCATTGCCCAACCTTTTTGCTGCTTTGAATCTACTGTGTGGGGTCCAAAAATAGTATCTAAATGTTGCTTTGGTGGTTTCTTCTTGATTTGGTGGATATTTTGGTTGTTTTTGAGCAAAACAAAGGGTCGGCTGGCTGTTTTACTCATTACCCGACCTTGTTGCTGCTTCGAATATGCTGCATGGGTGCCAAAACCAGCATCTGAGGACTGCCTTGATGGTTTCTTTTTGATTTGGTTGAATATTTCCTTCGTTTGAGCCAAAAACAGCCCCGGCTGACTAGTTTTTGGAGTATATTTGCTGCCTTAGCTCTTTTGTCCTGCTCTTCTTGGTTAGTCTGCTGGCTCTTGTGTGGCTCACTACTGGTACCTTTGCTCCTTGTTATTGCTTGGTATTTTTTTCTTATTTTCTATGGCTGCCCCAAAGGCTTCTAAGTCAACAATTCCTGAATTCAAAGGTTCTCTGAATAGGAAGGATGACCTGCCTTGCTTCATTACTTCTAAGCAATTAGATGGGTTAAACCAACTTGCCTGGGCCCATGCAATGAAAATTTTTCTTCGTGAAAAATGAAAATTGAAATTCATTACTAGTTTACCTCCTTCCTCTGAGGACCCACTATTTGATGATTGGTTGAGTGAAGATTCCATTGTTATGGGTTGGTTGTGGCATAGTTTGGAACCTCATATTACAACTATCGTTGAGTTTTGTGATTCCTCCAAGAAAATTTGGGATTCTCTTGTTGAATTGTTTTCACAATAGAGTAATGTCTTCTGAGTTTTTGAGTTGTATGAGACAATCTTCACCACTAAACAGTCTAGCAAGCCCTTATCTGATTATTATAGCACCCTCAAGAATTTGTGGGAGCAACTATTGCAGCTTTGTCCTTTTACTACTGATTTGGAGCAACAAAAACAACATTGGGAGGATTTTATGATTGCTTCCTTGCTTTCTGGCTTAGACCCCTCACTTCGTGGCTTCAAAGATCAAATTTTCGCCAGTGAGACTCTCCCTACTGTTGCCAATGCATATTCTCGTCTTTTGCGCTCTTCTTTGGGCCAATCCTCCTCTATTGGTGGCCTTTCTCTCCTTACTTTGGAATCCTCTGGCTTGGTCACTCAAAGTGGTTCTCGTGGTAACTTTTGCAGTGGGTCTCGTAGTGGTCGTAGGGGCCGTAATTCTCGTGATGGCAACTCTTGTGGTCACAACTTTCATGGTGGTGGACATTCTCGTAGTAGTGGAGGTTCTTCTAGCCGCAGTGATGGTACTCAGGGCCGCAATGATCTTAAATGTACTCATTGTGGTGGTACCAATTATACTGAGCCATGGCGTTAGACGAAGTATGGGAAGCCAGACGGTGTCAACCAAGTTACCGATGGTGCTACTGATGCTCTTATCACTCAACTTAATGATATTGTCCAGAGCCTAAGTACTACACTTCCTTTCTCATCTGTTACTCAGCTTAACGATGTTGTTTAGACTTTGCGTACTACTCTTCCTTCCCCTTCCACTACTACTTTAGCTAATTCAGGTAATGTTGCTTATATGGCCACTTCCTCTTCATCTTGAATTATTGATTCTGGAGCTAGCTCATAATGTCCGGTAATTCTTTCTTGTTTTTTAATTTGCATTCTCTTAATCATCATATTGTTTTGGCTAATGGATCCTCTCAGCCTGTTGGTGGTAAAAGGAGTTTTGCATCCTAATGCCTCTCTCTCTTCACCCTCTAGTCTTTATGTTCCTCAATTTCCTTTTAACTTACTTTCAGTTAGTCAACTGACTAAAGTTTTACATTGTTCGATAACCTTCACTTTTACTTCACGTGTCTTTCAGGACCTTAAGACCAAGAAGAGGATTGGTTCGAGGCATAAGAAGGACGGCCTGTATTGTTTGGATTCAGCATGTTCTCCTCCTACTACTTCATCTGCATTGAGTGCTATTGTCTCTCCTCTCCAGTGGCATTTTCGTTTGGGCCATATTTCCTTGGCCAAACTTAAGTTAGCTATCCCTAATTTGAGTCATGTGTCTCATTTAGAGTGTGAAGCTTGTCAGTTAGGAAAGCATCATTGAAGTTAATTTCTTAGTCATGTTTTTCGTCGTCAGTCCGAGTCCTTTGATCTAGTCCATACGGACATATGGGCTCCTTCTCGAACTCCTACTGTTAATGGATTTCTCTATTTTGTGATATTTGTTGATAACTATTCCCATATGACTTGGTTTTTGTAATGAAACATAGATCTGAATTACCTTATATTGTTTTGCGGTTTTATAAATAGATACTTACACAATTTGGTAAACGTATAAAGATTTTGCATCCTGATAATACCTTAGAATATACTTAGTCTGTTCTCCGATCCTTCTGTGTTGATCGTGGCATTATTCACCAAACGAGTTGTGTTCATAAATCTGAACAAAATGATGTTGTTGAATGCAAATATCGTCATTTATTGGACATTGCTTGCACCATGTTATTTAACATACAGGTTCCAAAACACTTTTAGGGGAAGCCCTCTTTTCCTTCCCCTACCCTTCCACTCCCCTTGTCTTCTTCACTTCCTTCCTCTAATTTTTCTCTTGTTCTTAATTTTCCATTGCAGGTTTACCAGCGATCCAGGACTCGTCCGATTGCCCCTATAGCCAGACTTCTGCATCTTCTTCGTCTGAGGTTCCTGCAGTTCCTCTCTCTTCTTCCGAGACAGACGATTTACCCATTGCTTTACGCTGAGATAAACACACTTATACTCAACATTCTATTACTCAGTTTGTGTCTTATGATTGTATTTCGTCGTCTCTCCATTCCTTTGCTTATGCCTTGTCTTTTGTTTCTGTCCGTTCTTCTTATTAGCAGGCTTTATCTTCGGCTGGTTGGAAGCATGCTATGGATGAAGAGATGTGTGCCCTTGATACTAATAAGACTTGGGAACTTACTTCTCTTCCACATGGCAAACAAACAATGGGTTGTCGTTGAGTTTATACTGTTAAGTACCTTCCCGATGGCTCTGTCGAGCGTCTTAAGGCCCGCTTGGTTTCTAAAAGCTACACTCAGACCTATGCTGTTGATTATCTTGAAACCTCCTCTCCTGTTGCATGCCTTAATTCCATTCAGATTCTATTGGCGGTTGTTGTTACTCACTCTTAGCCTTTATATCACATTGACATAAAGAATGCCTTGCTTCATAGAGATCTTCAGGAGGAAGTTTATATGGATCAACCACCTGGCTATGTGGTTTCTAGTTGTGAGAATATTGTTTGTCGCCTTCGCAAGGCACTATATGGTCTGAACCAATCTCCTCATGCCTGGTTTAATAGATTTAGTGCCGTTGTGCTTAACTATGGTTTCCAGCGCTCCACCTCTAATCACTCTGTGTTTGTTCGTCATTCTTCTACTGGTACCATTGTCTTGATTGTCTGTGTTGATGATATTATTATTTCTGGGAGTGATTCCGCTGATATTCATGATTTAAAACATCATTTAAGTATACAGTTTCACACGAAAGATTTAGGTGTTCTTCATTATTTCCTTGGGATTGAGGTTGCACGTTCTTCTCAGGGTATTTCTCTCTCCCAACGGAAATTTGTCCTTGATCTTTTGTCTGACACTGACCTCTTGGGTTCTCGCCCAGCTGAGACTCCTATGGATTTCACTATTAAGCTTGATGCTGAGCAAGGAGATCTCTTTCCTAACGTTGGCTGTTATCGACGTCTAGTTGGCAAATTGATTTACCTTATTGTTACTCGCCCCAACATTACCTATGTTGTAAGGGTTGTCAGTCAATATATGCATACTCCTCGTGATCCACAGTTTGCAATCGTTTGTCGGATTTTGCAATACCTGAAGGGCGCACCTGGTTGTGGATTGTTATATCAGCCTTCCACTTCTTTGTCTGTTACCAGGTTTAGTAATGCTAACTGAGCTGGTAGTCATTCTAATAGACAATCCACCCCTGGTTATTGTACCTTTGTTGGTGACAATCTTGTTGCTTGGCGTAGTAAGAAGCAAAATGTTATTGCTTACTCTAGTGCTGAAGTTGAGTATCGTGCTATAGCTCATACTGTTTCCGAGATGATCTGGGTTGGCTCCTTATTTCAGCATTTTGGTATTGTTGTCCCTACTCCTATGCCGATGTGTTATGATAACCACGCGGATCGTCAATAATCCTGTTTTCCATGAGTGTACTAAACATATTAAAGTCAATTGTCACTTTATTCGGGATCTTTTGTTGCGCAAACAGATAGCTACTCCTTATGTCCGTTCTGACTTTCAATTGTGCGATATTTTCACGAAGCCGTAAGCTCGATCTTCTTTTCAATGTTTGTATTCCAAGTTAGACATATTTGATTTATATACTCCAGCTTGAGGGGGAGTATTAAAGTTTATTATTTTCTTACTCTTTCTTTTAAGGGTATTCTTGTAATCTTGTTACACTTTTGACTATATATATGAAAGCTAAGGAGTAGGGTTCACTTATGTAACCCTAAGCCTATTCTTTTCTCTAATCTCTCTCTACCTCTTCTCTTCCCTCTTCTCTTCTCCTTCCATCTAACCCTAATTTTCATTTCAACTATTATAATATAATGTGTATATATAATAATATATAATAATGTGAGGGGGTGGGAAAATGGTCTTTTTTGCCTTTTCCCCAACTGGATATAGCATCCCACCCCCCATGTGGGATGGCTGATCCTCCATTTTGAGGGATTACACAGACACTTTTGAACTCTCTCTCTCTCATGTTGGGCTATTTTATCTCTCACTCAGTCCTTTTTAGAGTTTCTATGGTGCCATCTGATGTGTTTTGTGGTTCTTTGGTGACTCATCACACCCTCATTGACCCTTCTAGGAATTGAATTGTTACCAACCAACTTCTTACTTCCTAAAAGATCAAGTCAGCTTTGGGTACCTACTTAGCTACTTCCACAATCAAGTTCCTGTTCAACCTTTTAACCCCCTAGAATAGTAAAATTAATGCACCAAATGTTAATATTCTTCGGTTATCAAGGGTACCAACTGTAACACCCTAGAATTCTCACACTCACTAAGTTACACTCACTCCATAATTCTCTTCTATGCATATATTGATTTTATACTTCTCTATTTATACATAACTAAAGAGGAGCAAATGGTGGCAGCACTTAGCAAATTAATCATGAAAGTATTACTCCACTTAGATGAGTGGAGAATAAATTTTCTCCACTTGATAAGTGGGATGATTATCTTCACCTAAATGATAATGAAAGTTAACCCGCTAAATTAGTGGAGAATAAAGAATAAAGTACTAGACCTACTTCCTTTACGTCATCCTATAAACAGTACGTGTAGATGAGAGGATTTGAATACAAGTAAGCCTAAGTATAATGAAGAGAGAAGAGTGGAGGTTAGGAAGTTATTCTTGAAGATCAAGTTCTAATCTTTAGAGGAAGAATTCCAAGTATTAAGCAATTGAGGTGTGTAATGGTGTATTTAGAGTAAAACGTACATATTTTCAATGCAAATGCTCTTTTTTTACAAATTATATTTGAACAGTACGTTTTCAAAACAAATGATAATATGTCTATATTACTCTTCAAAAATAGTTATTATATTTTAATACTAACCCTTGTATTATTCTATCAAGAAAATTCATGGATTAAGTTTTGTATACAATGAATAAGATTTGAAAGCTATATGTGCCATACTCGGAGGTCCTACATCAGGGGGGACTTAAAATAAGCCGAAAGTTTGATATGATTAGGAAGACGTTCCTCACAACTTTTTATCATTTTGTTACACATCACTAGTGCATACATTTTGTTACGGATTTTTCGTTTAGCCAAGATCATGGGTACATTATGAATTATATATAATGTTGATATTTAAATGCTTTTGCAAGTATAAAACTAAATTAGCATCTTTTGAAAGGTATGCTTATGTTTAGTATGTGGATATTTCTTTTACTTGTTTCAAGATCTTATGTAAATGATATTTATGTCATATGTAAATCAAGCTCCGAGTATTTTGATGCTTCAATTATTCTATTATTCACTGAGCTTGTAGCTCATGTTTTCTTAAATATTTTCAAGTAACTAAGATTGAGAACTTAAGTTTGAAAAGTTATTGGCTAAACTACCTATGTATAAATGCCATGAAGATTCGAGTTATATTTTGATTTGTGATAAGTTTGAACTAATAAATTTTCATAGATTTATGTTAAGACTATGGTTGTGTAATAAAACTATGTTATGATGGTGACATAGGTATTTGTTTTATGTTTACTAATAAAAGAAAGACTGATCAAATGTAGGTGATCAGTCTTTTGGTTTAGTTAAGATTTGGGTAGCTAAGTTACTGGTTGGTTATGATTCCTAATCCAAACAAGCTGGGTTTGGGGTCATGACACCAACTAAAGCAACTCTACTTTTAAAAGTATCTACAAAAATTTGGCATTCTAGAAGACCCCTTGTAACTTCAATTACTTTTGGAGTAAGAACTGAGCAAAGCCTTTCACTAATTTAGTTTGCTTTTTGCATGTCTCTTGTTAGCTCGTTGCAAGCCACAACAGCAAAACCTCTTGTGATAGATAATACATACACCTCTTCAAGTTTATTAACCGCAACAACTCAGTGCAATCAAAAAAGAAAAATTATTTAATTTGTGGGAAATAAGAGACTTGATTTTAAATGATTTTTCTCCTTTTTTCTAATTGGTTTAAAAAAGGTAATTTAGTTGCATTGACACTATTTAATTGCCTCATTATGACAATGTTGTGATACTGAAAACATATTGTACAGACAAAGGTTCAAGGAGAAGAACTAAAATAGTTCAAAAGGCGAACTAACTAAACTACGCAATCTAGCCCACTAGAATGTATAACATTCAAAATCATTTTAAGGTTATACCAATGACGAAAGTAAACTAATGTCAATTCCAATTCAAAGCAAAACACAACACAATCGCCCATCTTAAATGCAATAAGAATAACAATAATTTAAAGAAAAAACTAACCGGAGATCGAGGATAGATATCGGCCAGCAACTTCTTGTACCGCTTAATAGGTTGTCGCGACCTGGGAAGTATTCCAGGACAAAAGAACGAAATCACACCCATTGTTTAACCTAACAGAAAAAACAACTCTCCCTCAATATTCTCTCTCTTCCTCTGCCTCTGATCTATAACCAAACCCACAAAAGAATTGCTGTGAAATATCCGATTTGAAACAATGAGTTTACAACCAAAAAAAAAAGGGTTAATGCGGAAATAGAAGATAAAAGAAGAAATTGGGAATTCGATTGGATTGAAAGCTGGGTTCGGTAATCGAATTGAGAGGATTTGGAAATGAAAGAAAGGATTTTTGGGGGAAAATTGTAGCTGGCTGGGGGGATTAAGGCCTGAGGAGAGGGAGATCGGAGAGTGGAAATGTAAAGTAACCTTTAAGCGCGAGAGCACCGGATCTCCGACATCCTCCAACGGTACAAACAGAGAGAGGATATGTGAAAGCCTCTTTGAACTGTTTATATAATCTGTCCCGCCTATTTATACCCTTCGCATGCTCCCGTTTTCACACGTTTGATATATATATATATATATACATTGTATACACATTTATAGAAGTTAGGAGGTGATCTCGGAAATTTCGTGATCGTGAAAATTATTTGGCTTGTTGCGAAGAAATATCACGAATGACTGCATCAAATTGGCTCGTAGAATTCAAATGCATTATGGTACGTCTTTGCCTCATTTCGCATCTCTATAAATAGAGACTCATTTGAGTTATTTTAACCAATAGAAGCTATCAAATTCATACTAAAAGTATGAATGAGGGGAGTCCTGTATTGTACTTTTTTTTTTTCGTCAATAATTTTTTCTACAGGGTTGTCGTTGATAAGGTTTTAACAAGACAGTTTTAACACACACATTCTAAATTATGTTACATAATATCACTGTACTATTTTTCTTTTATTAAAATTTTTTTCCACTAAATTTTTCATAGCAAGGTTTTAATAAGACAGTTGTAACATACCCTCGCATGTCTTGCGGTCATTCAAAAAGAAATGTTGTGAATAAACGTTATTAATGACCGCATGAAAATTGACTTGCAGAATTTGAATGCATTATGGATACGTCTCTGCCTCACTTCTCATCTCTATAAATTGAGACTCATTTGAGCGATTGCAAAACAACCAAAAGAGAGAGAGAAAAATAGAAATGAAGAGTAGAGAAAAAATAGAAGGAAGAGGAATATAAGTAAGTTCTCAAAGCTCATATTGTATTATTTTAATTTTATGTTAGCAATAACAGTATTGGGTGATTCAGAAGATTTAACTTTAATAGTTATAAAAGAACTAATATGATAAATATTTGATAGTTCTTAAAGAACTATTTACTATATTTTGTATTAAGTCCTTTTATCTATTTTATGTGCTTTTAGTTTTATAACATGATTATGTTTGTTTAGTACTTTTTCACTAGATGAGATGAGGAGAAAACAAGAGTAGCTGTATAAGTTAACCCGAGATTGCGGGTGCTACAAATCCAACTTATGAGTATGTGTTGTCGGGTACTACAAAATTGCCCCCCAACCAACCATCCAATGATATTACACATGTAATTTGACAGGAATAGAAATACCACTCGAGGCCCACCAAGGCACCACCAACACATGCACCGTTCACAATTTAACATCTAAGTCTTGTCAGATGAACCTCAGGCCAACAAATTCGGATTAATTATCCCAATCCTCTTCAGAATTATATAATACCGTGTTTACAGATGAAAGGCCCCTCCAAATTAGTTATTTGGATCCTCTTTTGTGGAAGCAAATACAGATTAGTAATTCAATTAATTCAATCCCGTAGTCTTATTTCATGAAACAAACAAGACCTAAGATTATATTAATGTGTATTATGTCTTGCGATTTTTTGTAGAGTTAGTTGTGTTTCATGGTAATCCATGTTGCTGATAACATCTTGATACCTTGTTTTCGAGCTCTAAAAGTTTTTGCAATGCATTACTATTAGGTTTTTAGTATTGACTAATTTTGTTGACAAAAATACTTTGCTTGTAACCTTGTTTCAAGTTGTATTTGGGTAAAAAAGTCTAAGATTTAAGTTCAAGCTACCATAGTACAAGTTGTCCAAATTGCAGTATAAGTCTTTAAAACACGCAGAACTGAAACTTTAAAAGGTCATATCTCTTTGCTTAGGTGTCCGTTCAAGCTCCATACTATATGAATTTCATATAACTTTTCGAGAGCAATCTAAATATGCAAAGACCTTAGCTTAAGCGAAGTTCGCTCGAGCGATCATAAGTCCGTTTGAGCGATAGTTGAAAATTTTGCAGAACCAAAATCCAGAGAGCACAGCTCGAACTTCGCTAGAAGACTGCTCGAGCGGTACGGCGAAATTTTGTTCGAATTTAAATTTTGTCTCATCAAAGTAAGTTACTTTTTGAGGACTTTTTAGCTAGATCTTTTCAACCAATCAAGAGATAGTTTCAGCCTACCTTCTTAGTGATTCCTAGGATGCTATAAAAGTCAAGAGAATTAATTGTTAGATATGATTCTGGAGTTGTGAAAAAAGATACAAAAAATTTATAGAGAAGAAAAAGAAAGAAGGTGAAGATCTTAATGATTATCTGAGCATACAGAGTTTATTCATCGAAGTACTAAACTGAAGAACACAATTGCGAGATCGTCTTGGTGGATTTTGAATACGAGAAAGAATACTGTGGTGATTTGGTGTTGAGGTCGAAGCCAGATAAAACAGAAATTCGAGGTATCGAGCAAGTAGTCTTAAACTGAAATTTGTGGGGATTCGAACGGCAATTGTGGAGATTCAATTGTTATGATTGTAAGTCGTACTTGTATAACCTGTTCATTATAGTGCTTGGCTTGCTGGACATTATTTTTTCTCGAGTTTGGGTTTTTACGATATATTGTCTTTTATTATTGTGTGATGTATGCATGTGAATAATCACTTAGATAAGTGGTCATAAGTCTTAGGCCGTGAAATTATAATTTTTCAATTACTTTCTCTAATATTTGCGCAATCAACATTTTCAACATGAACCGTTTCTGTGTGTCACCCTCCATTGATACGGGCTTATAGTGCATTCCTCACCCAAGATCAGAATTACGTGCATTAGTAATTTCAAACAGACTAATTATTCTTGCGGTCCCGACTTCAAAACAGGAAAAACAGTTTATTCTTTGGGTATATCCGACGCTCCTCAGACCCTGATTGGAGCCTCGTGCATATACTGGTTGATTGGTGAGTGCCGCTCAACCTTGTCTCAAGATGCAAGTTTCTTTGAAGCTTAATAAATGTTTCAGTCAGACGATCAAAATTTGTAAAGAAGCAAAAACTCAAATTTGAGATTCTAGAGTTTTGGTCAGTAATGCAAAAATCATAATTCCCTTGAAACAGGTATGATTCAGCCAAAAAGGATCCATTGCGTGAGATTGTTGATCTCTATTGTAAATTACCACCATGATTAATTCTGCCTGCAAATAGGATCCATTGAGCGAGATTGTTGAACTCTATTGTAAATATGGGACAGATTTCAGAAACAGGGATAATGGAAAAAGGAATGCTTGTACGCATCTCCAACACAACACCCACATATGCTTTGCACAGGGGAATAGAAAATCTCATTGCTGTTTGATCAATTAAAATTGCAAATTTCCAGATAATAAACCAGGATAGCAATTCAAGTACAATGTCAAAATGAACTACAGGGAAATGTTTTCGAATTTCCCATTTCAGCAATCAGATTTCAGTCAGCAGACCTGCCTGAATGTTCGTCTTCATTCGTCCTCATCAAAGTCAGAGTCCTCACTAACCTCATCACTCTCAGAGTCACTCAAAACATATCTTGCCTTCCCACGATTCATCCTCCTTGGTCTAGCCCTTGGAGCAACGAATTCACTCATATCATCAGTATTCTCTGCAGTCGAAGCAGATCCCAATGTTTCTTCACTTCCTGTTGAAATGTTCTCCTCATTTTCCTTACCTGCTTTTCCCAAAACAGAGCCACTTTTCTTGTTAAATGGAGATTCCCTCATCTTCCTCACTTTGTTCTCAGGTGAAATCCCCACTTTTTCTGGAGGCTTCAGAACTTCTGTAATCAGTTTCTGGCCCACTACGTGAGGCTGCTTATTAGCCGCCTGCCCTCTTTTCCTTGTTGGTGCTGGGGGTTTAGCCGTCACCTTTGCATTTGCTGCTGGCTTTCTCCCTCCCTTTTTCTTTCCCAGTTCTTTTGCAGCTTCTACTTCAAGTTCAAATTCTTCGTCGCTGATGTGTTTCTCATCGTCATCATCAGAAATCTCTGTCACAGTTGACAAATGCTTCTTTTGTGCTGCAACCCTTGTACTGGGTTCTTTCTTCCTGGCTGGTACATGGGACACTTCAGTTTCCATGACTGCACACAAAATAAAAATAATAATGAAGTTAAACCCACTAGTGTTCTTTTCTTTTCTTCCAATCAACTCATCCTCAATTTTCAAATCCTTGTTTTTTCTGCCCCTCCATAATATAGTTCTCCCCTCAAAGTGATTATTTAGCCTCCAAACCTATTTATAAAGTATTACCTGTTCATTCATAAAATTTAAATTGCTAGCAAATAAACATAATTCTGAAACTTATAATGGACATTTCCGCCTTGACAAGATGACCATAATACCAGGAAGATAGAATTTACTTTCTGAGCGATCAGGAGAAGATTCAAGGTTGTAAGCTGCAAGTCGCTCTTTTAACTCGAGCACTTCATCATCGTCATCGTCATCTTCCAAAGCCAACGATGGCCTTTCCTGCTGAGTAGTAGAATGGTAACACTTGAGAGAATTCACTTGCAACACAACAAATTAATGGGATGAAATAATGGCATCAATTGTGATATAATCTAAAGTGCAGACCTTTCTAGCTGGAGCTTTCTTTGGACCTCCTCTCCCTTTTGGCTTCAAAACCTCAGGAACATTATCTGATGAAGAAGAGACTATCCAAGATTATATACTGATGGTTATCAAAAGGCAAAGCGAAACCACCACAGGGGTATATATACATATATGATTCCAAACTTACCTGTTTCTATTGCAGAACTAGATGATGTTTCCATTGCTTCAGAAACAGATTCTGCATTAGTGGACTTCTTGTTATTCTTCCGCAAGTTTTTTGGTGCTTGTCTGGATACCTTAAGACCAGCTTCAACCATCACCCTGCTTTTCATACCCTTTCTAGTCTCCTCTGCCTGGGCATCGCTCTTTTCTTGTTCCTGAATTGTGAACACATATCAGTCAAGGAATCAAACAAATCATAGCAAATCATTATGAAAACAATTCATGATCTTTGAATTCATACATCAAGTTCTTTATCAAGAGCATCAAGATCTGTCAGCCACAAAGACTTAGGCGTTGCCTTCCTCAAGTCATCAACTTCCTTGTTGAGTTTATCCCTATCTGCACAGAGCTCCTGAACCTTCTCAAGTGTCAAGGTTCCAATGGCCAGTGACAGCAAGTACTCATAATCACTAGCCCGAACTTCTTTGGTGCCTCCAATGACCTCTGAGTTTTCTCCAGTCTCTTCTGCATCATCAGTTGCACCAGCAACTGCAACTTCCACAGTTTTCGTTTTCTTTGGGAAAGGAGTAAAACCTTTATCCCGCAGCTCAAGAAACAGATCGGCCCTCTTCCTGTTGCTCACAATGATCTCTCCTTTCACAACCCCAAGTATGAACCTGACCTTGTTCTCCAGTTTCAACAAATCCATTTCAAGATTGTCTAGTAGAACTTTCTGTACAAGATAATTAATGTGTTATTAATAAATAGCCTTGTCTTTCTAATTAAGGAATTATTCAATACATGTGCACTTTTAACATTCTATGGACCGACTTGCCTTTCTCTTCTCATAGAATTCAAGCCTTATGTGAAAGAATTCCTCAAGAACTGCAAAAGGAGAGAATTAAATAGTAAATCATCTGAAAATCCGACTCATGATTTGGTTAATCTAAACTCGACCATTCATTATAATCCTACTCTGTTCAGGGGTATCATATTTCTTAATCACGCCATTTGAGTCAAACAGGTGCATGTTGCTTGTGCTGATTGTTGTGGTGAGTTTAAATTTCTTTAGCAAGCCCTCTTGCTTGGCCATGATCAAGTTCTCCTCAGACAAAATAACTTCAAAGTGTACAGTGGTGTCATCATTGTGCTCTCTGTAATCCTGCAACCATTGTAACCTCTTCCGTGAGTCTCCAAACACCTCATATACCACAATTGATGATACTAAGATATCGGATAAAGAAACTGAACTTAATTTTACCTTGATAAATGGATCCTTAATTTTGTCATTTCCAGTCATAATTGATTCCAGAAATTCTTTATAATCTTGAGTCCAACGTCGTATTGGCAGCTCTGTAATCCTAAGTGTAGTTTCATTGACATCTTCTATAATTCCAGTGACAGTGTAGCTAACCCCAGCTTCTTTGGTTGCTGTTTTCTCAATGGTTCCTCTGAACCCTTTGTACCATGGATCCATAGGCTCCATTGGCTCACCCTTCAATAAATGCCTCACGTTAGCAACAATATCCCTTGGATTATAATTTGGAATGTAGGAGCTCCATCCTGTTCCGATTCCTTCACTTCCATTGACTAGAACTGTAGGTATAATAGGCATGTACCTGAAGGAAAAACAAAAAAAAAGTTGAACAACTGGGACACCATCATAATATGGTTTATTTGCCACTGATTAGATAACTTACCAAATAGGTTCTATAGATTGCCCATCTTCGTTCAAGTAGTCTAGAAGGATATCATCATCCTTGGGGAACAAGAACCGTGTGATAGGAGAAAGCCGAGTGTATATGTATCTCGCACTCGCATGATCTTTGCCTCCCTGTTAAGGAACAACAAGCTATACATATAAGCATAGGAAATTAATCTAAACCAAAACAACAGAACTGAAGTATCCGTATGTTTGTTTCAATTTGATAAGTGCAAGATTTTGTTTTTCTCACCTGGTGGCGAGTGCCAAATTGGCCATTTGGTTGAAGAAGATTTATGTTATTGCTGCCCACATAATCCTGTGCCATGCCAATAATGGTACTAGCAAGACTCTGCTCACCATGATGGTAAGCCGAATGCTCAGATACATAACCAGAGAACTGAGCAATTTTTGCTTCCTTAACAAAGTTGCGCTTGAAAGAACAGAAAAGTATCTTCCTTTGACCTGGTTTCAGGCCATCAACCATTGAAGGAATTGACCGTTGAAGATCGGCCATTGAAAACAATATTAGCTCCTTGTTGACAAAGTCACTGTACTTAATGAGCTTCTCCTTCTGATCAAGATAAGTGCCAGGCTGCAAATCACAGGCGCGTAGAGAGTTTTATTAGAAAAAGAAGATAGGCAAAAAAATTTCAAATTTTGTGGAATAAAGATGTTTAACTTCCAACCTCAAACTGTCGGAGCCAATTCTTCCTTGCTTCAATTTTCTTCTTACTGAAGGCCAGTTCAATTGCTTCCCCATCTTGCTCATCTACCCAGATAAAGTCTTTCTTGTGGTTTTGAAGATCACTGAAATATTCCTTTCCCTCCTTTGATGTGCTGGTTCCCAACCCCTATGAAGGCCAGAAATATATTATGAAAAAACTTCCCAAAAACAAAAAGAAACATATTAGGAATAGTACAATAAATATCAAATCTGACAGTTCACACAGAAATACTAAGGCTCCTCATTGAGAACTTGAACAGACAAATATAGAAGTACAGATAGACAATCAAAACCAAAAGCACACACACAAACAATATGTACCATTAATGAATCCCTCCAATATGCTTGAACATACAGACCTTATAGTACTTAATAGACCAACCACTGGCATTGCCTCCCAAACTTTCCTTCCAAGATTCATATTCAGGCATGGAATAAAAAGAAAGAACCTTCCCATTTTTGTGAGTAGCCTGTGCAACAACAATTGATAGGGGTTAATATAAACTTCCTCTTCAATTCCAATTAGACAATAATGGAACTAAGCTCGGACTAGTTCATCAAGCATTACAGACCTTTACAATAGGTGTAATGAACTCTACTAAGAAAGATTGAACTTTTAGCAGCGACGGCCAGAATGAATGAATAAAATTAATCAACAGCCCTTTAATATGTGACCCATCATGGTCCTGTGCAAGCATAAAAATTGAAATTTGTTAACCCAGTCATGAACAGACAAACAACACATGCATCCAATCAGTTATGAATTAATAGATAGGTCAAACCAGAAGTACAAAACAAACAAGAAGTCCAATGTGTCATACCTGATCAGTCATGATCATCAAATGACCATATCTCAAAGACTTGATACTGTCATACTCTTTTCCATGCTGGAGTCCAAGAATCTGCTTGATGTTCTGAATTTCTGCATTCTCCATGATCTGTTTATGGTTTGCTTCCCTCACATTTAGCAATTTACCTCTCAACGGGAACACACCATAATAATTTCTTCCCACAACAGAAATGCCAGCCATCTGTATAGTAAACTGAATTCTGTTAAATACTTATAAAACAAAAACCAAACTCATCTGAGTTGATCTGAAACTACTTCATATGGCAAGACCACTTACCGCAAGGGCCTTCGCTGAATCTCCTTCGGTCAAAATCAAGGTACATTTGTCAGAGTTCTTCCCTCCAGCATCATTGGCATCCTCTAGCTTAGTAATCCCAGTGATCCTCTGTCTCTTTGTCCCATCAGTTTTCTTAAGATCCTTGCTATGCTTAAAATCTGCCCAAGACAAGAGAGTTTCCACTACTCCAGACTTGGCCACTGCAAAAGAATTGACCACAAAAGCAGCAAAATTAAATCATAAGAGGAGTAAACAGCTTATGTTTTGAATAAACAGATTACAAAAAACGCAACAAACCTTTCTTCAGGAACTCTTGTGAGAGTTCACATTTGGACCCAAAACTGCTTTGGCGAATTGTCAAAGTCTCTTTAGTTTGAGAATCAAAAGCAGGGTTGTCAATAAGAGCATTGACAAAAACCCATAGATGGTTCTTTACTGTGTGGGCTTTGACATTAGCATTCTTGTTCTTCTTATTTACAATACTCATTACATAGTTTGTAATCTGGTTAGTAATATAATCAACATGAGTCCCACCCTTTATTGTTGCAATCCCATTCACAAAGCTGACCTGGGAAAGTTACCAACCCATCAGAGAAAACATGCAAGTTTCATCAGTAAACTGTATTTTTATTGACCTGCATTCCAATTCAACACCATTAGTACCTGCTGAAACTGCCCTTCACTAAGACTCACACATATCTCCCACCTTTCGTTAACCTTTTCTGCAATCCTGTCGAAGTTTGTTGAATTTTATCAGTATTTGGATTAAAATTAAAAGAATTAAATTGGGTAAGATAAAAATTCAAATAAAAACCTTGGGAGGGGATCTGGTCTGGCTTTGGAGGCAGATTGAAGGTAGAGATTAACATAGTCAAGGAAAGACTTCACTGGAACACGTTGCCCATTAAGCTCCACTTTCACAGTCTTTCCAAGGCATCCTGCTAAGTCAATCACCCGTTTTTTCATCAGGGCAACAACATCATCTTCAAGATGAGTCATGTTGAATTTTGCCAAGTCAGGCTTAAATGTAACTTTTGTCCAGTTTTCGCTCTCCTTGCACTTCATTATGATGGGCTGAGATTTCTTTCCCATATTGTCCGAAAAAACCTTCATAGAAGTTGAACAAACTTACCATGTTAGCATGTATGTGAATCGTGATAAGGCTTTGTAAACAAAACTATATGTGCAGAGTATGCGCATGAAAAATTGAAGAAAAAATTTCATATCAGCACATGAATTTGTACATTAGTATGCATGTGAAAATCGTACAACAAAATTTTGGAAGAAAGTTCAAATCTATTGCATGACCTAGATTGCTTTTAGAGATTTCACAATTAGTGGCAACCAAAAAAGCAAAATAATGAGTTCCGTATCTGATGATCTATCTTTGCTATGTTTTCTCACTATACCAAACAAAGCAATTGATCCATCTTCGGGAGGAACCCGACCACATTATGCTGTAAACAAAAGAACTCAGTTTCAGAACCATTAGAACAACATATCAACAACAGAAACCTAAAATTTAAAATAATAAAAAATGAAATGGTTTAAGTCAGACAAACCATAAATCATTCACATAAAATTTTGATCCTAAGGTACTCTAGAAAAAACTTCAAAACCGAAATTCTACATAAGATGTCCCTCGATTGATTTAAGAAACAGAATTTTAAACAATAGAACTCAAGATCTTCGTTGACCCTAAAACAAGAAATGCCTGCATTATATACATATACATATACGTAATAAACATCCTAACACGAGAATCTCTAAGCATTCTAAGATGATCAGGCAAACACAAGATCCCTCAATTGTCTTCAATAAAAGGGCAAAAATTTGAAGAAACCCTAATCAAGAATCAGCAGTCACAAACCAAATTTAATAATCAAAATTCGAAAATAAAACGACCCTAAAGCACCATATACAAAAACCATTAAAACCCCTAATTAATAATGGCAATCAGGAACCAAGATTGAAAAATAAGAGCATAGGCGAACTACTTTCAATTCTTGGAAGTCCCCACCTGGAATTTTGGAGTTTCATGCAAGCAAAGATTTTGAAAATCTGTAAATAACAATTTTCAAATACAACCTATGAATGACCACATTTAAAATTCAAAAACCGCAAATATCCCTATATATAGAACCCTAAATAGATACTAAAAAATTAAGAACAATAACCAAGGACTGCCATTGAAATTACAGAAACCCTAAATCTGTATACCTGCTTGTACTTCTTCTGCCGCTTCCCATCTGCGGTCTCGATCACAAACTCCGTCGAGAAGATGTTCGTAAGCTTTGCGCCGTAGCCATTCCTCCCACCAGTGGTCTTCTTCATCGTATCGTCGTAGTTACTACTCGTCAGGAGGTGTCCGAAGATCATCTCCGGCACGTAAACGCCTTCCTCCTGATGAATCTCCACCGGAACACCATCGCCATTGTTGTACACGCTAATAAAGTTCTGTTCCACGTCAATCACCACCTTCACGGAGTCCATGGAGGGATCGCGCTGCTTGTTATCGGCAGCATTCACGAGGATTTCGTCGAAAATCTTGTACAGGCCGGGAACATAAGAGATGGATCGGTGGACCATTTCGTTGTTCTCGTAGACCCAGAGGCTCTGGTTGTGCTTCTCGATCGAGCCGACGTAGGTGTCGGGCCGGAGCAGGATGTGCTCGAGCTGGGTCTTTTTCTGGTAGGTTTCTTCGATTGTTTTGCCCGGAGCTGCAGTGGCGGATCGTGGCTGCGCGGCAGCGGCAACGTTGGCATTGTTGCTGGTTTGTAAGGGGAGTTTCTTGTCCACGGCCATGGTGAGAGACACAGAGATGGTGTCTTGGATTCGAGAGAGGGATGGGGATGAAATAAGGAGAGAGAAAGAGAGCGGAGAAGGGTTTATGGGAACTGGAAAGTGAGGAGTTAACGGTCGACTGGGTTGTGATTTGAATTTGAACTGAGCGCCATTTTTCAAACGGAGGGACAGGATGGGGTTTTGGGATCGGACGGTACTGGTTCATTGGCACGGGAATCGGATAATGCGATAGGCGAACGTTGCATGCGTTTTGACGGAAAAAATTTACTGCTGTATATAGGTGCTGCTAGAACACTACCAACAAATTTTGAGAGGCTAACATAAAAAAATCTTGAATTTTAATTATAGAAATTAAACAGAATTTTAAAAATTTAGGGGCACAGGCCCTATTTGGTTTAACGTTTACACATAATTTTGCTCCTGAATTTAGATATTATCTTTGTATATTTGATAGGTTCCATATAGTAAAACTTAATCTTAGTGATAGTGGTTGGTACTACTTTACGAATAATTTTTTTTTTCATTTTAATGGTGTTGGTATCATTAAGTAAATTAATTTTTTTCATTTTTGAGATAAACTAGCAGAGATCACATAACACAAATATATTTGAACTCTATTTAGATTGATGGATTTGAAGATGAGCTTGTTTGGATTATTTTTCAAAAAGGAAGGGAAAGCGTACAAGGGGTTGTGAAGGGAAAGAGGAATTACATTTTAAGCACTTCCCTTCGCTCCAAAATTTAAAAAAAAAAAAAAAAAAACAAAGGGGAATGATGTGTTTGTTATAATTGTTTTTAATATTAATTATATCCATCAATTTAGGACAAAGAATAAGATTTTAATACTAACGGGTTTAGGGGCGGACTGACCAAGCGCCGAGGGAAGGTGGCTGCCCCCCTTAAATCTGGAATAAATAAATAAATTTTAACCCATCTCATTTTATACTTTACTTTGAGTTTTATCTTAATGATTTTTCTCCACTTGAGCTTATGGTACTTGATAATCAATTTGAGACCTACATTCTAGAAGTAAGCTCTAATGATCAATCTTCAGAAGTGATAAGGAATGGTAAGTTTGTTCAAAAGTTAGTTTAGACAAAAAATGTTAGTGTCTACCCATTAGTCTATTTGCTTATAAAGTTGGTATTGATCTTATCAGTTGTAATTGCATCGGTTGAGAGAGCTTTTTCTGCATCAAAGATTATTAAGACTCCATTACGTAATTGCATGAGGATGAGTGGATGAATGATTGTTTGGTATCATAAATCAAAATGTATATATTCAAAACCGTAGACAATGAAATTATTTTGCGAAAATTTTAAACTATGAAACAACGAAGAGAATTATTGTAATTTGTCATTTATTTTTATTTGAACATTATTTTTGTAAGAAACATTTGATATTAATATATAGAATCTTGAAAATTGTTGTATTCTTTGCATTATCCTAGAAATAATTATCTTACTTAAAAAAAAATTTCACCCCACTTAAAAAGAAATTCCTAGATTTGCCACTAAACGGGTTACAATAGTAAAAATACATTACACATACCTTCCTTGATTATTGTCAAACCGAATAAGAGTAAAGAAAAGTCACCCTATCTTCCTTTTCATTCTTCTCTCTCTTCGTTCCTTTCTTCTCATAACTTGTACTCCCTACCATTTCTCCTCTCCTCGATCCAAACGGCGTATTAAAAGTGAATAAGCAAAACAAAATTAAATTGCAACCTAATAAATATAGAGATGAATTAAAATAACCTTTTTTTTTAGATAGAGAGGAATTAAAATAATTTTGGCAGTGCACTTAATTACAGAATGATAAAAGCAAAATTTCTACGTAAACCTATAAATCAAAGATGTTATAAAATCGAAAGAAGTTTGGTCTAAACCAATGGTATGCTAGGGAGTTGAACAAACCCCTTAGGAAATGATTGATCCAAAATCTAAATCACAATAGCAATCAGTATTCTAACACCCTTTGGAAAACTTGTTTTTGCCGTTTCATGTTGACAAATTGGCTTGACGGAAATAAGAAAACCTTTGAGAATATTGATAACAACACCCAAGAAAGTGTTGGTCATGTCCTGGATAAGCTAACAATATCGTAGAGACTACCAATGACTATGATCCTAATGTAGTTAAAGCTCCTAGGCTAATTGAGTAGATGTTTTCCCCTCTGGTAAAATCAAGCTGAACACAAATGGTAGATCAAGGGGAAATCTAGGCCAGGGAGGTGTGTTTAGAGATGAGAGAGGTTTGTGGGTGCTTGGGTACTTTGGTAAGATCAAGGCATGCTTGGTAGGGATTTTTAGCCTAATTGTTTTTTTTATCTTATAAGTAACAAAGCTAATTTTTTTTGACTTTTTGTTTTTTGTTTTTTTTTTTTTTTTTTTGGCTTATCTGTAGCTTATAAAAGCAAAAAAAAAAAAAAAAAATTAAACTTTTTTATTTTTAAGCCAAAAAAGCAAAATTAAAAAAGATTATAAAAAAAAATTGTCAAACGGGTTGCATAGCTTCGAAGCTAAATTATGGGCATTTACAAAGGTCTAACCTTTATATTGGAGAAGGGTTGGAACTACATCGAGGTTGGAAAGGATATTGGAGCTCATTCAAGAAGGACCGATGGAGAGTTTTTCTTATCGAGGTCTGGTTGAAGGCTCAATGTTCCTTATGCAGAATCTAGCTTGCAGCTTGAAACATATCTTGAGAGAAGGTAACAAATGTGTTGGCAAGCATGGGAGTTGGCCAAGATCAACAACTTGTAGAGTTTGAAAACCGCTATCAGGCCACTTGTGGCGGTTGATATGGTAGGAACTCCTCATATTAGATAGTAATTTGTTTTTATATTATAATTTTATTTTCATTGTACCCAAAATAAAATGTTTTTTAACATTATACGTTCAAAAAAATTGTACAATAAGAAATGAGTTCATGTATACCGAACATCATATTTTGGTAGTAATGAATCAAATAAAGAATTAGTTTCACACAAAATTAAAAATGTTAGTTAAAGAATAGAAAATTAGATTCCATTTAATAAATAGAAATAAAACTATGAATTGCATTGCAAACAGAAAGGTTGCACTCAAGAAAAAAATTTCTCTAAGCACAGATTTTGTGTTGAAAAAAAAAAATGTTACATGCACAAATTTTGGGCAATTCCAACTCCCTTCTCTTTCTGCTAAAAAATAATACTTAACAATAAACTAAGACTAAAAAATGAGAAATGCAAAAAGAAAACAGCTTCTATTATACTAGTGATTAGAAACGAAGTAGGGAAAACAAATGAGAAATGAATTGATGGTAGTAATTATATAGGAAATAACAGCTTCTATTATCTCTCTTTTCAAAAATCTTTATGAATAATGACTATTTATTTTTAAACAAGTCCATCCTTATCTCACCTCAGTATCCTTTATGGATAATGGCTATTTATCTTTAAAATAATATCACATTGATTTATAGATAGAATTAAAAATTTGAAGAAAAAAAAAGGAAAGATATTGTAACGTGTAAAATTTTCTATTTCATTTGTTCAATTTATTTAGCTAGCTTTTTTCTATATTTATCGACCTTTTCTGTAACCATAACTTAATTTCTATTGTACTTCTTTGGATCATCTCACAACCGATTTATTTAAGTAACTAGTGACTTTTTATTTTCTTTTTTAATTTTTTGGAAGAAAGATCAAAAGCATAAATTAAAAGTCTATAAAAAATATAAATATAATTTTTAGTTAAAAAAATTTAGTAAAGACGAAGAAAGTTAGTTAAATAAACCGGCAATATTTACTATCCAAACAATTAAGTTAGTAAATAGTAATAAATTAATTAAATGGCCAACTTATAAGCTTATCCAAATGAGATATAGATAATCAATTTTGGCTTTCAATCAATAACGATACTAGTTAATGACTTTTGGCTTTTACTGAGGGTAAACAACCATTTTAATTCAATTAAATACTATGGATAACTCGTATATATGTTAGAAATAGCCATGTATGACCTTAAAGTACCTTAGAATGAAGAGATTTAAAGTGAAAATGGGAGTTGCAAGGGCCTTTTTGTGAAAACCAGATTTAAGCACCTAAGTATATATGTTAGAAATAACCATGCATAACTTTAAAGCACCTTAGAATGAAAAGATCTGACAAACCAGTCCACTTACAGGGCCTTTTTGAGGGCCCAAATAATCTCTATTGATAAATCTTAAAACATGAAAGTTGTAGATCTTTTCGAGTAGTATAATTTTGACTCAAGAATTATTTAATTCCATTACAAATAGAGGGATAAAACGGCTAATTTACAGAAGGGTATTAAATCTGACAGTGAATAGAGGTCGAAGGAAATGATCAATAACTCAACAAAACTCATTCGTGCCCCATGCGAGCTCGTAGATAGTCTTTTTGGCCCTCCGATTAGATTAGTGGGTCCCACAAGAGATGTAAATTATATTTACGTATTATTTGGCCACTTCTAGAAGTGTTAGATATTTATTATATATTTTATAAACAAAAGATATAATTAAAAATGAGATTTTATCAATTATGAACTTTTAAAAATTATTGTATCGATTCTTTCAACTATTTCAAACATGCTGGAAGGAGAGTGAGCAATCTCTAAGTACTTTTGTTATTTAATGTGTATTTTTAATCATTTTCATAAAAGAAAATACTCACTTTTATACAAGTGCAAAATTTTGAATTTCAAGAAAAATAACTGCAACGATTATTTTTATTTAAGCAAAAAATATTATAATAAAATCTTTATAAATTAATTTTTAAAATTTTTAAAACTTTATTCATATTTTTTTATAATTTTATTAGTCTGAACTTGGACTGAAATTAACTAAATATCTTCGAAAGTTACTTGGATGCTATTTTAAATAACTTACAGTTACATGAGGGGTCTAGGTAAAGTTTTAAGATTCTACATCATTGTACAATGATTAGGTCATGAAACTAAAAATTTTTACAATGATACTTTGGCAGAATAATACAAAACTTGAGAAAGCATTTTATAAACTACCTAAACACTAAAACTATCAGGGAGGGGTACTGATCCAGTAATTTTAATATGATATTTTGTTTAAATTATATATTTTGAATTGTTAAGTAATAATATGATATATGAAGTATGCTTTATTCTGTATTTGAAACTGTCTTATGATTACCTGAAAAATTTATTATTTCGAACATGAGATAGTTTTGTAAATATTTTCAAACTGGATTTTAGGAGTTGTAATATCAAAACCGAATAGCTAAAATTGTTGAGTCATGTGTCTCGGCCTTATGAAGGACACATAATTAACATTGGCATATAATTAAAATTAATGTACCGTATGTTCTAGCATTGTGAAGGACATATAAAAATTCAATATTACAACTCAAAATTGTTTTGGAATATATCTATGTAGATATTGAATAAGAAATTTGCAAACTGTTTTGTGATACTATAACTGTTTTTCTTAACTATCTCATACTTGTTTTACTATCCTGAAATTTTTAATTCAAACTTATTGAGTTGTTGGATATTATCTTGCTGCTAAGTTTCATAACTAATCCCGTTTTATGAAAAATATTTTAAATGTTTACTGGAAGGAAACTGTTATCTTATTTAAGGGCTTTTAGGAACTTTAGTAAAAGCCAGGATAGTTTTAATTAAGATTGTAAGTCTTGTAATAAGTTTAGTTTAAGTGATCCAACATGAAGATGTATTTTAAAGTTTGAGGTATGAGTGTTTGATTATCAAATTGTTTTGTCCAGACTTATGTTTGTTTAGCAGGTCACTTTACGTCTTTGAATATTGCAGGATATGAAAATCTAGGGTGTGACAATTAGATTATAATTTAGGAATTAAAGTATAATTAATCTTTAATTTTTTATATATTTTGAAAAGTTGAACCACATTGACTTCCTTTTAAAAGTTGAAGGGTGTAAATAGAAGAAATCAAAATTGATTAATAGTATTAAAATCTAAGTCAAAGTTGAAAGGACAAAATGATTGATTACTAATAAAATAATAAATGATGATTTTATCTCGCAGAGGGAAGGTAATTTTATCTAATTTTTGTTGCTGATTTTCCCACGACTGCGAAGATTTGAACCAAATACTATGCTCACTCGAAAAGGTTTTTTTTTTATTGCCTCTCACTTCTTAGCTAGTATGTTCAATATCCCACTTACCAAGGCTAAATTACTTTTAGCAGAGGTAGCGTTGTGAATTGAGGATAAGCAAAAAGACGAGAGTGATGATATGATTGATGAAATAAGTTTTTCAGCTTCCCCTCATCCTTGAAAAAGTGAAATATTCCCCGTAATTTGAAAAATTAAAAAAAAAAAAAAATCAATGAAAAAGCCCCTCCAGCTCTTACCATACTTTTAATCAATGATAGCCTTTTATAATTTTTGTGGACTGTGTGAGCCAGCCTCTTTCCAATGAAAAAGCCCTTCTCACCATACCTTTAATTAATGATAGCATTTATTTATATACTTCACCTACGCTGGCCCCAAACTGTTTTGAGGCATTTAAAGTGTTGCTTAATGCTTAGTTGAGAAAAGGGGTGTCCCCTTTGGTAGGGAGGGTCCATTAGTAAAAGTTTGTTTTAAGTTTTTTTTATTTGATTTTTTTGACTTATAAGTTAAAAAGTTATTTTTTTTTCTTTTATATACTAAAAATAAGGAAAAAAAGCAAAAAATAAAAAGCCAAAAAAAAAAAAAAAACTATCTTTTTTGCTTATGGGCTAAAAAAAAAACCAAAGCTGAAAATACCAAATAGGCCCTCAATACCCCTGCCGATGATATGGGTTTGAGCCCTGCTCTCCTTCCCCTATCCCAGAGGCTTGAACCCGGATTCCCCATTCCCCCTCCTCGTAGGTAGTAGTAGTACATATGTACGGTTGATATTCCTGGTGTTCCTCAAAAAGTGTTGCTTAGTTTGAGATCAAGTGGCACTGCTTTAGCCTTCTGGGGTCACATGCATGTTCACAAGAGGACTTCACAATCTTTGCTTGCAAAATGAGATGAGATTCACCATTTCACAGGCCTCATTCGAAACACCCTGTGATGTCAAAAGTGCTATATATATGGTGAGCATTATTCATGTGATTGAATATCCCACTCATCGATTTTGAATAAAGTTGTTTCTATTTATTATTCAGATGAGCCTGATCATGGTCCATATTAAACTAGTCATTTGTGTAAGATTTTCATGGAGCAGTTATTATTAATATTTCTTTCTTCTAGCAGGTGCATGATATTAGAGACCTTACAAAGTTGAAATGAAGGTATTGGAAACTTCACAAACCCATTGAGATGTCCACATCTTCACCAGGTATTGGGGAAAAAAAAAAAAGAAATAGTAGAACTTATAGAAATAAACACATCACAGTGGTTAAACCCCGCAAGTCAAATTTGCCTCCACTTAAAGAAAGAAAATTGTATTAAAGTAATAAGATTCTTAGCTTACATTACAGGCACATGAAACATGGAAAAGAGGCATCGACTTTTGTAGGCATAGCCTTTTCCAGTCCACCCTCTTCTCTAGCCATAGAACCTCTTCAAGTACCTCTTTAACAATCAAGAGAAATTACACATTCTTGAATCTACCAAAAGGAAAAATAATGGCAGAAGCAATTCTCTATCGGACTGCGGGAAAATTCCTGGGGGACTTGGCATCCATACCATTGCAAGAGATTGCTTCAGCTTGGAATGTGAAGAAGGATCTCAAAAAACTTGAAGCCACCTTGTCTACGATCAAGTCTGTACTACTGGATGCAGAGGAGCAGCAAGAGAAGAACAATGAAGTAAAAGACTGGGTTGGAAAGCTTAAACACGCATTTCATGAAGTTGAAGATCTCATTGATGATTCACAACTGAAGCCTTGAGGAGGAAACTGAGGAAGAAAGAGAAGAACATGCTCACAGAGGTAAGTGACTTCTTGTCTCCTTCCAGAAATAAGGTTGCTTCTAGTTTTAAGATGAGTCACAAAATTAGAGCAGTTAGAGATGAATTAGATGAGATTGCATCAGACAAGGACAAGTTCCACTTCAAGCAGTCCATTGACAAAAGGCCCTTTGAGTACAGGAGGAGGGAGCAGACTCACTCTTATGTGCGTACATCCAGGATTATAGGCAGAGATGATGATAAGAAAGCAATTTTAGAAATGGTGATGGATGGAGGAGCTCAAGAGGACATATCCATTGTTCCCATAGTTGGGATGGGGGGCCTGGGAAAGACCACACTTGCTCAATTGGTATACCATGATGACAAGGTTGAAACACAGTTTGATTTAAAAATATGGGTCTGTGTTTCCAATGCCTTCAATTTGAAACTCATCATACAGAAAATACTAAAATCCGCGAATGATGAATGTGATAACTTAGAGATGGATCAATTGCAGCAGCATCTTCGAAGACGTTTGGATGGGAAGAGATACATACTCGTCCTAGACGATGTATGGAATGAAAATCGGGAGGAGTGGATTGAGTTGGAAGATTTGTTAATGGGTGGTGAAAAGGGAAGCAAGATTATAGTGGCTACACGAAGTGAAAAAGTTGCATTGATAATGAGTGCCACTTCTCCATACAAGTTAAAAGGTTTGTCAGAAGATGATTCTTGGTCATTGTTTACGCAGTTAGCCTTTAGACGAAGAGAAATGGAGGAAAACTCGAGTATAGTAAGAATTGGGAAGGAAATCTTGACAAAATGTGGACGAGTGCCTCTAGCCATAAGAACAGTAGGAAGCCTGCTGTACCTAAAAGACACTGAAACTGAGTGGTCGATTGTGAAAGACAAGCTCTGGGAAATAGCACCGGATGAAAACCATATTCTACCAACATTGAAGGTTAGTTATGATCACTTGCCTTACCATTTAAAGCGATGTTTTGCCTATTGCTCCCTTTTTCCCAAAAACTGTCACATTGAGAAAGGGACACTGATTAAATTGTGGATGGCTCAAAGGTTCATTCACTCATCAGGCAAAGACCATGATTTAGAGGATACTGCTGATGAATATTTTAAGGATTTGTTGTTCAGGTCCTTCTTTCAAGACTTAGATGAAGATGAAAATGGAAATTTAAGTTGCAAAATGCATGATCTCATCCATGATCTTGCACAATTAGTAGCAGGGAATGAGTGTGTTATCGTGAATACTGATGTAGAAAATATGTCGGAAATAACGTATCATGTGGCATTTGATTCAACTTTATGTTCATCATGGGAAGTTCCAACATCCATGCTCAATGCAACGAAGATACGCACATTTTTTTTGCCTGGTAAAAGAGGTCCACAAATGAGAGCAACTCATGATACACTAATTTCAAGGTTTAGGTGCTTACATACGTTGGATTTACATAATTCAGGAATTGAGAATGTTCCCAATTCCATAGGCAAACTTAAGCATCTAAGATATCTGGATTTCTCCTGGAATATCCATGTGGCTACACTTCCCAAATCTATTTGCAAGCTGCAGAACTTGCTGACACTTAAACTCTCACACTGTCATAATTTTAGAAAATGGCCTGTTGATATAAAAAAGTTGGTGAGCCTTAGACATCTTGAAATTGAGGGATGTAACAACCTAACTGACATGCCTTTTGGATTGGGGGAATTGACATGTCTCCAGATCTTACCAGTTTTCATTGTGGGAAAGGATAGCTCTAGCTTGAAAACTATTGGTGGAATTGGTGAGTTGAATAGCTTAAACCACCTTAGAGGGGAATTCCGAATTAAAAATCTTGAAAACGTGGGAAATGGGAAATCAGGAAAGCAACTAAAAGGGGCAAACTTGAAGGCAAAAAAGTTCATTCAGGTACTGACATTAGGATGGACAGGAGATGATGATAGTGTTGACTGTGCTGATGCCGATGCTAGAGTGTTGGACGACCTCCAGCCACACCCAAATCTAAAAGAGTTGAATATAAAAGGGTATGGGGGGATCATGTTTCCAAGTTGGATGGTGGTCAAAATGGTTTCCTTGCTCCCAAACTTAGTTCGGATCACTATAGAAAATTGTAGAAGATGCCAGCATCTGCCGGGGTTTGGTGACCTCCCTTTTCTGAAGGTTCTTGAACTCAAATCTCTAAGTGCTCTTGAGTACATAGATGACAACAGCACTGAGTCTTCTTCTTCTTCTGCTGCTGCTGCTGGTGGCGGTGCAGCTGCTGCTCCTTCTGCTTCAAGGAGCAACGTGACGAGTGCTGCAACAGGAGGATCTTTCTTTCCATCTCTAGAAAAACTTATTCTCTATGACTTGCCTCTTCTCAAGGAATGGCCGAGGAAAGTAGTTAAGGCTATTGATGATGGGGAAATAGCACCACCTCCGCAGAACTTATCTTCATTATCTTTTCCTCGCCTCACCAGTTTGTATGTCAACAGCTGCTCTAGCCTGGTATCCATGCCCTTGCTTCCATCCCTTGAAGAATTCTTTATGACTCATGTAAGCGAGAAGCTATTACATTCTATGACAGCGCAAGCAGAAACTGACAGCCAAATAACAGAAGTAGCAACTTCAGGTCCCTCCTTTCCTCTTTTCAAACTACAGACCCTACACCTCTGCTTCTGTGAAGATTTAGTATCTTCACTAGAAGTGGCCTTGCAGAACCTTACTTCTCTCAGGGATCTACAGATTACTCACTGTCATAAACTAGTACAGTTACCAGAGGAAGGATTAAGAGGCTTAACTTCTCTTCAGTCTCTTCAGATTAATTTTTGTGACAGCCTGATTTCTCTGTCTCGAGGAATCCAGCACCTTACTGCCCTCCAAAAGTTAGAAATATTTAACTGTGAAGCATTTGATTGGCCGGATGAGGATGATGGCTTGCAAGGTCTTGTGAATCTTCAGTCGCTGGAGATTTCAATGCTTCCAAAGTTGATCTGTCTTCCTCAGGGGCTTCAACAGCTGACTACATTACGAGTTCTTTCTATTATGCACTGTTATAATTTGGTGACTTTGCCAGAGTGGATGGGAAACTTCACCTCACTTACAAAGCTTTATATTGGTGCCTGCCATAAATTGGAGTCTCTGCCTAATACTATGCATTGCCTCACCATGTTAAAACAAGTGGACATTATTTATTGTGAACTCTTATCACCAGGATGCCAAAGGGAAGGAGGCACAGAATGGCCTAAGATAGCTCACATCCCAAAGATTTTCATTGACTAGTTGCTAAAACATGAGGAGAAAATCATAAAAATTGGAAGGGGCTTCTGCCTTGGCAGGTTTGCAGCTCTCTACTTCTCTTCTGTTTCTCTTTCGTAACTAACAGAGCCAAAAATTTCATATTATCTTCTCTTTCTTTGCTTGATAAGGGTTTTTCTTTTCTTTTCTTTTTTAATAATTTCTCAACTATTGAGCTTTCATTTGCAGATAAAGCCAGAGGAGCCCTTCTTAGAGAAAGAAAGGAAGTGTTCAAGATGAGCTGCTATTTTAATTTTTGGGTGATTGAAGTTTCTGCTAACAATTAAGCATCATATGTATGGTAATTCTCTCCCTCTTGTGTGTTTGAGTGCACGTGTACATGCTCGTGTAAGATATATTTTTGTAAAAATAAAAAAAACTAGTAAATGCTCTCTTTTTGTTTTTCATCCATCATTTGATCACTGGATACAAGGAACAAGATCTTGGTAATTGTGTTAGCTTGATATACATTGTTGGGGCTCTTACCCAACAATTTAAGCTTAAGCTTTTAGTTTAAATGGTAACTTAACAGTTTTATTGTTTGGTATCTATTATCGAGCCATTCACCACTTTATCTCCACCCCCTGATAGAGTCTAAATTCTGCATGTCAAGAATGTTTGCAAAAAATCAGTGCTATTAGAATCAAACCATGAATCAGAGCAAGTAAAGTCATATAGGCTTATTCGAATTCAGGCCGCTTGTATTTAGTCCTCATGCCATAGGTGAAGACCAACTATTAAAGGTTATCCTATTTAGAATTCATGAACAAGAGCAATCAGAGCCAAACTTCTTTTTCATTTGATGGATTCCCCTGAATTGATTTTCTCTATTTTTTCTTTCAGATTGGAAGTGACTGCTAGCGATTGGTCTTGAGAATATGATCATTATGTTGGAAGTGATTTGCTGCTGTACTAGAATGTTGCTTCAAAGATATGAATTTTTTGGTCTGCCTCGAAGGCTCCATTGGTTGAGCGGATTTAGGAAGGGAAAGGAAAAGAAAACAGAAGGAAATCACTTTCTGTCCTCTGGTTGCCACGAAAAGGAGGGAGGAAAATGAAAAGTGCAGTAAACAAAGACAAATTCTTAATTCTAAATGTTGTTCTCAATTTCCTTTACCTTGGTTTCTAACTACTTTCGAGAGATTTTTAATTTGATTTGAAGTAGGGAGTGAACAGCATTTCTTTTTTGTTTCTCCATTATTTTTTCTTTTTCCCTAGCATTTTGAAGGAATCCCTGAATTGATTTTCTCACTTTTTCCTTTCTGTTTGGAAGTGACTGCTAGTGACTGTTCTTGGGAATATGATCATTATACAACTTCATACACAGTTTGCTTTGTGTCTCTAGATATGTGAAGGAATTCTTCATGTCTAACTCCAACTTTTTAGGTAATATATCGCTTCTTATTTTGCTGCAGTATTGTAATGTTGCTATAAAGATATGGATTTGTGGTCTGCCTAGAAGGCTCCATTGATTGTGCGAATTTAGGGAGGGAAAGGAAAAGGAAACAGAAGTAAACCACTTTCTGTCTTCTGCTAAAGGATAGAGGAAAATGAAAAACAGAGTAAACAAAGAGTGAAATTCTTAATTCCAAATGTTATTCTTGGTTTTCTTTTCCTTAGTTTCCAACTGGTTTTTAGAAAATTTTACTTTATAATTTGATTTTAAGTAGGGTGACAAAAATACATTTCCTTTTCTTTTTTGCATTTTTTTCTTCCTATTTTGCCCTACCATTTTCAAGCACCAAAAAGAGCCTAAATACACGAAAGGAATTTCTTATGACTGATTGGATTCAAATAATGCATATGAACCTCTCATTATCCTCATGATCAATCACAAGGACAAAAATCAAACTACTCCTTTGAAGTTCAACATGGATGAAGCATGTCACCGAATCCCTGGGCTTGATGAAACGGATTACTTTTAATTTGCCCTCTTCCCACGCCGGCTCCATTTATGCTAACCCTCCCCCGAACGGCCCGATCCCCAACCCAACCCGATTGGACTTCACCCACCCCTACCCCAATATGAGCCCACTTCCCTTGTTACCCTCAAAGCGCATTGCTTATAAAATGAGACTTGCAATGATACTTATAGATCAATTTACCTTCCTATGGCTCAAAGAAACCCCACACAAAATTTGCTGTGCATGTTTCAGGCCAGTAAATTGACAAATTTAGCATATGTCTGGAAGGAAAAAAAGCATATTTCCACATCTAAATTTCACTAAATTTTCTACAAGAGGGCCAATTTAACTTTAAAAAAAAATCTAAAATCCAAACATATTTTCAAATCACAACCATCTCCCAGATTGATTACAGGTCTTGTAAGCGACTTGTTCTTCGAGGTTTGCTATACTTGCTAGTTTTAAGTATCCAATATACCTTAGCGACTTTAAATTCATTCACGACACAAACAGTCCAAACAAAAAAGAACTTAACACTTCAGAAACTATTTGGTTAAGATTGTCTTACAATTTGCAAACATAATACGCAAGTCAATGACTTTCAGCGAGCAATTGCAGGTCACACATCAATGAAGTGGATATCGATCGTGTTTGGATGGATTTGCCACACGTTTAAGGCTGCATATTTGTCTAAGCATTCTTTTACCGGGCCTTTGCTCTATCCCTTACTAGAATAGGAGTGTGTAGGGGTCAGGTTGGTTCGATTCAAGTTCGTGTCAATTCTAGAACCGAACTGATCTTGATCGGTTTTAATTTTTTGACCAATAAAACTTATCAACCTATGAAACCGAACAAAAGTGAACCAAGCCGGCTCAGTTTGAGTCGGTTCCATGGTTCTATTGGATCAGATTGGATTGGTTCTGCTATTGTACATTATCTGTTTCATTTTTTAAATTTAAAAATTAGCAATCATCAAATTCTCAAAAAATTACAAAAACATTCAACATTGAGTATAATAAAAAGTCTTCAACATTACCAAAAAGAACATAATATTGTTAAAAAATAATAAAAACTAACAGCCACAAATACGTAGTCACCCATATTGTTCCAATACAATCAAATTACAGTCCCATAACCAAATTACAACCCCAAAGAGAAAACTTAGATGTATGGAAATTCAAGCAATAAACTTAGATATGTATAAAGTAGCACAGATCAAGAACATGTCGACAGAGATCTGCAAACAATGCCTATCAAACACTCCGTCAGAAGAACACTAGCTGAAAGCCAGCATTTTCCTGAACATAAATCGGAACCACACAACCCCAAACACAGAGATATATATATATATATATATATTTTGCTGTTGCCTGAAGAGATACATCCAATTGGCCAAGAAGAGAAGAGGAGGGCAGAGCAGAGTCATTAGTTGCTAAACCGGATTCTGGAAGTAGAGGCACAGTCGAAGACTAAGGCTCCTTTGATAGGGCTTATTTTAAGTATTTTTCATTTGGTTTTTTGGGCTTATAAGCTTAAAATTTTTTTTTTGTTTTTTTACTTTTATAAGCTAAAAAAAGCAAAAAATAAAAAAAATAATTTTTTTTGCTTATAAACTAAAAAAGGCTAAGTAAAAAAGCCTTATCAACGACCCTTGAGATAGTGAAGAGTAAAGAAAAGAAAAAGCCTAAAATTTCTTGTAACATAAGAAATAATTAGGTGTGGTGAGTCTACTATAGTATTTATAGGGTCGGGTCACTGTTCGCTTGCGGTTCGCGTTTGCATAAAAAAATTACTAACACAAGAACTAAAAAGATTGAATTAACACTTTTTAAACCCAGAATCGAACCGTGAATCTCCTAGGAACAAAGTTTACCGATCCAATAAAGTCAGATTGGTTCAGTGCTCGTATTTTTCAAGCCTTTTGTGCACCTCAGGTCTGTAACACTAGTTTTGATAAGAATACTGTCATATTTGGTAGATGGGCTGAAAGCACTATAAAACCACTATAAAGCTCCATATGGGCTAGCCGAACCCTGATTTTCCCTCAGCAATCCAAACCAAAATATTTCAACAGAAATTTCAGGAGGAATAAAACATGGAATCAAACTTATCCACCACAAACTTTAAGACCACTGGAAAAGGGCAAAGTGGCCCAACCTACCGACACAGAAGACCACTGGAAATGTCTTAACAATTTTTACCTCTAAAAATTTGCAAGCAGTCCTTCCTCTCCCAGTTTTCTTTTCACAGAATGAGATGTGTACTTTAGTACTTAGAAATCAAAACTCCCTGGTTCATGGTAATACTACTGCTCAATGTTCTGAAAATAGTCAAACAAGAAAAATAAGCCAGCAGCTGAAATAAGAAATATCATAATCAACATGCTAAGCTGTCAAGAACAAAAAACTTTAAATGGACAAACCAAACTTAGGAAAATTTGTACACAATGGATATGAAAATCTGAAAATCAAAATGTTAGTTAAATAATAAAAAAAACTTAAGAACAGATTAAGACTTAATGTACTAACAACCATATCAAATGAATCAACAGAGATGTCCTAGTTCACTCCTAAAGGCTTACGGTACAACAGTGTGGTGCAAAAGTGCTTATTAACGTACCTCCTGGGATTTTTGCACCAAATGGGTTTCAATTATATACCAATAGGAAGAATTACCTTTAGAGCTGCCACCATCACCCAAAATCAGACTTCTAATTTTTTAAACTTCCTAGGATAGTTTGGAGAGGTTAAATAGTGTGACAGATCCTCACCAAAGTTTAATGGTTTGCTTTATAATAGTATAAATAGTCTAGGATAGTTTTGGAAATATGTAAGTTAGTTTTGCAAACTGTTTAGAACTTGCGGAAAGTACGGGAAAGAGAAATGAAAGAAAAAGTTTTTTTTTTCCCTTGTTTATTCTTGCAAAGAAAATGAAAGAAAAGTAAAAGATTTCTTTGTTTGAAATTCAAAGGAAAGAAAAAAGAGATAGAGAGAGTGATTATTTTTGCTTAGCAAAAAAAAAAATTAAAAGATAGTTATTATTTTCTTTCCATTCTCTTCCTCTCTGATATAGAATCAAACAGGAAAAAGAAAAAAAAATAATGATTTTTCCTTTCTTTCTCTTCCCCCAAGTTCCAAACGATTTTTCCTTTCTCTTGGTGATGGATTTATATTATGATTTAAGTATGATTATTGGGTATGTTGTGACGGTTGGTTTTTCTCAAAGAAATGTAAGAAATAAGCGTTTATATGAAATTTTCGTGATGTAACTATTTTCTTTCTATTGACAAAAAAATAAAATAAAATAAAATAAAAGTTCGTATACCTCTCAAAGCCTATACCTCATTATTCTCCTAAGAAATTTGCTCTTAATCTCACTCTTGCCCCTTATGAATTTAGAAGAGACACAAGAAATAATGATGGATTAGTTATGTGTCAAGGTATAAAAACACGTTTGGATAAACATTTTAAAATTTATTTAATTAAAATAAACTTAAGAACAGATTAAGACTTTTTACTAACAACCATATCAAATTTTTTCCTAGTTCACTCCTAAGGCTTACGGTAAAACAGTGTGTGTTGCAAAAAAAGTTTATTAAAAACTTTTGCACCAAATGGGTTTCAATCAACCAATGCCATACACATCATTCTTTGTTTTTTTA
Organism: Euryodendron excelsum; assembly: GCA_033060915.1. NCBI lineage: Eukaryota > Viridiplantae > Streptophyta > Magnoliopsida > Ericales > Pentaphylacaceae > Euryodendron > Euryodendron excelsum. Next base: position 67,806,157 of record CM065377.1, on the reverse strand, counting down.
AACTTTTTAGGATAATCGTTTACAAATGGGATAGCCAAAATGTTATTAGCTTGAGTGGAAAAACCTAACAAAAAAAAAAAAAAAGGAAAAAAATTATTTTTGCGTCAAAAGATAGTGACACGCAGAATCAAACACAAAAAAAAAATAATGATTTTTTCTTTCTTTTTCGCCCAAGTTCCAAATGATTTTTTCTTTCTTTCTCTTGGTGATGGATTTATATTATGATTTAAGTATGATTGTTGGGTATGCTGTGATGGTTGGTTTTTCTCAAAGAAATGTTAGAAATAAGCGTTTATATGAAATTTTCGTGATGTAACTATTTTCTTTCGGTTGACAAAAAACAAATAATAATAAAATAGAAGTTCGGATGCCTCTCAAAGCCTATACCTCATTATTCTCCTAAGAAATTTGCTCTTAATCTCACTCTTGCCCATTATGAATTTAGAAGAGACGCAAGAAATAATGATGGATTAGTTATGTGTCAATATATATATAAAAAAAACTTATAAATGGGATAGCCAAAATGAGGTTAGCTTGAGAGGAAAAACCTAAGAAAAAAAAGCGTCAAAACACGATACGCAGAATCTTCACAAACAAAGAGGCAAATGGATATACATGTGTGTATATATATATATATATATATTAGAGGGATATCAAGATATAGGGAGAAAAATTAATTACAAACAACAGGTAAGATTAAAATACATTAACATCTATAAATAATGTATATCCATTATAAAAATTGAAAAAAAAATGGTGGCTCTAACATTACTTGATTACATTTGACCTCAGTCAGAACTTGGTGTTTCGTAATATTTAATAATAGATTCAAAATATTTTTAATTAATTAACTAAATTAAAAATGAATTAAGTCAAAATTGTACATTTGACCTCAGTTAAAACTTGGGTGTTTCATAATACTTAATACTAGATTTCAAATAGTTTCAATTAATGAACTAAATTACAAATGACTTAACTCAAAGTTGTGTGTTCATTGCATGAATAAAATTTAAATCTTTTAATCTTACGATAGGTAATTTTATATTTTAAAATAAATATCTCAATTCAAATTTTCATAAAAAATAGTTTCTATAATTGTTCATTTTCACAGCAAAGCACATCTAATTATTTAAGACGATCCAACTTATATTTTTTATATAACCAAATGAACCCTTAATAATTTAACCAATGATTTTCTTTTACATTTCTATCTATAACAAATCTGCACGTTCCTTTTCAATATCCTTTAGTCGTTTTAGAAAAAAATTAGAACTCATTTGAATCAACTTATAAGTTGACTTATTTAAATAATTTATATTTTGTAACTCAATTTTTATGATTTTTAATAAAAAAATTTAAAAATATAAGGCAAAAACCCAAAGGAAGAAAATTGAATTTAACTAAAAATATAATTAAAATAAAAAAACTAGTTGAATAAGTAACTTTGCAAATAAGCTAATCCAGATGAGTATGTAAATTATTATTATTATTATTATTTTTTGGTAATGAGAAATGGACTACATATTCCAAAGAATTTCACTTTCAACTCCAAGAAATGGATTATCCATCTGTCACGTGGCAAGCATACAATGTTCACGTGCTCCTCTAACAATCTTTGTTCCGTGGCCATATAAATTGGATCAGCTACAGCGCTTAGCTGGGTGGATCAACTCCACAAGAAAGAGTTTAAATATCGGACTCAAGTCCACAGAACGATAGATATATGCACAGATGTACAGAGATACATACATATATATACGGACAGAGAGAGAATTTTAGTTAGGCAGAAAAAAGCACAAAGATGACATCTCCTGCGTTCTTCTCTGCAGCTGCGATCTCATCGCTCAATCACCACTCCAACGCACTCCTCTTCAATGTCTCAACAACCACAATCCATCCCTCTCCATGTGCGACGTCGTTTCCACCGCGAACTCGCGTCGTAGATGGTGGTGCTCGGAGAAGAGCGTTCGAGGTCAGAGCGTCGGATTCGACGACGTTCGTTGACGATCCGTCGGTGGCATCGTCGTCGGGGGCGGTGGCCGTGCTGTCGGAGGAGGAAGAGAAGTCTGCCGCAGCAGAGGCTAAGATCGGCGCGAGGGTTAGGGTTACGGTGCCATTGAAGGTGTACCATGTGCCTAGAGTGCCTGAGATTGATCTGACTGGAAAGGTAGGGGTGTTGAAGCAGTATGTTGCGGTTTGGAAGGGCAAGCGCATTTCGGCTAATCTACCGTTCAAGGTTGAGTTCTTTACAGAGGTGGAAGGCCGAGGACAGGTCAAGGTCCTCGCGCATCTCAAGGAAGATGAGTTCGAGTACCTTGATTGACTTACAGTTGAGTTTTGGTTTTGCTTTCCTTAAATCCTGTTGTTATCATGAATGTCACTGGAATAATAACTGTGTACACGTTTTATTTTGGTAATTGATGTATATAATTCGTCTAATCTGTTCAGTGAATTAGTATTTAGGGCTTTAATAAGTTCAATCAATCACTTGTTTCCGAACCAGAGTCACTCAGCTGATGCTAAATTGCCCAAAGAATTGTTTTCCATTAAATGACTGCTCACGAGTGAATTCGAGTGATCATACTTGGTGAAACACAATCCGCAAAATTTATATATTTTTAGTATGCCTATTTAGGTGGGTTAATATTTTTGGGTTCAAATTTCAAAATATCAATAAATCAATTGTTTCTAGATAGAGTCACTCAGCTGGTACTAAATTGCCAAAGAATTGACATTATCAGACTACTCGAGATTGAATTAAACTAGAGTGATCATACTTGTCAGTGAAACACTATTTAGTTGGGAAATGCTTGGTGGTTGGAAATGAGCAGTCTTGGAGCTGATGATTAATATGTTGAAGCTGGGTATCGGTAGTATGTCAAGAATTGACTAATGTCACTTGGGTATTGTCGATTGAGTTTTCAATGTTTCATTACAATATTTAGTGAATATGTAAGATTTTTCTTCCATCTAATGTCTTCCAAGCTAAAGTAGGGGTCACCCAATATTTGCTCTAAATGAAGATAAATGATGTTTGTACTTATTCTGCTGTGATATAACAATATATTGTTGTTATCATCACTAATGTACAAGAAATGAAGAATGTGAAACGACTCAGAGATGGTTATAGGTTGAGAGAGTGGAGGATCTATAGAAGTTTGTTTGGCTTTTAAATAAAAAACTTAAGTTTTCTGCTCCAGATGACCATTGCTCAGATTTTAACTTGCTAGGTTATGTTCTTTTATGCATTTTGAGATCTGCTATCACTTGACTCACTCATGTCGCTGTAAATCATGATCTTCCTATCCAATTTACCATTCCATTGAGCTCAGGTCGACTTTCTTATTTTGCTCCTCATGGACTTAATTATGAATGATGCAAGTAACTATGAAACATAAATATTTATCAAGCACAGAGCAAGATGGAGGAATATTTGTATATGAAGTTTTCAATTTTTTTTTAGGGGGGTTTGAACTCTTACAATTCTGATCCCAGTTGTGGTTGTTCTTCTTTAAGTGGTTATGAATAATTTGCAAGTCTGCTTCAGTTTGTAGTATATTTATGGCTCTGAACATGGCAAAAGGTTACTAGTTCTGCAAGTTTATTGAGAAAGATGGTACTAAATGATGTGCTCTGGCACTGAAACTTTTTGTTGGCCAGGGATGTCATTTCATCTTATTTCATTGTTTTACTAGACTTACGGGACTTTATTAGCTGTGCCATTTATGAAAAGATATGTTGTACTAAATTAATATGTTTGCTTGTAGTTATGTTTTGAAATCTGTCCATCAGTTGAACTGGTTTTGCAAGTTATTGTGAAATTGAAATATATGTCTTATTATTATTATTTTTTTTAAATTGGGAGATGAATACAGGAATATGGTTTTGCAGTCTCTTAGTTTAGTTAAATGTGCATCTCATAACGTTAGTTCAAGCCTTTTTCTAGTATTAAGTGGATTTGCGACAAAATTTTTAGCACTAATCTCTCTTGTTGGGCAAGTCTAGTGCTTAGATTGAGGTAGTTGGCCAGTGAAAGCTTATTTCATGATTTGCCTTCATGGAGGAATTTTGATATTCCGTACAAGCGAAGGAGTTGGACTGGAATAATTTGTCTGTTCAGTTGAATTTTGGTTTTTGTTCCTAAAGAGCTGAATGTAATCGATTGATACTGCAGGTGATGGGTGGTTTACTGTTATATTTATTTTGTGGAGAGACTTTATAAGAAGGAAAAATTTGTTCACATTTATGAAACTAATGAAACTGAAAAAGTTCCCGAACAAATGGGAAATGGAAAATGTTACAAAAATAAAATCTGATTTAGAAATACCGTCTTTGAAGAAAAGCAAGATATTTAGGGAGAGAGGGAAGAAAATAGTTTCTTTTGTGAAACTTGGTGATGAGATGAAAATACTAGACTTCCCAAAGGAAATGCTTAGATATGCTGTCGTCCTTCTTATAATTGCAACCAGAGAATAGAGGAAGGCTATGGTTGGTCGATTAGTTTAAGTGGGATTGCATTTTGTGCTAAGATGTGAATATGCTCCAATTGGAAGTTCGAAAATCATAAATCTAATGCGGAAGCGAAAAGATGGATAAATTACAAGTCTGCTGGTGATAAGTTCTATGGGAAGATGTTTATTGTCTTGGATGCAATGAACGGATGAAAAGATTGTGTCAAGTTGTCAACTATGCAGACGAGCTGATTACATCATTTGGGAGGTGTGCTGAAGGGTGATTTTTGGTCTGCATGTACCGTGGGCTTTAGAATGAAATCAAGAGAAAGAGAACCCATGCTCAGTGATTCTTGGATATGATATTGCAATGAGTGTCCGAGGAGTTTGTCTAGAAGTCAGGGGTTCAGCAAGTCCATTGTCCTTTGAAGATGTAGTAACAGAAAATTTTATGTGCATGTCAAGGAAGATTTGAGTAACTTGATTGATTGCTTGGATTGAGATGGATTTCAGTTCATTTTATATTCTTACTACAACAAAGCCACTGAAATAATAATTTTGCACATGTTTATTTCCCTGTGATTTAGACAAATCACCCAAAATTGGATCTCAGTTCCTTTTATCTATTATTTTGGGCCTTCAAAACTGGATAGACTGTTTCAGTGCCTAGCCGGAAAAATGGTGCTTGCTTTTAAGTGTTTGACGCGCTACTCAGCTGATGTTATGGAGGCTTGGAGCCTAAATGTTTAGGCTTCAGTGAAAAATTACTTCCAAATTAATGAGGTAAATCAGAGACTCAGAGTTGTAATGGATCGTTGATTAGATGCAATTCTAGTAAATTAGCATATACTCAGTTTGCCTGTACGAGTGGTAGGTGCTGGCAGTTTTTGTTGGTGATGATTGATGTGTTGAAGATGGCTTTAGATGGCATAGATAATGACTAATGGTGCCTTTCTGGTTGTTATGGTAGTATCACTTTTGGAGGTGTACCTATCTTCCTGTTTTTTTCTTCCATATTGTATTTCTTAACGTCTTAATGTTTCAACTGCATGTTAAAGGTGTTGCGTGTTGGATTAGTTGCTCACCGATGAACATATAATGAAAAATGTGTTTCGACTTCTTAAACTACTGCAAAAGAAGCTACCCCTATCTATAAAGCTGCTGCACCCGACACTCACTGCACATTGCCTTCTTTCTTGAAAGTTCATGGCTTGTGAACAATTTTTTCATTTAAAAATCAAGTGAAAAATATGAAACAAACAAGAGATTATATATGATTGAGGAAGTCTATTATATATATAAATTGCCTAGATACCTTGATGGCACTAGCATAATTTTACTGCTTCCTCATCTTCTTTCAACCAGAAACTCATTTAGTTCTTAAGCAAAAACAGTAGACATTTATTTCTCTGCTGCAGCAGATGTGACTCAAAACATTTAATTTGCCAGGTTACATACTTTTTGTTGACTGTTATGTCCTCCATTACGAGGTGTTTATTTTTCCATTGCTCTTCGATCAACAATGAGGTTGACTTACTTTTGCCTTTTTTCTCATGCATTTGTTGGTGTGATTTAAATAATTTAATTGTATTCTTGTTTATATATGTATATAATGCATTGCATTTTATCAGATACATTGAGTGGAAGTGCTAGATTTAATTCGCAGTGAATGTATATACATGGTGCATTGCGTGTATTTCAGTTATAAATGATGACTTTGTATTTAGATCTTACATGTGCTTATAAATATATATATATATAGACTTTGGTATCATTATGTTTGCTCTCTGCATTTTCTATTTAGGGAGGTGAGTTAGCTATCATTTGAGAGATATATAGAGAGGGATAAAAAGATACACAGAAAAGGAAAACAAATAGAGAGGAAAGCAGTGAAGTGAAACATGGTTTGGTAAGGTTTATTGTTTTTGTTTTTTGTTTAATTTTTTTTAGTTTTTTACAAAATTCGAAAAAAAGAAATTAAAAACACTAAAATGAGTGTGTTCTCTCTTACTAAAACATTGGTCTAGTATTATTGGCATAATAATAACTTATAAATGCTAATCACTAAACCAAAAAAAAAAAAAAAAAAACACAGTAAAAAAACATAATAAAAATACATAACAAAAAATAAAAACTGACAATATTACTAAACAGACTTATAGATTTAGAAATAAGTCTTATTAAGGGCATCTTGAAATTGGAATATAAAGTACTTGGTTTCTGCTGAGTTCGTGCAAAACTCTAGGAAATGGATCTGAGTTCAACCTAAGATGAATTCTGGGATGGTGTTGCCTTGATTCGTTGCATCTTGTTGAGAGACTACGATTATCTTTAAGAAGCCACTAGAATCAGTTAATTGTATTGTTCATTGCTAAATTAGGTGCAAAACAATGATAATTGGTTTTTGAATAGGATTTTCAGCAACTAAAAATGAAGCTTTTTGTGACGGCCACTTGACGTCGCAAAAGATTGATAAGCCATTGCAAAAGTTTTTTGCGACCGTCGTGTGAAAATCAGGTGAGACAAGAGCTGGCGTCGCAAAAGATTTTTGTGACGGTTGTCTTTTGGCGACGGCAAATGACTATCCAAATACTCTGCCGCAGCCACCTTTGTAGCGACAATTGGACATGTTGCTAACATCTGTCACAAATGATAGTTTTTGCGACACATAAATAAATATTGCAACGGAAAAAGCCATCGCTAAAAGTATTTTTGCGCAGAAGGTCTTCAAGTAGGTTGACTCTTGCTGCTGGCCGTTGCAAATAATGTCATGCCGTCACAAAATTTTTTTTTATTTTTTAACTACATTTTTTTGCATTAATTCCCCGTATTTCATGTATATATAAATGCATAAATCAATCAAATAAATTCTATTCACCATACAATTCATCCCCATAAAAAATGCATATAAAATGAAGTTGAAATGAATAAAATATTAATGCTAATCATCAATTCATCCAAAATAAAACCAAAAAAAAAAAAATGTCAATACATCAAAAATATAAAACCAGTTGTATTTACCCAAAGTACAAAACTAGTTGTCCAATATCAATACATCAAAAAATACTAAAAAAAAAAAATGAGGCACTTTATTAATCTCAATGAACAACAACGACCTATTACCTCCAAATAACCCGAGTAAAAAATAAAAAAATAAAACAATAATTAATTAACCCGTTCACATATATATATAGATGTGATTAATGAAAAAAAAAAACATATGAAATAAACACATTAAATAAAGCTGTGAAACTTTGAACATTATATCTTTTAAGTTTAATGTGTTCTAAAACAGAAAAAAATGCTCGAACTCCCAAATCGGGAAACCCGCGACTGTTCTATCAGTCCCCACACATCACCTGTGTCTAAACTATGCTACGTACCAAGTTTGAGACCGTTCAGAGATTTTAAGTCGTAAATCCTCAAAACTTAAAGACTTTAAAGTTTAACGTGTTTTAAAATGGAAAAAAATATTCTAACTCCTAAACTGAGAGACCCGTGACTGTTCTATTAGTCCTTACATGCCTGCTATGCTTAGATCATGATGCGTACCCAGTTTGGGGTTATTTTGAGGCCATTTAGAGATTTTGAGTCGTAAATCTCCGAAATTTAAGACTTTGGAGGGTTTTTGAATCATGAAACCCACTAACTCTTCAAAAAGTCAAGAGCTCTAAAATTAAAAAAAAAAATGCTCCAAATCTAAAATCGGGAGTCCAGCGACTGTGCCGTTCGTTTCCACGCATCTCCCATGCCTAGACCATGTTGCGAGCCATGTTTGATGCGGTTACGAGCCCCTTCACCACCACCATCCCCTCTTAGCCCCTCCCTCTTGTCTAGTGCTTGTTATTGTGGTCTAACATGCATATGTTAAGCAAAATTTCAGTATCATAATTTTCCAGAAATCAAGTGAATTGAGAGTATGAATTTAATTAATTGAAATCTATGACGAAACAAATTAATTATTGAGTGCAACTATCACATAACTATCTTACCTGTCTAGTTACATCCTCTAAATTGAGCCCAAGCTTTCTCAAAGGCTCTGCATAAGCCGCTGAAAGCTCTAAATTACCATTCACTACGCCCCTGCAACTGAGGAAGACGTGATAAAACAATACACATTAGCATGTGCATATTCAAATAATGTGTTTGAATGGCAGTAATCTACTAAAAATGCAAAGAACCTGAAGTTATGTCATAGCCCTTAAAAGTGAGCAAACATACGTATCCTTTTGTTCTTGGTTTCAACGTCTGCCTGAAAATTCCACAAATAAGCAATTCACAACAATTAGTTAGGAAATATGTGGAGAAGTGAAAAGACGAAGGGCATAAATGAAACTTACAAAGAAGATGAGCTTTACATTGAAGCAACTGGACTACAAAAGAGGCAATTCCTGCAGATAAGGGTAAAAATCTTATAATAAATTGTTTGAGACTCCAATGATGAAACCAAAAGGAGAAACAACCCCACTGTTTCAAAGTTGGATTAAGTGTGACTGGTTTAAAGTCCCTTAAAAAGTTGAATTTCAGACTTCAGAGTCTAGGAGTCACCCCCAAACAACAGAAAATGAGGATCAAAGAATTCAATATCAAATGTCCGTAACTAAATCCTCAACATTTATTAGATGAATTTCCATGTGAATCGTGAAAAGGGTATTAAAGCGCATCTAAATTGCCTTGTAAATAGAATCCGTCAAATATGCTCATACGACTAAAGCAATTAAATCACACATACTAAATCATTTCTTTCTCTGCAGAACTCCAAGGCATCAACTATTTCAAGCCTAAAACCAAAAAAACAATATATAATACAAATAAAGCAATGCCAAGAAATCAAAAGAGAATGGTTGCTGTTATTAGTAGAGTACCGGTGTCTTGAGAGAGAGAGAGAGAGAGAGAGAGAGAGAGAGAGAGAGAGAATCTGTGGGGTTGTGGAGGGCGGTAGTGGCGGCGCTGGTGATGGCAGCAGCGACAACCGTGGCATTGGTGGAGGGCGGCAGATGGAGGGCAACGGTGGCGGCGTTGGTGGAAGGGGGCGACGGCGGCGACGCTGGTGGAGGCTAGGGTTTTCGGCTTCCAACTTAAAACAGGGGGAAGCGTTCGTGTGAGAGAGAAATATACAGACTACAGAGGATAGAGGGCGAGAGAGAGGCCAGATAGATGGGGCCAGGATTTTTGGGAGATAAAAGAAAAGAGGGGAAAGGGGGAAATTAGATCCTTTCAAATGAAACGACGTAGTTTCATTTAGTATTTGAAGGGAAAGGTACCATCCCAAAAAAGCGGTCGAAAATGCTAAGCCTTTTGACACAGGATAAAACCCGTTGCAAAATGCCCTTGCAAAGGGTCATTATTTGCGACAGGCTTTGAGACGTCATAAAAATTCACTTTTTATGACGGTTTTGTGACGGCTCTCTTATCATTGCAAACAGGGTTAATTACAAACAAATTTTTTGAATAAAACTTAGTATTATTGAGACTTTTTTAATTTTAAAACATAACAAATTAATCTTTTTAACTATTAATTTATATCAATTAATCGTTTCTGCTAGCAATTCATTAGAGAAATAGATTAAAAATTATTATTTAACTTTTACATGTTCACAAAAGTATGATTTTATACCTAAATTGATCTTCTCTTGTTAAAATAATTACCTAATCACTGAAATATCTCTTAAAATGCCATGTAAATACAGGGACAGTACAAGGAGTATTCTAGTTATTAGATAATTATCACAAAAAAAGTACTTTAGGTACAAAATGAATTTTTGTGAATATGTTATAGTTACATGATAATTTTTCATCTACTCTTTTAACAAATTACTAATGGATTGTTAACAGAAGAGGTTGATTATTACAAATTGATAGTTCAGGAGTTAATTTGTTACGTTTTAGAGTTTAGAGAGTCCCATTGATATTGAGTCATAATCCAGAAAGTGTGTTTGTAATTAACCCTCACAAATAATGACTTTTACAACGGCAAAATGTCGTCGCAAATACTCTCATCACGAAAAGCTTCATTTTTAGTAGTGTCACTTGTTACTTGTCGATGTGAATGTTTGTAAATTCAAATTACAGAGCAAACTGCCAGCAATAATGTGTGTCCATAATTATTGCTTGTCTATGTTGTACTTAAATTCTAAAAGAGAGACGTGTCACACTCTGATACCTTGCTGGTGTAAAAAAATTCTACACTATCAGTGTATCAAAACTTAACTCTTATTCACATAATTGATAAGGAAGAAGAGCCAATTCCTATTAAAAAGACACTTATGCCCTCGCAAAACTTTTGGAAAATGGAAATACTTCAATTTTTAAGGAAGTGCTTGGCTCTTTTGTGGATTAAAATAGGGTGTTTCAATCAAATGATCATTCGGAGTGCCGTCTTTGCGAATTAAAAATAGTTGTCTCAATGACAACGATGAGTTCCACGAAATTGCTTTGTTATTGAAGTCGACCACACGGACAAGGCCTTGTATAATCGTCCCTCTCCATTGCTATAAAATCTTCCTCTTTGCTCCACAAGAGAGCACTTCATTCAAAGTTTTAAACCACTTGAAAAGCATTTTCATCTAGAAATGGCAGAAATTGCGCAAATATTACTCTCTGAGGCTGCAGGAAAGCTCTTGGGGGAACTGAGTTCCATGGCTCTCAAAAAAATTATATTATTGTGGGGATCCGGAGCCAAAGCTGAGCTCGAGAAGCTCAAGGCTACCGTATCCACCATCCAGGCCGTGCTCCTTGATGCAGAGCAGAAGCAAGCCACGAACAAAGAGGTTAGAGATTGGCTCGGAAAGCTCGAAGTTGCACTTTACGAAGCAGATGACTTGCTCGATGACTACTTCAGTGAAGTTTTGCGACACAAAGTAATGAATCAGAACAGAAGGGCAAAGAAGGTACGCATTTCCTTTTCGCACTCAAACCAGCTCGCTTTTCGTCTTAAGATGGGTCACAAAATTAAAAAGATCCGGGAGAAACTAGATGCTATCGCAGCAGATAGGATCAAATTCCACTTCAGTGTATGGCAGGAAGAGACGCTAGTTGAGAATAAGAAAAGGGAGGAGACTCATTCCTTCGTTCGTGTGGAGGACGTTGTTGGGAGAGGGGAAGACAAAAATGCCATTGTAGAACTTCTGTTGAACTCCAATGTTGAAGAAAACGAGGATGTGTCAATCATTCCAATTGTTGGAATTGGAGGACTTGGAAAGACTGCACTTGCACAACTAGTGTACAATAATGAGAAGGTCCAAAAACATTTTGAACTTAAAATATGGGTGTGTGTTTCTAACGTCTTTGATGTGAAACTCATTGCCCAAAATATTATAGAATCTGCGGCAGGCAAGAAATCCAAAAGAATTCAGATGGATGGAGTTAAAGATGAACTTGAAGAACAAATTAAAGGGAAGAAGTATTTTCTTGTTTTGGATGATGTGTGGAACGAGGATCGCAACTTATGGTTGAAATTGAGAGAACTATTAATGGGTGGTGCGAAGGGTAGTAAGATTCTATTAACTACCCGAAGTCGGTTGGTTGCAAAAATTATGGGCACAGTTTCACCGTATCTTTTAAAAGGTTTGTCTGAGAGCGAGTCATGGTCTTTATTTGACCAAATGGCATTTGACCGTGGAGTAGAGCCTGAAAACCCAATCTTGGTAGCAGTAGGAAAAGAAATTATAAAGAAATGTGTAGGAGTTCCTCTTGTTATAAGGACTATAGGAGCCCTATTATATATTGAGGACACAGAAAAGGAGTGGTTGTATTTTAAAGATAATGAACTTTCAAAGATTGCTCAATCCGAGAGTGGTATTTTTCCAATATTGAAGTTGAGTTATGATTATTTGCCACCAAACTTAAAGCAATGCTTTGCATTTTGTTCATTATTTCCAAAAGGTCATAGGATTGACAAGCAGACATTGATCCAATTGTGGGTTGCTCTAGGATTTATTCAGATGTCGGATGGAAGGCAAGACTTAGAGAACGTTGGAGACCAATATTTTATAGACTTATTAAGGAGGTCCTTTTTTCAGGATGTTGAAAAGGATTATTGGGGCAATGTAAAGAGTTTCAAAATGCACGATCTTATTCACGATCTTGCCCAGTCGATAGTTGGGAGTGAAAGCCGCACCATTGGTTTGGATGCAAAAGATGTTGTTGCAAGAACTCGTCATGTATCTGTTAGTATTTTTCTGGACTCATCATGGGAAATTCCAACTTGCTTGCTCGAAGCAAAGGAGTTGCGCACATTTCTTTTACCAACTCAGCAACGCAAGTTGAATGAGGTGCATATGAAAGAATCGACATGCAATAAAATCATCTCATGTTTCAAACGCCTCCGATTGTTCGATTTGCATGGGTTAGGGATAGAAAAGGTGTCAAGTTCCATAGGTGAGTTAAAGCATCTAAGGTATCTTGACCTCTCTAACAATTGTTTCCAATCACTCCCAGATTGTATTTGTAGGTTGCTGAACTTACAGACTTTGAAACTCAACGATTGTAAGAATCTCAAAGAATTGCCGAAAGAGACTAAGAATCTGGTGAGCCTGAGGCATCTTGAGATTGCTGGGTGCGACGATTTGAGTCATATGCCTCGTGGATTGGGCCAGTTGATTTCCCTCCAGACATTAAGACGGTTCGTAGTGGGCGGCAAAGATGGGTTCAATGGGGGGCTAAGTGAACTTGAAGGCCTTGTTAATCTAAAGGGAGAATTGAGCATAGAAAAGTTGAGAGGGTCAATACCCGAAGGCAATAAACACCCACGCCATTACTACTTGGATAAGCTAGAATTCCTCGAGTGGTTGATTTTATCTTGCGACACTGACAAACGTCACGGGGCTAGTGATATCGAATCATTGTTTGAAAGCATCCGGCCACCTCGAAATCTAAAGAAGCTGTCCATAAAAGGGTATAGGGGTGTGAGTTTCCCAAGTTGGATGACGGTTGACATTCGTTTGTTCCTCCCTAATGTGACTCAAATTTCATTGACTAACTGTGCCAGATGCCAATGTCTTCCACCGTTTGGGCTCCTTCCTTCTCTCCAAGATCTTCGCCTTTATTCTATGAACTCCTTGGAGTACATATATGAGGAGGGGGATCGCGGTAGTAGAAGTGTTGGTGATTATGACTCTTCTTCGTCTTCTTCTTCTCGAGAACTCTTCCCATCCTTAAAAAAGCTCCATCTTTATAAACTGGAGCGATTGAAGGGATTAGGCAGCAGGAAGAGGAGGAGGGAAGTACCAGTAACAGCAACAGCATCAGCATCAGCATCAGCATCAGCATCAGCATCCTCATCCTCATCAGCAGCAGAGGAATTATTGTTGTCTTCTTCGTTCGGACTGACGCCACATCTCACTGCCCTCGAGGATCTTTATATTGATAGTTGCCCTCAGCTTGATTTATCAGCTGAATATGACGAGGAGAATGGGGTGCAATTTCAAAGCCTTCGGAGCCTCACTGATCTATCTATCATCAGGATGCCATTGGTGTCTCTCTCTGCGGGGCTTCAAAATCTTACCAGTTTGCAAACTTTACTGCTCAAAGAGTGTTCAAAATTGGTGGTCTTACCAGAGTCAATAGGCAACCTCACATCCCTTCAACATCTTCAGATTCAGTTCTGCGACTCATTGTCATCACTGCCCGAGAGCATGCGTTGTCTCACTGCGTTGCAAGATTTGGCTGTTGTCGAATGTCGCCAGTTAATCGAGAGATGCGAGAAGGAAACAGGGGAGGATTGGCCTATGATTGCTCACATCCCTTCTATTACTGTGAAGAGATATTATGGTAGATGCTGACCTCAAAGGTACCCCACTTCCACTGCTGGATGCTCCAGTTATATAAGTTCGCTTTGTAATTTGGATCCTTTCTAATTCTTCTTTCTTTTTCTTCACCATTTTACTCTTTTACTCTTTTGTGTGTTTGTGTTCTCCATATTCTTCACCTCTCTTTCTTTTGTTGAAACTTGTGGCTCATATGTTTGATACAGAGAGACACCAACTAGAAAGAAGGCATATGATACCCTAGTTTTTTTTTAATGAATAAGAAAGACTCTTGCTCTCGCTCGTGTGAACGTACCCGAATTTGAAAAATCACGTAAATCTCTGTGTTCTTTACTATTTTTCTCGTATTCTATTTCGTATGTGTATGTAATTGCGCTAACATCTTTATATATTCTTTTGGTCTTGTATGCAATACATAGAAGCAGAAGTTCTTAGAACAAAAGAGATTGGGGAATGCTAGTGGCAACCGAATGAATTATCGCTTCATCACTATCTTACTGTGAGAACGTCACGTGTTCAGACAACTTTGAAGTCTAAGAGGCAACCATATAGAAAAATGGTTGTGTGAGGTACCTGAAGTGCAAAACTGTTTGTATAGACATGTCACTATTTTTTTATTATACTTTATTTGTTTTCTCTACCTTTTTAAAGAGCAAAAGATAAATTCATAAATGCACGGCTTTTCAAAACAATAAAAAAGTATAAACGAAATATACTATACGTTTACAACCCGACAAGACTTATACTTTTTTTTAATATTTTTTGTAAAAGTAAATAATTAACACAAAAAGCACAATATTGGCTAACTTATTTGATATAGCCTTTTAAGGTTTTTTAGATAACTTGTAAAAAAAATTATATGTGACCATTCTGCTGCTTTGTATTTCATATTAGGTGAACTTTTTATTTTGGGTAAATTACACTGACCACCCCTAAAGTTTCATAAAATGTGAGATAGTACTCATTTATTAATAATTACACTGCATACCCCTTGTTTTTTTATTATTATTGTAACAAATTTCCCCATCTTAGTTAATGGACTTAATGGATGATATAAAATTACTTTTTTTTACCCTTACTATCCATTTAATTTACGGAAGTGCACTAATTTAGTTTTTTTTTCCCTCTCTCTTCTTGCCTCACAATCCCTCTCAAATGATTGCTACCATAGCCCCTCCATTGAACCACCATAGCCACCGACCACCACTCTCCAACTTTACAAAACCACTGTAGCAACCTTCACTTGTGAATCCCACTGAACCACTATAGCCACCGACCACCACTCTCCAATTTTGCAAAACCACGTAGCAACCTCCCCTTGAGAACCCCACTGCAACCCCTTTCTTAGACAATCTAGTGACCCCCACTTGTTCCTCATCGCAACCTAACCTCACCACTTGCCTCGCCAATCCCTATTCTAACACTTATATAACTCGGGATGAAGGAATCATCCCAATTTCGGGTGAAGGAATGGGGGTACTTCAAACCCTCAAGCATACCAAGGAGAGTTGCAAAACCCTTAAGCTTATTAAGCTCCACCTCCACCTTTCCAACCAGAACCACAACAATTTCAACCTCAACCTCCATTGCTAGCTCCTTTCCAAGCCCAACCCAATTTGTATCAACCTCCCATGTCTTGTACAAGCAAATTTTGCATCAATAAACTCTCCAAGTATCTTTGAACGTCGACTAGCTTTTGTTGAGATACCAAATCCTATAACCTTTGCATAGTCTAGGTAACACGAATATGCATCGTCTTTTGAATTAAATTCCTTTCCAATGAAAGGTTCTAAAGTATTTTCATCTTCAGTGTTCTTGTTTAATTCATTGGAGCTACCTTCAATATCACCATGCCATTTTTTCATACGTTCTTCACTATTTTCCGTATCTTCATCCACACATGGTATATGCATCTTACAACATTCGGATAACTTCAAATCAAAATCTAGTACCATGGCTACCTATAAAAGCAACCAACAAACTTAACATTTGAAATTAGTACATCAAAAAAGATAAAATCACATTAGAAAATTAAATATATTTTTTGGGACTATGTTAACTAGTTTTTATATTATTTCTCAACTAAATATAAGATATACACCTTAGGCTTTTATCATTTAACATGAATTTCTTGCTTTTAATTTACAATCCTTGTTTAGGGTTTTTTAACAAAAAATATTTAGGGTTTTTTTTAGCACAGATATGAACATGTATGCATATTTTTAAAACTAGATTACAAATATATATATATATATATATATATATATCACAAAGGTCAAAGAATGGAAGCTTTTCAAAGGTAAATGACCTTCTTTTTAGGGACAAAATGCATTGCTGGGAGGTTTACTAATATATATACGCATATTTACATTAATGTTGTAAGGGCTTCAGAGATATAATACATATATATATATATATATATATATATGTATTAAATATGAATACATATGCACATACATATAAATACATTAAGATTCACATGTAAATAAATACAAAAAAAAGAGAGAGTGAAAATGATATATACTTACAAATTAAATTACAAATCTTCAAATTTTTCCAAGGAAATTCTAATCTTGATCAGTCTTCCATTTTAGTTTTGTTTCTTTCTTCCTCTTCTGTTTCTCGTTTTTTCCTTCCCGCGGTCCACTCTATTTCTCTCTCTCTTTTTTTTTTTTTGCTGTCCTGCTCTGAAAAGAGCTTTATAAGTTTCTCCTTTTCATTTGTTTTTGATTTTTTTATTCGTCCCATGTGTTGTATTTTTCATTTATTTTAGAGTTTATAATCTTTTAGTCTTTTGATGTGATTTGATTTGATATAAAGGCCAGTGGCCTACATATAACACAATACTGAAGCTTTTTGATTTCGGTTACACTTAAAAAATTAGAGAACACGTGGCGTTCTCACAGTTGAGAGAGTGATGAAGCGATGGTTCATTTGGTTGCTGCTAACATTCCCCAAAGAGATTTAACAATTTTTGTGTTGATATATATATATTGCAGCATGAGAGTTTGAAAAATCACTTTTTCTATTTTTTTTTTTTCATGCAAGGCAAAGGGGGTAAGGCAACGAGACCGGCAGGGTTCGAACCTCCGCCAAATGAGTAGGTCTATAGAACCCAATCATTGAGCCAGACCTATTACTCAACTTATATATGAAGGAAAAGGAGTTTTATTTTTTATTACCACAGTATTGTTGGTTTTAAAAAAAATTCCTAAATTCCTAAACTAGTGCTCTTCTGAAACTATTTTCCAATCTAGATTGATTTTGTCACATCATATGCCATTGTAGATAAAAAAAGTAATAATAATATTTTTTTCTTATAATTTTTTAGTTCAATACATTGAGTTTTGGGTTAATTATATTTTTCACCCTTGCAGTTTACCCTTTATCCTATTTTGATGCCTGTGCTTTCAATTGTGACAATAAACTCCTTACACTTTTAGTTAAGTTATAACGATATCCTTTTATGAGTTGCCGTTTATTTTTCAAACGAAAAGTATCACGTGATGTCACATGTGTGAACATATATGTAATTTAACCTATTATCCTTTTTTTGGGGTCTAGTTGTCACGCCTCATAACTCAGCCTATACGGATTTAGGGTACATGACCGGCCAGTAGCAAGGCTACCCAAGGCCGTATTACATAAATTGGTTGATCACCTGTGCATAATCATTTGGAATAATGCATAATTGCGGAAAATAGAACTTTTAATAACTTTAAAACATAATCTGTGTCATACATGGTAGAGCTGTACCTAATCCCAAACATAACATACATAAGGACCAAATCAAGGTCCACCAAAGTTATAGCAATATATCATTACAAAACATTGGGTCCAGCCCTCAAACATTATACAAAACATAAGCCCGTGGGCCGTAGCTCAAAATCCACATATGGCCTCACTCTAGGGCCTCCCGGATTGGCTATCTGAAAATCATTTGAGAAAACTTAAGCTAATGCTTAGTGAATAACAATGATGCATGAGCGAGAAAATATCATAGACTAGCAATTATATCCAACGTACATGGATAGATAGTCATTTATGCATAAGGAAATGAGCTTTTGAACGTTGAAGCGTAGGCTTGGAACTCATAGGTAACGTAAACATCATTTGAAACGTTTTAATATTTCAAAACATAGTATCGTAAGAAGAGATGTAACATAACATTATTCTTAATATAACATTTCATAACTTGTCGTAAAACATGTGAACATATCATAGTTCTCGATTCAAAACATAAGTGTGCTACAACTCAACATATGAGCTAGGCTCCATAGTAACCATGTAGGTTACGCTAAGGCTCTTTAGGCTAGGGACGTCTCCTAATATAGATAGTTTATTTCCCGTCCTCTATCGTAGGACTATCGAGCTAGATTAAAGTTTTGCTACGAGAAGACCCAAGTTGGCACCATACATTGGAACTTAGCATCTCTTTCATTTAAACATTATAGTCCATGGTTTTCATTCATAACATAAATATAACTTGCATGCATTTGAAATATGATATTTGTAATTGAACGTAGCATTGATGCATTGAAATGTATGAAAAACATTCATGATATAGAGGTAAGCTTAAAACATTTAGAAAATACTAGAGTTTTTACTCATGGCATATCGTTACTCACCTTTCTTCGATTGGACGGGTGATAAACACGGTGCTCCTACACAAAATGCACGTAGAAGCATGGAAACATCAATACAAGGTTCCAAGGCAAAGCAATAACACATAAGTCAAGACTAAGCACATAAACCCCTCGACCCCAACTCAACAACACCTGATTCTCATAACGGAAGAGAAAGGTTAAACTCTAGGACAAAGCCCTGATGTAAAATAAAAACATGAAGTTGAGGTTTGAACATGAAAGTCGGAATGTCGACTCCTTCATTGAGTCCCAACCACCTCTCAACGATGAGCTCACATCCAAGGCTAGTTTCATTTGAAAATAGGCTTAAAGGCCTTTAATTTGATAGGTCATGGGCCAAAAACACATTTCGGGTGAAGAAGTTATGCCTCACGGAAAGTGAACTAAAGTTTTGGAAAACAATGTTGTTGGCATAGATTTTGGGTCAAATTCAAACATCCATAACTCTCAATCTATAGTGAACTAGAGAACAAACTTTATATGACTAAAAAGGTCTATGAGTCTACTTTTTAATGATTCAAACGGTGCATCAATCTGAGTTTTGTAGAGAAAGTTATGCCCATTTTTCTAAATAGTACTGAAACTAGCAGATGATTCAAACGCCAGGCCAAAAATAACCTAGCCGTTCGAATGCCCAAAATGGCCGTTCGAACCCCAGGCAAAAATGGAAAAACACCCTCTCGGGCCGTTCGAACGCCCGAAAAGGCTGTTCGAACGCCAGGCCAAATGGAAAACTTTGCTCTCGAACGGCCCTGTCGGGCGTTCGAACCCCCCCTTCTGCGCAGCAACGATTCTCAACCCAAAACTCTCCCAAAACCCCTCCAAACACATCCAAATATTCCCAACACTCTTAGGGCTCAAAGATTAGCCCACAAGGATGACAATAACTCGAAATGAGGGAGGAAGAACAATTAAATCAAAGGGATCTAAAGAAGAAATCAAAACCCTAACATTTCACATATTTGGGGATTCTTCAAACCACCTCCCCAATTTTCAACAATGAGCTTCAAGCTCTTAAAATCATGTAAATGAGACCTAAGGGATCCCCCAGACTCAATGACAACACTCCAATATGCATATATATAAATACCCAAGAAAATCACATAAGATAGATACATATACATATATAATTGTAAAGGGAGAAATGGAACCTTACCTTCTTTAAGCTTGGTGAAGTCTTCAATGGCTTCAATCTCTTCCTTCAAGCCCTTCTTCCCTCAATCTCCCCTTCATTCTTCCCTTTCTCTCTTTCTGCCTCTCTTAATCAGTTTTGGTGAGAGTTATGTGTGTGTGTGTGTGTGTGTGTGTGTGTGTGTGTGTGTGTGTGTGTGTGTGTGTGTGTGTGTGTGTTTTGTGTTTTAAGAAGACACACATGAAAAATAATCCCATGTGTCTCACACCTCCAACATAAGCTACAACACAAGTTCTTATTTGGTTAATTTTGACCCAAAAGAAGAAATAATTAACATCAAATATTGCATAAACTAAAAATTCTCATTAATATGATTAAATAGAGATTTGGGATATCATACTAGTACCCCATTCTCTTTCTCTCTCTAAAAATAACCTGCAAATCATCTTCTCCAATGGAGTGCACGACCCAGCTCTACCCCTCAACTCACTGTCTACCTCTCCTAGCTTGTTTAGTAGAAAATCCATGAATTATCAATTGCGGATTTATCTTGTAACAACCATAGTTGTAGGCTGTAGCCTCTTTCACCTTTCATTCCCTCTTTAAATATCGAAATATTTAGTAAATATTTTCTTACAAAATCAGCAAGCTAATGGGTCCATATTTATGTGACTATATATATATATAGAGAGAGAGAGAGGAACTTATTTGAAAAAGGGATTGGTTGCATGGTTGGTTCGGTGGTAGTACGACATAGCATACAAGGCAGTAGGGTGGTGGCGGTGGTGAGGGTGGGGTGGGTGTCAAAGTAGTGGGAATAGCCTAACAGGGTGGGAGTGATGCCAAAAATAAAGGAATAAGGAGGTAACACAAGTGAAACTCAATAAATGATATAAGCTCGCCACCCTACGGAAATCCACCGAGGGATAAGAGCAAACAAGAAGAACTCCTTCTTTTTAGAAAGCCAAAGGCTAACGCTCAAACATAATCTGAAAACTCTCTATCTCATTACCTCTTGCAATAGCCTAATAAATACATAACTTATTTGGACAAACACACATGCACACTTGATTGATGACAAAGAAAGACAATCAACCTTTGACTACCATCATTAAAGGAGAAGACAAGAAAAACATGTAAAACACGTTTAAGACTCTTGACAAAACACACCTAACAACAAGGAAAATCAAAAGAGGTGGGCTGTAGAAAGTCAAGAGAATTGCTGAATTTTCGAATGTGTGCAAATAGCTTTAATATCCTTCAGTAAAACAGCCATATCTCTCTCCACATGACAGCAAATCATGCTCCACTTTTTTTTTGTTGGAAAGTAGATTCATATACCTTTCTTTCCATATAAGATTTGGACGCTGATTCACTTCCACTAGATTCAGATTTTAATGTAAAGTTAGCTGAAAATAGGGCTTGCAAAGCTAAAAAACAGGGTCTGCCTTTACTTTTTTTTAGAAACTGGCAACCCCTTTGTTTTGACAATTTGGCTTATTGTTTTAAGCCAATTTTGACTGAGATCCTCCAATATCATATGCTTCTGCTGCGTGTGAACTCGTCTTTGAGTTCTCTTCAGTTTCTTCATCATGATATGGTGACAAATCTGCCACCTTGAAGGTGGTTGAAACGCTGTAGTCTCCTGGTTTCTTAATCTTGTAAGCATTTTTACCAATTCTTTGAAGCACTTTGAAAGGACCATCAGCCCTTGGTTTAAGCTTACCATGACGACCTCGTGGAAAGCATTCTTTACGAAGATGGATCCAGACCATCTCTCCTTTTTTGACTGCTGCAGGCTTATGGTGTTTGTTCGTACTTCTTTATTACTTTTGATTTTGCTTGAAGATTCGATCCTTTACTTGTTCATGCAACTTTTTGATTTGTTTGGCTCGCTCTTCAGCATCGCCACTGAAATTTTGAGTGGTAGCAAGTGGTGCCAAGTCCAGGAGACTTATAAGATTGCGCTCGTAGACAACTTCGAAGGGACTAGTTCCAGTGGTTTGGCTTGTGGACTGGTTGTATGCAAATTCATCTTTCGCTAGAGTAAGGTCCCATTGGCGATATTATTGCAAACTAAACTTCTCAAAAGGTTTCCTAAACTCTGATTGACAGCTTCAGTTTGCCCATTCTTTTGTGGGTGATGAGAGGAGGTAAATTGAAGAATGGTTCCAAGCTTGCCCCAAAATGTGCACCAAAAATGACTCATAAGTTTTGAATCACGATCAGAGGTCATTGTCTTTGGAATATCATGGAGCTTTACTATTTCTTGAAAATAGAGATCAGTAAAATGAGAAGCATCTAATGTCTTGTTACATGGAACAAAGTGTGCCATTTTGGAGAATCGATCAACGACGACCATTATAGAGTCTTTGCTCCTTTGAGTGCGGGGCAATCCCACCATAAAGTCTAAGTTCACATCCTCCCAAGGAGCCATGGGAACTGGTAATGGAGTATTAGTCCGGTATTTTAAGTATGACCTTTGGCTCGTTGAAACTTTCTACAACGCTCCACATGCCAGGCAATGCCACGATCCATTCTCAGCCAATAGAAATTTTCTTGCACAAGAGAGAGTGTCTTATCCCTCCCAAAGTGGCCAGCAAGTCCTGCTCCATGAGCTTCCTTGATAATAGCTTCCTTAAGAGAGCCTTCTGGGATGCATAGCTGATTCTTCGTGAAAAGAAAACCATCTTGTAACAAA
This sequence comes from Euryodendron excelsum, assembly GCA_033060915.1. Taxonomy (NCBI): domain Eukaryota; kingdom Viridiplantae; phylum Streptophyta; class Magnoliopsida; order Ericales; family Pentaphylacaceae; genus Euryodendron; species Euryodendron excelsum. The sequence continues at coordinate 67,783,460 of CM065377.1, read as the reverse complement.
AAATGGTTAAAGGGGCCTTTCAAACATTCCTCCCAAAGTTGGCAAAGTAAGGATCATTTTTGTACAACTCCTTTATGACTTCAATGCCTAAGACATCCACTTGAATTGTAGACAATAAGGAGTGTCTTCGACTCAATGCATCAACCACTTGATTTTACTTTCCAGATTTGTGCTTGATATGAAAATTGTAAGCTTGTAAAAACTTGACCCGTTTAGCATGCCGGTTATTGAGCTTATGTTGGCCATTTATATACTTCAAAGCTTCATGATCCGAAAAAAGAGTAAACTCTTTGGATATGAGATAATGGCTCTAATGATCCAAAACTCGAATAATAGCATAAAATTCCTTATCATAGGTAGAGTATTTCTTTCGATTTCTATTCAACTTTTCACTAAGGAAAGCAATAGGCTTACCTTCTTGACTTAGCACAACACCAATTCTTACATTGGAAGCATCACAATGTACCTCGAACACATTGTTAAAATTTGGTAATGTCAGAATATGAGCCTCAGTAACCTTCTTTTTAATGATTTCGAAGCTCTTTTGTGCCTCTTCCGACCATTTGAATATGTCTCATTTCAAGCATTCGGTGATAGGAGTGACATAAGTGCTGAATCCTTTGATGAAGCGACAATAAAATGAAGCAACACCATGAAAACTTTGGATATCACGAACTGACTTTGGAATGGGCCAACTGATAATTGCTTCCACCTTGCTAGGATCCACTTGAATGCCCTCACCGGATATGACATAGCCTAAGAGCACAATGATTTTTGTAAAGAAGTGGCACTTCTTCAAGTTGGCATACAATTTTTGCTCCCTTAGTGTCTTGAATAGTTGTTGAAGATGCTCCAAGTGTTGTTTTTCGCCCTTGCTGTACAATAGAATATCATCAAAGTAAACAACAACAAACTTTCCAATGAAAGGTTTAAACACATGATTCATAAGGTACATAGAAGTACTAGGAGTATTAGATAACCCAGAAGGCATAACCATCCACTCAAAAAGACCATCCCTTGTCTTGAATGCGGTTTTCCATTCATCACCAGGTCTCATTCGGATTTGATAATATCCACTCCGTAGATCAATCTTAGAGAAGATAGAAGCACCATGGAGTTGGTCAAGAAGATCATTAAGGCGTGGAACAGGAAAGCGGTATTTGATTGTGATCTTATTCATCGCTCTACTATCAATACACATACTCCAAGAACCATCTTTTTAGGGCATAAGAAGAGCAGGGACAGTGCATGAATTCAAGCTTTCCCTTAATAGGCCTTTATTCATAAGTTCTTCAACTTGCCTTTGCAACTCTTCATGCTTCTTTGGATTCATCCTATAAGCTGCATTGTTTGGAAGGACGGTTCCGGGAATGAAATCGATGTAATGTTGTATGTCTCTCATGGGAGAAAGGTCAAGTGGGATCTCTTCTGGAATAACATTAAGGAATTTTTCAAGAAGTGGTTGCATAATGGAAGGGACTTACATGTGCTCTTCATTTCCTTCCATCATCACAAGAGCATAAGCCTCATTAGACTCTTTCAAAGATTTATCAAATTGGGATTTAGAGAGCAAATTACTTCCCTCCCCTTTTGACGGTTTAGGAGTGCTCACTAGCTTGGAAGGACCTAAAATGACTTTTACTCCATCCTTTTTAAAACAGTAAGTGTTTTTGTACCCATCATGAATAACCCTCCTATCATATTGCCAAGGACAACCAAGAAGCAAATGACAAGCATCCATGGGGACAACGTCACACCAAACTTCATTTTTATAGTTATTGACAATGGAAAAGTAACTAGACACCTTTTAGTTACTTTTATCTCATTTCCCTTGCAAAGCCACAAAATTTTGTAAGGGTGTGGATGCTTCATTGTCTTGAGATGCAACTTCTCCACCATTATTGTGGCCATCATATTCTCGCAACTCCCTCCATCAATAATGATATTACAAACTTTGTCATGGGAAGTACATCTTGTGTGAAAAATATTATTGTGGAGCCAACTTTCTTGCTTTACATGGGCTGCACTTGGACTTCTTCTAACAACTAGGCTCTCTCCTTGAGTTTTTTACCACAATATTACTAATTTTTAAAAATATTACTAATCTAGTACTCTTCTTAAACTATTTTCTAATTTAGGTTGATTATGCCACATCATACCCCACATGTGTGAGAGAAGGAATAGGAGAGAGAATAAGCAAATCAAAAAATTGTCAGAAAATACTTTAAATGGAGGCTTAAATAATAATTTTTTTCTTTCTAAAAACTAGTATTATCATCCATAATTAGGGTTTCATGCCTATCCCCTCCTCTTTCTCTTTCTATGGCTTGTTGGTAAAACAAGCTTTTGAGAAGGGCTCCATCAACTGTCTTTGGCGTTACATAGTCCGATTTTAAATGTGTGCAATCAAGTGACTTCCATATCTACAGTAAGGGCACATTGTACGTAGCCATAGCTTTAAGAGAAAGGTTTTGGAAAGTATTCTAAACAACAAGCTTAATTTGTATTGTCGAAATGGGTTGTGGCTGGCTTAGCCGAATAGACAATTAAAAATATCAATCTATGCCGTCCTCCTCTTTTAGCTAGTTCAATGCAAGGCCCGATGGTGAACATATGTTACTTCCACACCGAAAACAACTTGAAGTATACATATTTCATTTGTGTTAATGTATCCACATAATGTGAAAACATTATGGTCAAAGCATATTACATGTTAGGTGTAGTCCATGGTTAGGTTTTTTGTTAGGCATGTTTGTTAGGCAAGTTAGGCAATAGTTAGACTTGTTGTCATTGATTCCATGGCAGATTTCTCCTATATATAGGTTTAGATTTCATTATATTCTTCACTACATCTTGTACAAAAGATTTCATCTAATACAATTCTCTCTCTTCATTTCCTTCTCTATTTTCTCTACCTTTCTAACATGGTATCAGAGCTCTAAGATCTGGTGACCTTTCTTCTTCTCTATCTCTATTCCAGCCGGCCTACATATTCTGTTTTTTGGTTCAAACTCCATTTTTTCGGTATTTTCTGTATCACTGCCGAAGCTCATCTTGTCTGGATACCAACTTTCATACCATCATCACCTTCGTCTCATTGAGTAGAGTCCAACCGTGCAAAATTCGACCCCAAACAACCCCTCACGCGCCCTCACGCGAGGCCTGAAATCTGGCGCGTTATACCACGCGCAGCCCACACTCCCACGCGTCTGCACGCGCCGCCCCTCTCTTTTCACGCGCGCTGACGTCTGCTGACGTCAGCCCTAGCCGCCCAGCCGCGCGGTTCGCTCTCTGATCCGGTCCACCCGAACCACTTCAGCCCAGATTTTTCTTTCTTTCAACTGGTTCAAGTCTTTTTTGGCTCTTTTCAAGCCGGTTCAGACCGGTTCCCGCCTATTTGGGGCCCCCTGAATCTGATTCTGCCCTCGGTTTGATCTAATTCTTTCTCTTTTCTTCTGTTTCTTTGTATTGGAAACCTTTGAACCTCACTATCTTCTTTTTAATTCTATTGTTCAACATCACTACACTATGGAGCGTTCTGAGGTGTCCCGACCCATTGTTATCACTCTAGAGGGGCATAATTATATTCCATGGTCTCAAGCTATGTCTAGTTTTCTTAAAGGAAGAAAACTTTGGCGTTACGTCACTGGCGATATTGAAGCACCTGTCAAAAGTGATACTGAACAATCTCAAGCATACACTGAACATCTTGAGGAATGGGATAGTAAGAATCATCAAATTATCACTTGGTTTCGAAATACGTCCATTCCTTCCATAAGCCTCCAATTTGGACGTTTTGATACTGCACATTCTATCTGGGAATTTCTGGCCCAACGCTACACTACTACTGATCTTGCTCATCAGTACCAACTCTTAATCTCTCTGCACCGTCTCAAATAAGAATCTGGTCAGTCTATCAATGCCTTTCTGTCACAAATGTATTCTCTCTAGGACCAATTGACTCCGTCTGAGCCCACTTGGACCTGTCCTGATGACGCTGCCCACTTTACTCTCTACCGAGATCAGCAGCGCCTCATTATGTTTCTTATGGCTCTCACTGATGTCTTTGAGCCTGTTCGTGCCTCTCTTCTGCATCGATCTCCTCTTCCTTCCTTGGAACAGGCTATTTCTGAGCTCCTATCCGAAGAGACTTGTCTTGGTCTTTTTCGATCATCACCTACAGACACAGTTCTTGCCACCTCTAATTCTCGATTTAGAGGTTCATCCGCTTCAGGTGGTTCTCGCAACTTCTCTCCTCAATCTACTGAGACATCTTTCACTCCACCCTCTCGAAACGATGAATGTACATTTTGCCATGCTACTAATCATTGTCTCCTTAATTGTCCTGTTCGGATCTGCCAACATTGTCATCGGCGTGGCCCTGGTCACTATCGTAGTGACTGCTCTAAAAATCCTAATCGCCGAGACTTTCGCCCTAAGGCTGCAGTTGCTATTACTACGGATTCTGATGTTCCCTCTTCTTCCTCGATGGTCAGTCTCAGTGATCTCTCTACACTTTTTCAGCAGTTCATGACTACCTCTGGTAATCCACCCTCTACTGCTCTGTCTGCCACTTCAGGTATTTTTTCGTGGTTCTTTGATTCTGGGTGTAGTAATCATATGACTTCTGATTTGTCTGTCTTTTCTTCTCAATCTTCTATATCTGCTCTTCCTATCATTTATACTGTTGATGGCTCACCTATGACTATTGATCACGTTGGTCATGTCTCCACTTCCAACCTTGCACTTCCTCAGACTTATTATATCCCTAAACTTACATTGAATCTTATCTCTGTCGGCCAATTATTTGATCTTGGTCTCACTGTCATTTTCTCCTCTACTGGTTATGTTGTGCAGGATCCAAAGACGGGACAAACTCTTGGGATAGGCCGTAAATACGCTCGACTATTTCAACTCCTTCACCTTCATCTGCCCACACAGACTGTTGCTGTCACCTCTACTGTTGCTTCATCTGCTCCCAACTTCTCTTTTGATATCTGGCATTCCCGTTTAGGTCATGTTTCTTTGGGTCGTTTACGTCTTCTTTTGTCTCAAGGTGTTTTAGGATCTGTCCCTAATAAACACCTTGATTGTCAATCTTGTCAACTCGCTAAACAACCGGCTTTATCTTTTAATACCAGTACTTCTCTTTCCTTAGCTCCTTTTGATTTAGTCCACTCTGATGTTTGGGGTCCTTCCCCCACTACTACTATGGGAGGACCTAAGTATTTTGTTATATTTGTTGATGATTTTTCTAGATATACTTGGATTTATCTCTTGCAAAATCGATCTCAATTTTAACAAACTTATTATGATTTTGCTCGAATGGTCAAAACACAATTTTCTCGTGACATTAAGATCTTTCGGTCTGACAATGCTTAAGAATATTGTGACAACTCTTTTCTTGCCTTTCTCCATGAGCATGGGACCATCCCTCATCCCTCTTGTCCTGGTACGTCACAACAAAATGGTCGTGCTGAACGCAAACATCGTCATCTCCTTGATATAACCCGTGCTCTTCTTATCTCTGCCTCTTGTCCTGAACAGTTTTGGGGTGAAGCAGCTCTTACTGCTGCTTACACTATTAACCGTGTTCCTTCAGCTCCTCTCGGTAATCTCACTCCTTATGAGCGTCTGTATGGTACTCCTCCTGATTATCATTCTCTTCGTGTTTTTGGATGTGCATGCTTTGTCTTACTTCAGCCTCATGAGCGTTCCAAGTTGGAGCCTCGTGCTCATCTCTGCTGCTTCTTAGGCTACGGGATTGAGCACAAAGGTTATCGTTGTTGGGATCCCTTGTCTAAACGTCTTCGTGTCTCTCGTCATGTTATCTTTTGGGAACATAAAACATTTTCCTCCTTATCTTCTTTTCATTTATCTTCTTCTTCCACTCCTTACTTCACTGATCCTACTATTGAGCTCTTTCCTGAGGATGTTGATGTCACACCTACTATGCAGCCTATTGCAGTCTATCCCGAGGAGTCTCCGTCTACTGATCCTGCTCCTCCTACTAGCTCTCCCTTGTCTGATCCATCTCTGCCCTCTTCATCCACTGAGCCCACCATCAGGCGTTCTACTCGGGTAAGAGAGACTCCTACTCACCTCCGTGATTATCATTGTTTCTCTACTATTCTTGCTCATCACGAGCCTTGCTCCTATCGCGATGCCAGTTTTAACCCTCTTTGGCAGCAAGTTATGAATGATGAATTACAGGCTCTTACCAAGACTCACACTTGGGACTTGGTTGAGCTTCCTCCTGGTAAATCTGTGATTGGCTGTAGATGGGTCTATAAGATCAAAACTCGTTCTGATGGTTCTGTGAAACGTTACAAAGCTCGTTTAATTGCCAAAGGTTTTACTCAAGAATATGGCATTGACTATGAGGAGACCTTTGCTCCTGTTGCTCGTCTCACTTCTGTTCGAAGTCTCATTGCTGTTGCTGCTGTTCGACAGTGGCCCTTGTATCAGATGGATGTCAAAAATGCATTTCTCAATGGTGATCTCTCTGAAGAAGTCTATATGCAGCCTCCTCCTGGTTCTTCTCAGTCTCCCTATCAGGTCTGCAAACTTCGTCGTGCTCTATATGGTCTTAAACAAGCTCCTCGTGCCTGGTATGCCAAATTCAGTTCCACTATTAGTGAACTTGGTTTCTCCTCTAGTGCTTATGATTCTACTCTCTTTGTTAGCAAAACTAAACATGGCACTGTTCTCCTACTTCTCTATGTGGATGACATGATTCTCACTGGAGATGATGTGGATGGTATTTCTGAGCTCAAGAATTTCCTTAGTCAATAATTTGAAATGAAAGATCTTGGTCCTCTCAGTTATTTTCTTGGTCTTGAGATATCTTCTGCTTCTACTGGTTATTCACTCTCTCAAGCCAAGTATGCCTCAGATCTTCTTGCTCATGCTGGTCTCACTGATAGTAAGACTGCTTTCACACCTTTGGAAGTTAATGTGCGTCTTACTCCTCTAGATGGTGAACTTCTAACTAACCCTACTCTCTATCGGCAACTTGTTGGCAGTCTTGTCTATCTTACTGTTACTCGTCCTGACATTGCTCATGCTGTTCACCTCGTCAGTCAATTTCTGTCATCACCTCGCTCTACTCACTATGCTGCTGTTCTTCGCATTCTACGTTATGTTAAGGGCACTCTCTTCCATGGTCTGCATTACTCTCGTCACTCCTCTCTACAGCTCCATGCTTATTCTGATGCTGATTGGGCTGGTGACCCTACTGATCGTCGTTCTACCACAGGATTCTGCTTCTTCCTTGGTGATTCTCTGATTTCTTGGCGTAGTAAGAAGCAGACTCTTACCGCTCGTTCTAGCACTGAAGCCGAATACCGTGCGTTAGCTAATACTACTCAAGAACTTCTCTGGCTTCGGTGGCTGCTTCAAGACATGGGTGTTTCTCATTCTGGTGCTACTGTTCTTCATTGTGACAATCGTAGTGCGATTATGATCGCTCATAATGATGTGTTTCATGATCGTACTAAGCATATTGAGATTGATTGTCATTTTATTCGTCAGCATGTTTTGTGTGGTACAGTTCACCTTCTCTCTGTGACTTCTGCTGATCAAACTGCTGACATCTTCACCAAGTCTCATCCTCCAGGGCGGTTTCATGATCTAATTATCAAACTCAATTTGGTCTCCACCTTACCATCTTGAGTTTGCGGGGGGCTGTTAATGTATCCACATAATGTGAAAACATTATGGTCAAAGCATATTACATGTTAGGTGTAGTTCATGGTTAGGTTTTTTGTTAGGCATGTTTGTTAGGCAAGTTAGGCAATAGTTAAGCTTGTTGTCATTGATTCCATGGCAGATTTCTCCTGTATATAGGTTTAGATTTCATTGTATTCTTCACTACATCTTGTACAAAAGATTTCATCTAATACAATTCTCTCTCTTCATTTCCTTCTCTATTTTCTCTACCTTTCTAACAATTTGAAAGATCAATTCTCATACCTATATATATATATATATCTATATGTATGTATGTATGTATGTGACCTGCTTTATTCTACACCACAATAATCACCAATATCACCATTTTGATTACTGTTAATATGAAGGTGACCATAAAGGCCCCAAAAAGACCACAATGAAAAGAACACCAGATTTTCTCAAACTCCTTGGTGATATGTTCTGAATGTAAAGAGCTGAATAGTAAGTATGTGATGCATGAATGCTGTATATTGTGGCTTTTTCTAGAGAAGTGTTCTCCAACGTAATTTAAAGGGATACCAAATCCTAATTCATTCAGAAACCCATTTCATGTGCATGTATCCCTTTTCAACTATACTGCCTTTTGAAAGAATCCATAACCAGAGACTCAAGTGCAACAGAGAACACTTCTATTGAACGTCAGTCAAATTCTTATTGTATTGAGTAATCGATAACTGAAGATATTAGGTTAATTCTATCCAGCTTCCTCTGAATTTTGCTCTCTTGGTTTTTACGGCTGCTTCTTTTGGTTTCTTATTCTTAATCTATGAGTGGTTAATACAAGGGGCTTTGGAACGTATTTGTTCCATCACCAGCGCCACAGCGGTCTTTCACCACCGTCCACCTCTGCCATCACTTTAGTTTCACTCTTCCCCACCGTCACCACTAGCGCCACCACCATCGTCATGGGCACCTTTCACCACCATTCACCACTGCCACCACTTCCACCACGAAAACTGTTGGAAATTTGGCCCACCCAAATTCACCCTCATTTTGGATCTAACCTTGGACATGAATATCAAGGTAAACAGAGAAAAACAAAATACAAGAATTTAGGTGAACAACTCCTAAAATAAGAGAAAAATCACCAAAAAAAAAATATACTATGTGAAAAATTGTTACAATAACACAATTTTTCCTCTTCACCGTAAAAATACCTACTAAGCTTCCCCACTAGCTAAACATTAACTTTCACATTTTCAAAATGAATTTTACTAAACTCAAAAGTTATTATCTAAGCTATTGATTAGTGCACTTAACCAAGGAGATATAACGCTCCTTATATAGGCCTTCAATCTTGCCCCCCTTTTCATTTCCAACCAATGTGGGATTGCAAAGAAAAAAAACCTAACAAATCTCCACTTTTACGACTTTGGCTGGTCCCACAGCCACACTCCACCTTAATGAAGATTTTCATATCTTTTGTTATCATGCTCCACCATAAAAACATATGCACTTACTATAAACTAATTCCAAGCATTCACTTTGGCCCATGTCAAAAAACAATCTTGCTGAAAAATTATGGTGCAACTGATCCCATGTTTAGCTTTCTTAAAAGTTCATCAACCATCAACATGAATTTCCACCATATACTTTGCATCAACGCCAAATAAATGCCTGTGTGCAAACTTATGAACCTTTACACAACTTTGCAGCTGAACCCACCACAGCTTACTTGACATCAAAATTCACCCTGTGCATGACCTAAAGGCGACCTCGTGACATCCCGTAGTTTCGTCCCACACTAGTTCCCAACTGATCGACATTCCACCGGATGCAAGTCCGTCTGCATTGTTGAAGTAAACACTGCCCACTGAAAAACAGTTCCAACTACTGAAGTTTTCATAATGTTGTTTCAGTATCTCAGCTCTCTAGCCTTTACCCGAAGACAACTTATGTTATTCCAGTGCTTCAGCTCTCCAACCTTCACTTGAAATTAGCCCACACTATTCTAGTTCCTCGGCTCCCTCCAACTTTCACCCGAAATCAGTCCACACACAGCTCCAGTGCTTGATTCTTTGATTTTCACCCGAAGTCTACCCACATATAGCTCCAGTGTTTGATCCTTTGATCTTCACTCGAAATCTGCTCACAAAGTTTTGTGTAATCGTGATTGAATCAAAACATCCTTGACTTGCACTTGACACAAGCCAAAATTGATTCGCCCATCAAATTTCTCCACATCAAATCTGATAAAATTTGAAGCCTTACTTCCTAATATTACCTTGATGAATTTTTACCATATAAATAAATAGTACTTACTAAGTAAGTTTCCAAGAAAGATTCAAATCTTTCTTAGATAGAACTTTAAGATTCCAAGGAAAGATTAGAGGGGTCACACTGGTTCCGCTTAAAACCCAATCTCCTAGACAGAACCTCTTTAGATTGTATGTATCTACACTACCATACCAAAGCTCCACCCTACCAAAAGGAACTTTTAATAATTTTGAAAAAATCTTTTATGATGTGGAAGATCAGTCAAAGCTGCAACTGCAAAACATACTCAGAATTTCAAGAAAGAAAGAAAGAAACAACCAAAAAAGCTTTGATTCCACTTGTTGAAAATTTGGCCCTCCTAAATTCACCTCCCTTTTGAATCTAACCTTTGACATTAATATCAAGATAAATAGATAAAAACAAAATATAAGGATTTAGCTTAAAAACTCCCAAAATAGAAAAAAAAATACCAGTCCTAGAGAAAAATATATTATATGAAAAATTGTTACAATTACACAATTTTTTTTTCTCATCTCAAAAACACTTATTAAGCTTTTTCACTTGTTAAACTTTAACTTTCACCTCTTCGAGTGGAATTTTACTAAAGTCAAAAGTTACTAGCAAAGCTATTGACTGATGCATTTAACCAAAAAAATATAATCCTCTTTATATAGGTTTTGAGCCTTGCCTCCCTTTTCATTCCCAACCAATGTGGGATTGCAAAGAAACAAAACTCAACAGAAACATGGTATCATATACAATTTTATTTTCTAGAAAACAATTTTCGTATGTCAAAAAAATATGAGCAAATAAAAAGAAAAACAAATTTTTGAATAGAACTTTTTAACTAAAAATATTTTTTATTCTAAAATAATTTACGTCAAATCAAATATAACCTTAATCAAATGATCGTCTCAAAGGTGGAAGCTTCCGTCTTCTTAAACAAAAAAAAAAAATTTAATAATGCCAAACACACGTCCTTTGACAAATCCTCACCTGCTCGCCTAAATAGATGGGGCCATAGTGATAGGGCCATAGTGCCACACTCGATCGGTAGATAAAGTCAGATAAAAACAATGAAAAATTTGTACAATCCAATAACACATATGCAGCAAAAATTGAAAGTAAATCATAATCAGTTATTCTCTGAATGAAGCATTGGTTGGAGTACTATGAGTTATAGAAATGGGAGAATAGCATGACTCAAAATTCCCATAATCAAACAACAATAAAAGAAAAATAAACATATCATGCACGAAACCCCAGAAGTAGTTCAGATTGTGAGGTCACTCTCCAATTTTGGCTCATTAATCAGAGCGTCTAACCAGTGGACGATGCAGGACTACAGGGGCGGAGTTAATGTAGGCTTAGAGAAAGTACTTCTCAAGTTTTTAAGAATTATAATTTTATCTATAAATTTGACAAAAATTTTAATTTGTCTCTTCTGAAATTTGTAAAGGCTCCCTCAAGTTTTTAAGAATGTTATTTTACTTAAAAATTCATAAAATACTTCTAAATTTATCCATTTAAAAATTTATAAATACCCCACTTAAATAGTTATTTTGTATTAAAAATCTCCAGATATATTTTATATTTAAACTTACATACATTATATATTTGTAGAAGTTAAGTATCATATTGGCCTATTGTTGATTATAAAAAAAAAAAAATTCCTTAGTCAACCCTCCTGAAAATATTTTTTGACTCTACCACCGAACCGCAACGGGATTATATGCAGCGGTAATTAAGTAAGAAGCACAACAACAATGATGGATCAACGATACGCAATAAGTATTGATGGTGGTTCAACAACTCTGTTATACGAACTCATAAAACTAGAAAACAGTCATACGTATTCATAAAAATAAAAGTACCATCAAACAGTACATAATTAAAAAAAAATGAAAAAGAAATTAAAAAGTGACAGAATTCACCTTGCTTGGATCAGAAAAGTGAGAGTATACAGAAAATATACATATATGCAATATTTAAAATGAGATGATAAAAACAAAACAGAAAACAAAGTCAAATTTTAATTAATCTATTTATTTTTCCCTGAGCTTTGGTTTCATGATTTGGTCGGGTGCCTCTGTAGTCATTGTGGTTCCCTTAGCAAGTCCAGGAGACCTCTATTTTCATTCCCTTTTCTCTCATAATTTTTTTTGGTCACAAAATTATCGATCCAAACAGAGCATCAGACAAATCCAGCAGACCTCGTGCCTAAATGGCAAATCCCAAACTAAACAATGTGACCTCTAAGATCGAACCTACCTATGAATTAACAGATATACACAACCTGAAGCATTAAGTTGATTTTAAAATTACTACCATAATCTTAATGAACAAATATTTAGGCTATATATGGATCTTAGGTTTGTGGAGAAAAATAAAAATAAGAAAAAGGTACGAAAAGAAAACAAAGTGCAAGAAGCCAGATTACTTCATTCTGTGTTGGGTTGTAAAAGTGAAGAAAATAAGTTGGCACTTGCCGGAAAAAATAATTATTTTGTTTGGCCACTGATTAAAAAAAATGACTAGGTTTAAGTACTTTCATTTTTCTTTTATTTTCTTTTTGCTTGATAAATTCAAGATTCAAATATAGTATTAACGAATAGTATTTATGAAACTTAAAATTCATCAAATAGCAGACACCATCCTCAAAAACCCTTCCCAGTTTGACACTTAATTTTAGTTGCTACTTCTGTTATAATTTTTGCTTTCATATCTTAGGGATAAAAATCAAGTGGGAAGGTATGTTTCACATTTTTATGTTTTGCTTCCTTTTTTTTTAATTTTATTTATTTATTGTTCATCTTGTAACTTGAGTTATTCATATCAGCTGCTGAAGTATGGTTATTTAGGCTACTTGTATTGGAAGTAGCCAAAATAGCCTCAACTCCAGACTACTAACCTGCAGCATGGTGATTTCTACCCTTACTACTGCCATCCTGCATGTGATCAGTAGAGGGAAAATTTATGTAGTGCTATTGGAGCAAGGACAGGTGGTACTTTCCCATATTCAATATCTTTGTTGATAGGATTGAGGACATAGCAATGGAGGACTCTAGAAATTTTATGAAGGGGCCGACGTAAGGAAAATATTTAGTGTACCATTATATTGACTACCTACCACCACCATTTACATCTAAACTCTATATTAAGAGATTCATCAAATACACAAAAAATAAAAATTGTAATAGTTGTGATACTTAAAAATAAAGATATCTACTTTTTCATTACATTTTTTCATTTAGACTAGAAAGATACGACAAAATTACTTGGATTTGGGTAGGTGAAAGTAAAATTATTTGAGTTTTGAAGGACAATATATTTATTTTATTATAAATACTCAAAAGTATAAAGGGTCTAAGGAAAAATTTTCAAACTTTAGAAGGGGCAACATAACTATTTTATCCTAAATATTAAGATATATATAAGGGTCGTTATAGATTTTCAAAACTTAGGAGGCCCAGCCCGCTCTCTTGTGGGACCACCACTGTCTGGTATTTTTGGGGGCCATCTAAGCCTTGATAAATAAGGTTTTCATGTGTCATAATAGTTGAGCAAATTTGATGATCGTTTAAAAAGTGGACCTTTCTATTAGTTCATAATCCTAAATTTGTCATTTTCTTTTGATTAGATAACAGTTAGATAAAATGCAAACATAAAGAATGTTTTGGATTAGATAACAATTAGATAAAATGCAAGCATCCGCTGGCACCCATGACCACCCACTATCGCCACCAGTTGCTACCGCCATTGGCACCACTCACCACTACTCATCACCACCACCGCCACCACCAACACCAACAACTCCACCACAAAGCTTAATATTATAATATAATTTTTTTTTTAAAATAATAATTTTCATATGTTAACCAAATATCCAAAAAATAAAAATATTTTATTTCAAATCAAATTGAGCCTTATTGAAATCAAATGATAGTTAAATGTGGGAATGTCCGTCTTAATGGTGACGTCTTCTTAAAAAAGCAAAAAATTCAACAATGCTGTCCCTCTCCATCGCAATTAAATATTCAATACAACAATGTCTCCCCCGAAATTGCAGTCACAATTCTTCCGTCTTCAAATTTTTTTATTTCTTTTAAGCTGTCACGGTGTCAAAGGCTACAGTAAGGTAAAGTATTCACAAAAAATAAATTTCTTTTGGCCGTAATTGATAAGAGTTTGAAATCTAAACATCCAAATAGAGACCTGATCTCCATATTAATTAACAACGGTATCTTCGTAAAGCAATTTCTTTATGCCGTCTCCATGACACGGTATCTTCATAAAAGATATTGCTTCGTTATTACCACTGGAACAAACAGGCAAGGCCTTATTTATCACCGCCCTCTCTTGTCCAGTATCCCTCTCCATAGCAAAGAATTGTCGAGAGAATTTGGTAGGCTGCAGATTTTGGAGACACTGAAACTCAACAACTGTTCCCATCTCAAAGAATTGTCGAGAGAGACTAAGAATCTGGTGAGCTTGAGGCATCTTGACATTGATGGTTGTAGTTTGAGTTATATACCACCTGGACTGGGGCTGTTAACTTCTCTGCAGATGTTAATACAATTCGTGCTAGCCCCCGCAAGGTAGCCCTGCTGTTGGGTTGAGTAGGGGTTAAGTGAATTAGTAGGGGGCTAAGTTGTGCCATTGGTTTGGAAGCAAAAGATGTTGTTGCAAGAACTCGTCATGTATCGGTTAGTATTGTTGCGGACTCATCATGTGAAATTCCAACTCGCTTGCGTGGCAAAGTCAAATTCGATGCATATGAATGAATCAACATGCAATAAAATCATCTTAAGTTGCAAGCACGCACGAGTGTTGGATTTGCATGGGTTAGGGATACAGAAAGTGCCAAGTTCTATAGGTAAGTTAAGGCATGTAAGGTCTATTAACCTATCTGGGAATTGTTTCCAGTTACTCCCTGATTGTATTGGTAGGTTGCCGAATTTGGAGACACTGAAACTCAACAACTGTTCCCATCTCAAAGAATTGCTGACAGAGACTAAGAATCTGGTGAGCTTGAGGCATCTTGACATTGATGGTTGTAGTTTGAGTTATATGCCACGTGGACTGGGGCAGTTAACTTCTCTGTAGACGTTAACACAGTTCGTGCCAGCCCCCGCAAGGTGTCCCTGCTGTTGGGTTGAGTAGGGGGCTAAGTGAATTAGAAGGCCTTGTTAATCTACGGGGAGAACTGAGGATTGAAGGGTTGAAAAGGCATTCATCAATAGCCGAAACAAGAAGTAACGACCCCTACTACTTGGTAAGGATGGAATTCCTCGAGTCGTTGAGTTTAATTTGGGACAGACACAGACCTGATGCGGTTAGTGATGACGAGTCGTTGTTTGAAAGCCTCCGACCATACCCGAATCTGAAGCTGGAGATAGCAAATTATGGGGGTGTGGGTTTCCCAAGTTGGATGATGGTTGAAATTGGTTTGTCCCTCCCTCACGTGACAAAAATTTCATTATGGAATTTTGGGAAATGCCAACATCTTCCACCCTTTGGGCTACTTCCTTCCTTCGAATTTCTTAGGCTTTGGGATATGGAGTCCTTGGAGTACATATATGATGAGGAGGATGATTATGACTGTTCTTCTTCAAAAGGAAGGGAGCTCTTCCCATCCCTAAAACATCTTGTTCTCTGAAACTTGAACAATTTGAAGGGATTAGGAAGGAGGAGGGGGGAAACAGTAACATCAGTAATAGCATCCTCATCCTCATCAGCGATGCGACATCTCACTGCTCTTGGGAGTCTTGCTATTGCATATTGCCCACAGCTTGACTTGTCTGCTGCTACTGATGATGATGATGAGAATTGTTGGGAATTATTTTCTCCCAAATTCACTCCCCTTTTGGATCTACCATTGATAAGAATATCGAAATAAATAGAGAAAAATACAACACAAAAATTTATGTGAAAAACTTTCAAAATAGGAAAAAAATCACCAGCCTCAGAGAAAAATACAGTATGTGAAAAATTGTTATAATCATATAATTTTTTCTCCTCACCCCAAAGACACCCACTAAGCTTCTCCACTAGCTAAACATTAACTTTTACCTTTTCAAGAAAAATTTTACTAAAGTTAAAAGTTACTAGTTAAGCTATTGTCTAATGCAATTAACCACGGAGATATAACCCTTCTTATATAAGCCTTGAGCCTTACTCCCTCTTTCTTCCCAACCGATGTGGGATTGCAAAGGAGAAAAACCTAACAAATCTCTACCTTTGTAACTTTGGCTAGTCCCACAACCACACTCCATCTTAATAAAGATCTTCATAGTTTCTGCTATCCTATTCCACCATAAAAGTATATGCACTCATAATAACTTAATTCCAAGTATTTCACTTCGGTCCATGTCAAAAAACAACCTTGTTGAGAAAATTATGGTGCAACTCCCACGTTTGGCTTTCTTAGAAATTCATCAGCCATCAACATGAATTTCCATTACACACCCTGCATCAATGCCAAACCAATGACTGTGTGCAAACTTGTGAACTTGATAATAGTAACACATCCTCTATCATATGACATCATCGTCTATGCAGAGAGCCACAGTGGTAGCGTCATTATCAGTATCTCCATTCATTGACTTAGAGTATCTTGAAGTGTCCAAATTGTCCACATACCTATAGGCTACTTTCTTCTTCATGAAGTTTTTCTTCCAATCACTAGCTGCCGCTATTAGGCTCTCAAGTAAACAATTACATCCACCGTCTAGTCTTCTCTCTTCAAAAAACAATTTACTGGTAACCTCTAAAAAAATTATTTTTTCCTTTCCATGTATTAAAATAGGCTTCATATGCTCATAAGAAGATGGAAGAGACCAGATAAGTCTTAAAGCTTGATTCTCATATTCAATTTTAACTCCCATAGATTCGAGTTCAGAGACGATGCTATTGAGAACACTTAAATGATCTGAAATGGTTATAACTTCACTTATTCCTAGTGTATTAAACTGCTCCTTCGGATACATCCGATTCGAGATGCCCTTCATTTAATATAACTCTTCAAGCTTTTCCCAGAGTTCCTTTACCGTAAATATTCCATGCACATTTGTAAGAACATTCTTGGCTAGGCATAGACGTATCGCACTTGCTGATCTCAAATTTAGATCCTTCCAATCTTTATCGCCTATTCCAGATCTGCTCACGCTAGTATCACTGCTAACTTCAGAGATTAGTTTGCCCTTCAATGCCTTGTGTATTCCTAATTGAATCAAAACATCCCTAACTTGCACTTGCCACAAGCCAAAATTGATTCGCCTATCAAATTTCTCTACATCAAATCTGATAGGATTTGAAACCCTACTTCCTGATATTACTTCAATGAATTTTTACCGTAGAAATGAATAGTACTCACTAACTAAGTTTCCAAAAAAGATTTAAATATTTTCTAGACAGAACTTCAAGATTCTTAAGAAAGATTAGAGGGGTCACACTGGTCCTGTTTAAAACTCAATCTCCTAAACAGAATCTCCTTAAACTGTGTATATCCACACTACCACACCAAAGCTCCATCCCACCAAAAGGAACCTTTAATAATCTAAAGAAAATATTTTCTGATGTGGAAGATCAATCAAAATTGCAACTACAAAGCATACTCAGAATTTCAAAAAAGAAAAAAAACAACCGAAAAGACTTTGATACCACTTGCTGGGAATTGTTTCCTCCCAAATCCACCCCCCTTTGGATATATCCTTTGATAGAAATATCAAAATAAATAGAGAAAAACACAACACAAGAATTTATGTGAAAAACTTTTAAAATAAGAGAAAAATCACTAGCCTTGGAGAAAAATATACTATGTAAAAAATTGTTACAATCACAAAATTTTTCCTCCTCACTCTAAAGACACCTACTAAGCTTCTTCACTAGCTAAACTTTAATTTTTACCTTTTCAAGAGAAATTTTACTAAACTTAAAAGTTACTAGCTAAGCTATTAACTGGTGCATTTAACCAAGGAGATATAACCCTCCTTATATAAGCCTTGAGCCTTACTCCCTTTTCCTTCTGAACTGATGTGGATTATAAATGAGCAAAACCCAACAAGAATGGCATGCAATTTCAAAGCCTTAGGAGCCTCAAATCTCTACACGTCATCGGAATTTCAAATTTGGTGTCTCTTCCTGTGGGGCTTCAATATCTCACCTCTTTGCAATATTTGTGTGTCTTGGGGTGTGACAATTTGGTGACTTTGCCAGAGGTAATAGGTAACCTAACATCACTTCGAAAGCTTGAATTTAGTTTCTGTGGATCATTGACATCTTTGCCAGACTCTATATGCGTCGCCTCACCGCATTGCAACGCTTGAATGGTGTCGATTGTAGCCAGTTAACCAAGAGATGCCAGCAGGAAGCAGGGGAGGATTGGCCTAAGATTGCTCACATCCCATGCATTACATCTTAAATGCTGACCCCAAAGGTAACCCCTGCCCCAGCTTTATATATTTCGTTTTTAGTTTGAATCCCTTCTCCACCAAACTCCAAAATTATAATGCTTCTTTCCTGTTCTTCACCATTCTCTCTTTTATGTATGTTATGCATGTCCTCGCCTATTCTTCTTCTTCTTCTTCTTCTTTATTTTGGTCTTGCATGCAGTACCTAGAAGCAGAAGAAGCACGCAGAAGTTCATAGAACAAAAGACATCACAATTTGTTGTTCATTGTGTTTCTTTTCTGTCACATACTCAGATGAGACATTAGTTGGAAGGCCTGAATGAAAATTTTCTCCCTTTTTTTTTTTTTTTTTTGGGGGGGGGGGGGGGGGGGGGGGTGTTTCTCTTTCGTTAGAATCTCAAAGAAACTTGTGATACTACTATGTGCAAAAAAGAACTTATCTAGTTTTTCTGTTGATATTGCATGGTGTGGGAATACTGAAATAAATAAATAAAAAGACCTCCTGTAACAAATATATAATAAAAGGATATCTTATTTTTTTCTGTCAATCACCGGATGATAAATAGTTGTCTATATGTCATCATATTTACAGTAATTGTATAAAAACATATACTCAATGATTTCTATATATTAGCCAATTAGTACCACAGAATTCTCCTTAATCTGAATATAGTCTTAAGGTTGTCTCATTTGTTTTAGTTCCAGCTGCCTGTCTAACGGGTATCAGCACTTCGAATTTTTGTTTAATATTGTTTTTGTTTGGTATTGGGTATTGATTGTTACAATACCCTAAATAAATGACTGGGTATTGTTTTTGTTTAATGAAAGTGAAAACTTAATACCCTAAATAAAGGACTGGCCTTCTTGCAATTTGCATATATTTTAACAAGACTTCAATCCTCATTTATTTGTACTCTCATTGATTGCCAAAATCACAGTTATCATAGGCAGTCTAATAAATGTCCAGGGACCACCAAAGATTAGGTGATTTTGGAGAAATATTAGATACCACAATGGTAGCATGTCATCATGCTAACATGGTACAAGACCCATAATTTATGGCTATATAAGTGTTTGAAATCCTAATCATCTTGTTTTAAGAAGAAAAATTTTAATTTTAATCACAACACTCTTGATGATTAGGATTTACATGATTTTATAATTCTAATTTATTGATCCGTTATATTTCGTTAGCTTGGTGACGTGGTACTGACTCGCTCCGAAAACTACAAAATGGAGTTAGTACCCCGCAAGAGTACGGGGGTCGCGATGAAGTATAAACCGGTAATCCGGTATCGTTCTCTCCCAAGGGACCTAGCCAAATATAGGCTCTAGCACTCAACTCACATTAATCTAGCCTAGGATCGAATTGCAATTATGTGGGGAATTGAATCTAAAATAAAAGGAAAAAGAAAAGGACCGAAAATCTTTAGGTTTTTGATGGGGTTTTGATTTACTAAACTAGTGCAATGAAAATTAAAGCAATTAACTAGGCAATTAATTTAAATGTAAAGCAATTAAAATGGAAAGCTTGGATATGATTGATTCAATCCACCAATTCAACACAAGAATTTCAATTGAGGATTTTTATAACTCAAATCAAAAATCACACCGTGGATTCTTGATTCGGAATATTTTGACCATAAAACCTTGAGTTCATATTTAGTTTAGTGTAGGGATTAAACCAATTAGTAGAACCCTAGAAGCAAACCTTATAAATGTGCAAGATTTATACCAATTGTTGAATTGTGCATAAATATTACCAAATGAGTTATGAATCTAAATTTTCGAACAAATCCAACACCCAACCAAATAGAACTATACAAATCTAGGAATAAAACTTTGAAGTTCATAAATCCCCATTAAAATACTTGAAGATCCTTGGTGGATTTTCACAATCACACCCAAGAGATGTTTAGCTACTAGAATCCATAATAAAGAGCATAAATGAAGGTAAATCTAACATTAAACTAAGTAAAACTAGTGTTTGGTTGCTAAGAAAGTGAGAGAAAATGGCAAGAAAGTGAAGGAAAATAAATTACAATGTAAGAAAGTTACAATTTCTACTCCTACATTAACATTACAAACATAAATCTAAGCTAAAATACACAAAAACATAAAAACCAACCTTGGAGGAGCTTTTCACACCACCTCCTTGGCTGCTACAAACCCAAAAAATCTTTCTCTTTTCCATTTTTTCGGACAACAAAGTTTTTAAGCTCCAGATCTATATCGACCGATCGATCGGCACTGTTCACCGATCGATCGGCCGATCGAACGGCAATTGGAGCGTTCGATCGGAAAAAAAAACTGTTTTTACTGTTCACGGGTACTGTTCACCGATCGATCGGGTTACTGTTCACCCGATCGATCGGCCGATCGATCGGTAAATCACCCTCTCTGAAGTTTACCAAGCCAATCGATCGGTTACTATTCATCCCTCCACCTTGAAGCTTGATTTTGACCACTTTAGAGGCCGATTCAGCCGATGCACATTAGAGGACAAATTGTAGCTCTTGAAGTCTTCTTTCCAATGGCACAAAAATCAGCTCAATCAGACATCAGAGTAAAAAGATATGGCCCAAATACCGAGACGGGTCTGAATTTTCATGAACAAATTATTCGCCTTGAACCCGCTTTGATTATTCTTGCTTTCTTTTTGCCTTTATTAGCTTATATAACCTACAAAGCACACACAAAACATAATCAAACAAATATCTAAACTAAAATAAGGAAATTAACACTAATACAAATCTAACAAAGTGCGGATTAAGAGCCTATGATTACACTTTTAGGGTGTAATCAGGTACCACTGTGGTACTGTATATTTTCTCGTGATTTTGGCCTTTCCTCAAAACAATTTGAAAGATGAGAATCACCTTTGATACCTTCTATGGATATAAATGAAAGGTTAGGTGAATTTAGCCTTTTTTAACAGCGAGCTAGGATCACATTTGATACCAAGACCCATCTAGAGTGTAGAAGGTCAAAAGTCATAGGCAAACAAAACACACATATAACTAAATAAAGGGTTAAGTATATGTATAGTTAGTAAGGAGCGGGAGTTAGTATATTAGTAGATTAAATCATACTGGGAGTAAACTATAAGGGATAAGATATTATCTGTTACAGGTACCACGCTCTTATCACGACTCAAACCTGTGACCTTGCCGAAGTTGTGGTGGGTCCATACATAATGTATCACCAGAATAATATGGTTGGATAAGAGCCATTCACTTTGGAATAAAACATCTATCATGATGACTTTTAATTACAATGATGGCATTGCCACATTATTCTGTTGGGATTTTCAGTGCAACTTTTTTGAAAGAATAACATTTTTCGTAAATAAAATGATAAAGTATGATCATTCACAACCCCAAATTAGACAATGTAAAAAGGTTTTAAAGTCATCCAGAAACATAACACAGAATTTACGAAACCTTGCTGATGCGTCTTCCCCCCTTCTTTTTTCTCCCAAATCCATAACAAACCAGACAATTCAAAATGTTATGCTTTAGCTGCATGAAGTGAAGTTAATGTAAGAGGAACCATAAGTGAATGAACTGGCCTGTACCACAATTAGCTCAACGCCAAAAAAAAAAAAAAAAACACTTTAACTGTCTGGTGTTTAATTGTGTATTTGGGTGGTGTTAGCATCAATTGCGAGTGTCTGTCATTGTTGATTGATGCTAACCACCTCAGCTGTTGCCTATCGATGAGTGATAGATACTTGTGACTGTTACTAGCATTTCCTTTGATCATTTTGACAAAATCAATTAGAAATCTTTTTATTTTTATTTTTAAACCTGATGAGTCACAAATCCAAAAGCATTGAAACAATAAAAAATAATGTAAAATTCTCTTCACATATGAACAATATATATACAAAGAAATAAATATGTAATCCCATGTTTGATGGCACTACTAGAAAAGAGCCTTTTTGTGATGGAGTATTTGCGAAGGGCCCTTTAGCTGTCTCAAAAGGCTGTTATTCGCGACGGCAAGGATATCGTCACTAATAACTTTTTTGCGATGGCTGATGAAGCTGTCGCTAAAAGTAAAGGAAAACAGCGTCGTTTTGTGTATGCAAATGCGTCTCATCCTTTTTGCGACGGTCTATTAGCGACGGCTGAGTCCCGACTAAAATAATCCCTTATACGCTGTCGTTTGGCTAAGAAAATAATTTGAGATTTTATTGAAATGGCGTCGTTTTATTCAGTCGATTAAACGACGTCATTTCATTTACCAAAATTGATTTTCCCCCTTTCCCTATTTCACGCAATTTCCCTCTCTCAGCCCCAAATTAACCTAGGCTCCCTCTCTCTCGATCAGCCTCAGTTTCCATCGCCACTGTCTGCTATCGCCTCCACCTGCTGCCCCCTCTCGCCGTCGGTTCGACCCAACGCCAACACCCAATAGGTAAGCTCCCTCCCTCTCTCTCTCTCTCTCTCGATCTCTCTTCAACTATATTCTTGAGTAATCATGGTTCGATCTGCTACATAGTAAGCCCTTGTGCTTCGATTGTTGCTGCGAATATGTGGAATATTGAAGTGCTAATGTTTGATATGATATACTGGCTTGGGTGAGTTTATATACGTGTATGTATGTGTAGAACGTTTCAAAAGTACCTTAATGTATGACTATTGGGTCTAAAATAGGGTAGAACAGTAGATTCAAGGCTCGCTGTGTGTGGTTTTTTTTTTTTTTTTTTGGGTCTACTCCATTGTCTTGACAAGCGAATAGAGTGATACAGTACTCAGGTTGATTGCTGAGGATATGCAAAAAATGGAGATAAACAAGATGATTCTTAGAGGTTACACTTTACGGGACCCAAGAGATAAAAGGTGTTTTGTCAAAAGTGTCTAATGGAGCTCAGCTAATTGGTCTAGTTGGGGGCCTTGAGTCCCATAATTGTCTATTGAGGCTGGGATTATTCTTCTCATGACAAGTTTTCAAAGCTACTTGTACAGACATCATAGTTTTCCTGAACTTTCTAACAAAACACTTTGGTGAATGAAGTCTAAAAGAAGAAATTAATCTTATCAGAAATTTTTTCAGGAAACTATGTTTAATTGAAATAAATGGAGATTAAGGAAAGAGTTATAGCAAAATGTAGGTCAAAAGTATCTTGGTGGTTTTTTTATATTAATTTTATGACTTTACGCTTTGCGATAATTGTGTTGTCCACCATGATGTATAAGATATGTCACAAATTGCCCTCAATTGAATAGATCCACACATTTTAGCACTTGTCCACTGCCATTTTAGGGGAATAAATCATGAAGATGGAAAGAAGACTTTTCAGATGACGACATGTGGAACTATTCAAGCAAATGAGTTTGCATCTGAAATGTGGTTGAAGTTCTATTCTTCAAATTTATGGGTCACGAATACAAATGGGAGAACCAAAATATGTGATTATGAGGGCATTTTTACAAGTTAATATTTACTGGTTTAAGTAGTTGCAAATATTGGAGTAGTTTTGTGCATGCCAGATCATTGTTTGTTATTTTATTCATTTTTTAGTCCAAAGTTGGTTTTCCTTATTTTGGCTACTACATTGATTCTATTTATCTCCATTTTGTGTGGATAAAACCTCATTTTGAACAATTTTCTCTTTTAAGTTCTAAAGCTCTGTATTGCTCAAGAAGGAATTGAGTGGTAGCCATGTCATGAAGATGACTATGTAGGGTCTTACAAATGCTATCTTACCTAATCCTGACTTAGGAAGGTAATTTTTCTTTTTCACTGAGTTAGAAAAGTAGTTCATAGGTTGAACTTTTAGCTTTGGATTTGTTAGGTTCTTACAATATTAGCATACCAAAGTTTAAGCCAACATGTTTTCTCAATGTACAAAAAAAGGTCCTACTAAGAGACATAGAAAGTACAATAAAGAAAATGTTCGGTTGTTGGAAGTATTTCCTACCCTGCTTTGAGTTTTTCTTTGCTTCTAGTAAACTGGTTTTAAGAAATGGTAATGAAATTTAAGGACACAAGGATGGTACCTAGTGTTGGTCCCCATTACTCATTCACAATGTGAATTTGTTAAATTATCTCAGCTTCAATTAAACACAAGAGACCAATGGAGGTGGAGCATGATGTGAAAGCTGCAAGAACTGAAACAGCTAGGCAGTTAGGGCCCTGATCATGTCTTAAGTTCTTACATTCCCTTGTGTATAACAAAGATAATGTTGGCAGTGAGCACCATGTGAAATTCTCCAATTTTTTCTTTCTTGTTTGTGGGTGCGATCAAACCATCATTAGTTCTTATTTTCTTGTTAACATGCTTTGTGTATAATTTGGTAGCCCTCAAGAATAATTTTTTTTGTCTTTTAATTGTTAATCATCAATTCCGATTATTTGGGGTTATGAAGTAGCATGTCCATTGCCTTGGTTAATCTGGGCTATTTGACAATCATGACAATTGACAACCTTCTTTCTCATAGAAGTGTTCGGGGACACTTAAAAAAAAAGAGGCTATTTGCAATGGATAGTTTTTGCGACGGCACCCTTGGGTTAAAATTTAGAAAAGAAAGAAAAGAGAAAAGAAAAGAAAAGAAATTTAGAATTTATTAGGTTGATGGTGTTGTAGGTCTGAAGAAAAGAGAACTTGTGAACCTAGATCATCAATTGGGTTAAAATTTAGAATAATATTTTAATAGGTTGTAGGTCTGAAGAATGTATTGATTTAGAAATGAAATCACACTATTATCTTACTCTCGTTTCTTTCCTTTTCTCTTTCTTCATTGAAGGCAAGCTTGGGATGTTGACAACATTGATGGTTGATAAATAGCTGTTTTTATACTCTTTTTCCTAAATTCCCAAAAAAAAAAAGAAAACATTTCCAGATGTTTTCAGTGGTGCTGTGATTTTTTGCACTTGGAAGTCCATAAGTTGTTTTTTCATCATCTTTTCAATTAACTAAATTATCTAACTCCATTAAATTTGGCAATTTTTTTTCCAGGTGTCTTGTTAACCATTTAATTTGGTGCGCTTCTTTGGCTGCATAAGCAATTAGCATAAATCATGCAAGATTTCATCCTTCCTTTTTATTCTGATCAGCTCGAGAAAACAAAGAAAAAAGAAGCTGCATTTATTGTAACTTTTGCAAAACGGGAGCAACAAATAGCAGAATTGAAGGTGAGAAGTCTAGCTTTGCCTGCCAATTTCTATTGTGTTGTGCATCGAAGATTTAATTTAATTAAGTGTCGTAGGCTTGTAGCAACTTAGTTGGATTTTCTGAAGGGTGTATATACTTTTAGTTATTTTTTCTGAGCCATTTGGATACTAAAATCCCGAAATGGCCTCGGGAGTCTATCAAACTTGACACGTAGAAAGGTTTAGGCACGAGTGACGTGTGGGAACAAACGGCACGGTCGCCGGACTCCTGGGGTGAGAGTTGTCACGTTTTTTCACTTAACCTTTAAAAAAAATATTGTTTTCCGAGCTGTTTGGGTACTAAAATCTCGAAATGGCCTCGGAAGTCTGTCAAACTTGACACCTAAGAAGGTTTAGGCACGAGTGACATATGGAAACAAACGACACAGACGTCGGACTTTCGGGTTGAGAGTTGTCACATTTTTTCACTTAACCTTTGAAATTTTTTTTTTTTTGAGCCATTTAGGTATAAAATCTCGAAATGGCCTCGAAAGTTCGTCAAACTTGACACGTAGAAAGATTTAGGCAAGAGTGTCGTGCGGAAATAAACGACACGGTCGCTGGACTCTTGAGGTAAGAGTTGTCATGTTTTTTCACTTAACCTTTAAAAAAAACCATTGTTTTCCGAGCTGTTTTGATACTAAAATCTTGAAACGGCCTCATGAGTCTGTGAAACTTGACACGTAGGAAGATTTAGGCATGAGTGACCTGTGGGAACAAACGGCACGGTCACCGGACTCCTGGGTTGAGAGTTGTCACGTTTTTTCACTTAAACCTTTAAAAAAATATATTTTTTCCAAGTCATTTGGGTACTAAAATCTCGAAACGGCCTCGGGAGTCCGTCAAACTTGACACGTAGGAAGGTTTAGGCATGAGTGATGTGTGAAAACAAATGGCACGGTCGTCGGACTCCCAAGATGAGAGTTGTCACATTTTTTTTACTTAACCTTTAGAAAAAACATTGTTTTCCTAGCCGTTTTGGTACTAAAATCTCGAAACAACATTGGGAGTCCATCAAACTTGACACGTAAGAAGGTTTAGGCACGAGTGACATGTGGGAATAAATAGCACAGTCGTCGAATTCCCGGGTTGAGAGTTTTCACATTTTTTCACTTAACCTTTAAAAAAAAACATTTTTTCCGAGCTGTTTGGGTACTAAAATTCCGAAGCAGTCTCAGGAGTCAGTCAAACTTGACATGTAGGAAGGTTTAGGCATAAGTGACGTGTGGAAACAAACGGCACGATCGCCGGACTCCCGAGATGAGTTGTCACGTTTTTTCACTTAACTTTTTAAGAAAAACAATGTCTTTCGAGCCGTTTGAATACTGAATTTTTCTTTCAATAAGCTTATTTATTTATATGCATATTTATTCGTAATCTCTGATATGTTCATTAGTTTATCTAATATTTATATATATTTTTTAGATTATTCGCAAGGAATAGATCGATCTATGGTGTTTGTATGTCGGCATATTTTGCGATAGACTTAAAACTCCCTTTTGATCTATGGATTATGGATTTGTAATGTTATTTTGTGAAGCATTATATATATTTTTTTATTTTACAAATTTTAGTGTGAGATAATGTTTAAAATATGTGTTAGTTTACTTTGTCACGCATATTTATAAATATTTGGATTCGAATGAATGCTTTAATTTTGTCATTTGTATAATGTTAATTGTACATTTCATTAGGTGAAAAAAAAGCTACAAAATTATTCACTAATTAAGTATGGAATATTTTTTTAAAAAGTATTAGTGACGGTTACATAACCGTCGCTAAAAGTGGCAAAATGTGTTGGCCTAAATGTTGCGAATGTGTTGGACTTTTGCGATGGTTTATTGCAGTCGCTAAAGCTATCATTTGCAATAGGTTCAATTGTCACTAATGATGGTAGTGATTGATTATTTGCGACGACACTAATCCGTCGCTAATAGCTTATGCATGTCGGCATTGTAGCGGCTGCAAATACTATAACCTAGGCAACTAGTACTTGCGACGGGGTTTTGCCGTCGTAAAAGGTAACCCATGCCGTCGGTTGGCTGCCGCAAATAGTATTTACGACGGTCGTAGATTCGTCGCCGGAGCGGCAGTCGCACAGCCGATGCTATTGAGTATTTGCGACGGCTTAAGAGACTTTTGCGACGGCATGACGCCGTCGCAAATACTACAATTTTTAGTTGTGTGGGATTATACAAAATAGAAAGGAAATGAAAATAAAGTTAAAGCAGATTCCTAGCAGTAAACCAAGTGATCTATCAGTAGAATGAATGGCCTGATCGTATGCCTTGATTATATAATTCCTAAGACTCCCCTCAAGTTGGAGCATGAGGATTAATCATGCCCATCTTAGACTTAAGACGATTAAATTGCTCACACTCAAGAGCCTTTGTAAACACATCCGCACGTTGCTCAGTGCTAGGAACGTGGTGGGCAGAGAGAAAGCCTTTGAACTACTTTTTCACGCACGAGGTGGTAATCGAGTTCAATGTGTTCAGTACACTCATGGAAGACCGAATTCCCTGCAACGCGTAGAGCAGCTTGTCTGTCACAGTAAAGTTGCACAGGTTAAGAATGAGAAAGGCCAAAATCATCAGGGAGATAGTGGAGCCAAGTGATTTCACAAGTGCCAACGGCCATAGAATGATACTCGTTTGAAGAACGAGCAACAAAAACTTTTTTTGTTTTTGTTTTCAAGAGATGGGATGGGACTATTACCAAGTAAAGTGATAAAACCTGTGGTAGATGTGCGGGTTATAGGGCAGTTCGCCCAATCGAAATTGGTATAACAGGCCAATTGCAAAGAGCTGCTGGCAGAAAGTAGTGCACCTTGCCCAGGGGTACTTCTAAGGTAGCACAATTGCCGTAAAGCAGCATCCATATGAGGTTGTCGAGGCTCTTGCATAAATTGGCTCAAAATGTTCATGAAGTAGACAATATCTGGCCTAGTGATGGTCAGGTAAAGAAGACGGCCAACAAAATGGCAATAGGAACTATACGTAAAGGATGCAGAACATCTTGATAATTAGGGTAAGTTACGCTAGTGGTCCTTATTGTTTACCTTGTGTCAATTTAGTACATGTAATTTTAATTGTAACACTGTTACCCTTTCATTTCACAAAATGTGTTTAATTGGCCCACTTGATAGTGGACGTTTAAGAATTTAATGTAAACAGCATGTGCTGCGCACATGATGGGCAAAATGGTAAAGTTTATCTTTCTCTCTCTCTTTTTTTTTTATATTTTATTTTGTCTCTCTTTTTTGTTTTTACGCTCATCTCCGGCCAACCACCACCTCCACCTTTGCTTTCCTCTACTCAAAACTCGCTCTCTCTCTCTCTCTCTATATATATATATATATATGTATATATATGTTTTACCTCCCCTCCCCCACCTTTCTCTCTAACCTGTCCAGTTAACACCCATAATCTTCGGCCGTCCACCATGGCTGGCAAAGACCACCGTTTCACCATATGATGTATAAAAATTCCACCGCTGGATAAACATTCACTAACACTTCAAATCAGAATCATCATCCATCTCGTCTTTTCACTCACCAATTGATTAAAATGTTGGGTGGAAGAGAAAGTTTAATCACTTGTGGTGAATAAATTATAAACACTTAAAAGGTGTAAATTATTCTTTTATTCAATTTTAAATTTTAAAGAGAACTCTTCTTCTTTATTTCTTTCTCTAACTTACTTCTCCTCCTTCTTAAATTGATACAATGCCACAGAGGTTTTTTCTTATTTATAGATACAAGTCAAGTGTGGATAGAAGATGTGAAAGGAACAACTTCTTTCATCCATGATGGATACTCTTCAACAATGGTGGTTCCGTCAACAATAGTTGCTCTTCAACAATGGTGGCTTTTAGATGGTCAAGTTTACATTTTTCATTTTTACTTCAACATAAAAATCATATCCATCATGCTCGCCATCACAATCCAAGCTCACTGCCATGCAACTATCAGATATATTCACCATAACCAGATAAAATTTAATAATAATTATCTGTTAGTGGTGAAGCTGTATCCATATATACATATAGATATACATGTATACATGTACACATATATAGACAGTCTCCCCATGAAATTTTTTTTTCTAAAGAAATAGGTGCACTAGTAAGAGAAGGGCAAAATTGTAGTGCAGTGGTAGAAAAATATGGGTTTGCGAGGCTTATGGATGATGGATGCTGATGCTTCAACACTTGTGATGCCGAAAACTCTACTGCAGCGGCAATATTGCTGTGGTCACTCGGCTCATGCTTAGTATGGCAAAATTGAAGAAAAAGAAATGTTGGGAGTACACTGTTGCAGTGTGCGGCAGTGATAGGGTAGAGATCGAGGAGATAATTGAAGAAGAGGGTGGTGGCAGCGAAGCAACGACCCTGGTATAGGTGGCACTACTACACTGGCTGCCCCAATCACCCCTTCTCTTTCTCATACTGAAAGCCATTAAAGAGGGCGAGTATGTTCGGTTGTGAGTGTTGTGTCTGTAAATAGAGCGTCTATATAGGTGGCTAAGTGGTGCTGGTTGTTATGAGTTGGCTGGAGATGAGATGATGATGGTGGTTAAGCACTGGTGTTGCAGTTTGGAAAAGAAGCAGAGAGAAGGAAAGAGGCGGAGAGAAATAGACCTGGTTGCCCAGAGAGAGAGAGAGAGAGAGAGAGGACGGTGGAGGTGGTGCTGGTTTTGTTGGCAGGAGGAGGGGTGGTCGGAGATGAAAGGTGAAGTAGAAAATAGCAAGGGAGAGAGGAAGAAGAAGAATTTTACCATTTTGTCCATCACACGTGGGGCACATGCTACTTTTCTATTCAATTTTGAGACATCGGTAACCAATTAGACTAATTAAATACATTTTATAAAATTAAAGAGTAAAACTATTACAATTAAAATTACATGCACCACATTGACCCAAGAGATAAACTATGAGGACTAACGATGTAATTTACTTGATGATTGTTGTAGTAGTAGTGGTGATTATGATGCTTTTCTTCTTCTTCAAAAGGAAGGGGACCGCTCTTCCGATCCCTAAAACGTCTTGTTCTCTAGAACTTGAACCAATTGAAAGGATTAGGAAGAAGGATAATGCGGATGGAAGTAGTACCATCAGGAATAGCGTCTTCATCCTCATCAGCGAGCGACATCTCACCGCTCTTAAGAGTCTTGCTATTGCAAATTGCCCACAGCTTGACTTGTCTTTGCTGCTGCTGCTGCTACTGATGATGAGAATGGCATGCAATTTCAAAGCCTTAGAGGCCTCAAATCTCTACACATTATCGGGATGCCAAAGTACCAATCAGATAATATGCAGAAGCAATCAACAATCACAAGACATACGATATTTGGCGTGAAAATCTAATTGAAAAAAAAATCATGGAAGCTAAGCCAGCTAATCAACACACTATAAAGAACAATACTAGCCTATCGAATCCGTTGTTCCAAGTGTCACTCACAAATTTTGGGTGTGCTTTCCTTGTACCTATCAATCCTTCGGTATGGTTCTTATTTATCTTCATTAAATATTGAAACCATAATACCGTTGAACGCCTTCAAACACTGATCTAGTACCACCAACAATGTCTTCTTGAAGTATAAGAAACTCTCTTAGAACTTTAAAGATATTTTTTTTGAATAAAAGATCACAACTCTCTCAATATAATTTTTGAATAATATGTATGCTCCACAATGTTTAGATGCTCTTCAAAAGAAACTCCTTGCACTCTATTCATAATAAAAGAAGTCTCAACGTGCAAGTCCAATTCGATACCAAGTAGGCTTCTAAAACTGAGCAGGAAATGGAATTCGTATCTAATTTATCACCATGCGTTCGAACGCCTGATGGACATAAGTGCGTAGATCTCGAAAAATGATATGAGATTGTATATCTAATGGATCTCGATAGCATTTCTGGTTAGGGAGATATGGCCTTCCAAATTTTTAGCTTTGTGTATTTTAGCAGCTTGTACTCTAACTTTAACAGCTTATATTATAAGCAGCAATTACATTGCTAGCCCCAAACACAACTTAAAACTCAATTACAACCAAAGTGCTTATGTCCATGGAATATGCCAAAATTAAAAAAAACTAAAATCTATGTTGTTAAAATCATTCACCTATGAGATCCCTTTTTAGTCTTCTTTTATCCTTCACCTTTTCTTTCTTTCAACATTTCACGAAGATGAACAAATGATCTCATGTATGAGGCAGGTAGTATTTTCTAGTGTCCTATTTTTTTCTCGAGGATAATTTAACTACATTTTGCATTTAGACATAACATATTAATTGATTAAATCATTTGGCACTTGCATTTCAACTTGTTTCCGGCAAATATATATATGTATATATATGCACGTCAATAACTTTGTACTGCAATTGTAGGTTACACATGGACTTTTAAGGCAATGATTGTGTGTGCAAGTTAATGTCACTTGAGATATGATGGTAGCCGGCCCATTGGGAGTTATGAGCCATTCCACCTCTGCAGCTGATCAAACACGTCTCGCGCATTCCGCATTTCATTAGGGGAGGTAAGCAAACACCAAACACTTTTGTTTCAAATTTCCACGTAGGTTGATTTATGTCTGTTAATTCTATGTTTGTTGGCTCCTAGAGCTTCCTTGGGATCACATAGTTTTATATTGTTATGGTTACAAGCATGAAGCAAATTCTTGGGTTTTACTCGTTAAAATAGATACAAAGATGACTGCTATAATTTGAAGATGCAATATATCATTGATTTTACTTCATAATTCTTACTAGAGTCTCAGGTTTCATTTATGACTTTGCAACTGTAGTTCCGTGGTACAAGGAGAACAAAGTTTCTGTTGAGACGATTGTGGAACCGAGGATTGTAATCCAACTTAGAGTTGTCTCATTGTGGAAGTTTACATTTTCACATCCCAAAGTTGTCCATTTGGTCAGGAGAGTCATTGTATGATACTTACAGCTCTCTCTCTCTCTCTCTCTCTCTCATTATTTTTTAGCAATTCTACCTACTTTGATTTCTATTGAAAAGTAAGGAATGTTATAAGTTTTCTTAGATAAATCCATTTATTATGGAATTGGTGATTTCTTGTTGATTTGAGATTCCATTGGTGTTTTCTTAGATATATCGCATTCAAAATCCATTTAGTAAATATTAATGCTCTGTTTGGAACCCGGATTTTTTATAGAAAAAGTCAAAGGTGAAGGAAAAAAGAACAAAATAAAAGAGAATTTTTTTTCTATTTTTTCTCACATTTTCCTTTTCTTTACTTTTTTGACTAGAAATTTGAGTTTCAAACAAAGCTTAAAGCTCTAGTTACCTGAACTTATTCAACGACCACGTGCAGTTTCTAACATGAAAAATAATATTGATCCTGGTGATGAAGACAAAAAATTAGAAGAACACTTAATCAACCATTGTATCAAAAGAATTATTTGGTCCATAGAGGGGTTCAACTTAATGCTTGACTAGTGTTCTGTATTGCAATGTACAAATGGTATTTTAGTGATGACTTTATCATTATTGTGCTAGTTTTTAAAAATCATTGTTATTGTACTTATAAAGAAAAGCAGGGACTATGTTCATTGGGTATAGGTGAAAAAATGTATAAAATTAGGAGAGCAAATCATCAACAAATTCATATATTTATATTTCAAATCCAAATCTACTTTTAAAGTAAACTCATATGGTAGTTGTCATAGCTATCAGATATTAAACCATGAATTTTTTTTTTGTTACAACATTTGGACACTTTCATTTTCTTTTTCCCTTTTATTTTCTTTTTCTTTGAAAAATGAAAGATCCAAACACGGTGTTAAAAGGTTGATTTTTTGTTTCATTCATATACTACAAAATATGTTGAATGTTGTCATCAAAGTACTATGCCGTATAAGGTTATCTCATCTACTCATGGAAACCGATTCGTTTCATGTATTTATTCAATCCAAAAAAACAATTAATTCCATCTACTTTGTTCCTAGAGGATTGGAACTTGATTCAGAACTAATAGCTATGACTTCTTCTAATTTGGGCCACAAAGCTCTTTTTACATTCATCTGCAATTCTTATAAGGTGCTAATCACTCGACATTTAATTAGGCCAAATCCAGTACCATGTTGGCGCTCCATTCTAGTTCTCTACATTTCATATTTTTGTGGGTTGATAGAAAAATTCTTTGTGGAGTTCAACTTTACTTCCTGTAATGTAAATGGTTTGGTTTACATTACATTACAAATGGTTTGGTTTTGCAAAGGGTTGGCGCTCATCCGGTTTGGTTTGGCAAATGGTTGTGCCCATTGGTGAGCAGCTCAGGCTATTGAGGCCCAGTTGTGTCATCCTGATGCTTGTCTTGCCAGAAAAGCTACTTGAGTTAGCTCGTCTTGACCTGCCTTTGCTTTGTTTCTTTCGAATGCATTTCCCTTTTCAAAAAATAAAAAATAATAAAAGAAAAACCTCCACATTCACAAATTCAATGCTTATCATTTATAGATTTTCCTTGAGGCCACAAAATCTGATCCCAAAAGCGTCTACTTCAAACTGAAAAGATAATGCTACTTATCACTTTGGTGCATCTTCCCAATAAAGACGAAACAATGCCCCTAGGACTGAAATACAGGGGCCAAAACTTCCTTCAGAGCTGATGGAAGTGAGAAAGACAAAAAGAAGGGCAAAGTCTTCCTCTCTTTGCTTCATTGATCCACGATCCAATTCGTCGCTCTATTTGCCATTCTCTGATTAGCGCAAAGCCAGCTTGAATGAAAAGAGAAGAGAACCTGTTTAATATCATCACGAACTCCTGCTATAGTCCAAGGACAGTCTTCCAGATTGCCGAAGCTCCCTCAGCCCCGTCAGCTTCAAATAAGATCTGTCGAATTCCAATAGGCTATCATCTTATTTCTAACAATAACTTGCTGACAATCATTTCCTTAGTGTCCATAGGTACCCTACAATTTCAGTACAAGGTGTTATTGATAAATTTTTTTTTTTTTTTTTTCTGGAAACAACTTCAAGTGCAATTACCAAGGGATTTAAGGAATTATCGAACTATGAGAAGAATAATCAAGATATTCACATCAAAGCTAGCTAAGTTAGAATTAATATCTTATGACTAAATTCATAATGTAGTTAAATTACCATCAAGAAAAACATATGGACAACAACAAATGCCGTGTGGCTCAAACATTAGACCATTTCTTCATCTCACTGAAATTTTGGAGGAAAGAAAACCTGAGAGAAGAAAAATTCAAAAGGTATCCCCTAGGAAATTGATATTTACAAGATAGAGATAAGGGCCATGGTTTCAAATTTTAATCCAGCACTATGTCCCACTAAATACAACCTTAAGAAGAATCTAAGCAAAACATGAAAGCTGTTCTTACAGTATAACACATGTCAATCTGATTAAATGCAAATTATAGATTAATAGGAAATGGTTTATTTTCAACATCAGCTTCATTGAGATAGTAGAATCAGTGGCTAAACTATAAAAAACCCACAATGGGGGAGGAAATTTCAACTTATGCTATGACATATATATTGCCGGTGTGCGCACTTATAAAAATTTTATTCAAGGTGAATCAAATGGGTTAACAAATGTCTATGAGACCTAGGAATCTATTGAGGGACATCTGAATCTAGAATAACGTGCCATGTCCTGACCCTTAACATCCTCATTTAGAAAATCAGAGATACAGAAAGACTCTCGTGTTCCACCAATTTTCTTGAAAAATCAAGAAGACCTTGGATGAGAATGAAGGTATTTGGTCTGACAGTAACTCGGCAACAAGTGGATTAAACGGTTGGAATGATTGTGAAGGAAAGCATTTAGAAGTTTTTTGGACAGGTTACGTTTCAATGAGCCATAAAGTGGGCCTTCAAAATTGGGAAAAGAGAGTACCAACACTGGAATGCTTGAGTACCTGATTTTACCTAAGTAGTTTTCTTTCTACTGAAAATAAATTCTTTCAATTCTCAACTCTGAGAAGTTGCAAAAAAAAAAAAAAAAACAGAACGTTTTATTCTAGACAGATGAGTCATTGTTGTGCTCAGGAGCTAAATAAGATACAAAGTTGACTGCATTGTAGATATTGAGTAAAAACTTGTTTAATCAGGTAAATTTTCCCAATTATTATATAACTTCACATATTTAAGAGAGTTTAAAAAGATGTCCACTCAAAGATCTGCATTCTACCACCTTAAACTACATAAACTAGGTCACAAGTTACTTCCAGAAGTTAAATATGTACGTAAAAGCCTGAAATCCATGGCTGTGTAGGCACGTTGTATGCTTGTGTGTGTGTGTGTGTGTGTGATGCATCAAGTGATTTAATGCATTACATACATGACATTTAATTTAATTTTCATATATAGAAGCAAAAGCAATAGTTTTTCGTACGTATTGTGATAAGAAAATTTAAGCAAAATTTGAAAAGGAATAGATTATAAATGATTATTGTGGTTTACAGGTTGTCTATTTCAATGAAGTGTATCATTTTTCAGTTAAAATTGGCACACTCAGATTTTCATATGGCCACCATGAGAGTAGCAGTTACCAAGACATATCACAGATGACAAACAATAGAAGAATATTAATTACACATAATTCTCCACAGACAAGCCAAGCCAGATTTAAAAGTGAGACAAAAATGAGACTATCCTAAGCTTCAACTTAATTATATGATACTTCGCCACTATATGGAAAATTTGAATATATGTTTCATACAATAGCTGTAAATATTAGACGCATCGACAACTACTTATTGTCCGGGGAACAATTAATAGAAAAACCAGATACACTCTTTTCCTTGATATCATAGTTACAATTTTTTTATTTTTTTATTTTATTTTTAAGATTCCCATCATGCAATATCAACAAATTGGATAGTTACCACTTTAATCGTTGTTGATGTCAACGGATCTTTCAGTGTCCACAATGCATGAACTCGAAACTAACAACAAATTATGATATCTCTTTGTTCTAAGAACTGCTTCTGTGTACTGCAAACAGCACCCAAAAAAAAAAAAACAGGTGATGAATATGCAGAAAATAAACAAAAGAGAGAAATGGTGAAAAGAGGGAAGAAGAATTAGATTGAAAATTTTTTATCTGGATTATTGTGAAGAATAATTCAGACAAAAAAGGGGAATTTGTAAAGTTGGAGCATCAGCAGTGGAAGGGGATACCTTTGAGGAGGTCAGCATCTACCATTCTTCAGATTTCACAGTAATAGAAGGTATGTGAGCAATCTTAGGCCAATCCTCCCCTGTTTCCTCTTGGCATCTCTCAGTTAACAGGGGACATTTGATAACAGCCAAATCTTGCAATGTGGTGAGGCGACGCATGCAGTCGGGCAGTGATGTCAATGATTCACAATACTTAATCTGAAGATGTCGAAGTGATGTGAGGCTGCCTATTGACTCTGGCAAAGCCACCAAATCTGAACACCATTCGACCAATAAAGATTGCAAACCAGTAAGATATTGAAGATTGCAAACCAGTAAGATATTGAAGCCCCGCAGTAAGAGACACCAAATTTGGCATCGACTCGATGGATAGATAAGTGAGGCTCCTAAGGCTTTGAAATTGCACGCCATTCTCATCATTGGCTGACAAATCAAGCTGTGGGCAATAATCGATATAAAGCTGCTCAAGGGCAGTGAGATGTGGCATCGCGCTGAATGGTGAGGATGCTATTGCTGTCGGTACTACTTCTCTCCCCCTGTTTCCTATTCCCTTTAATCGCACCAAGTCTGTGAGTTTGAGCGTTTTTAGGGATAGAAAGAGTCCTCGTGCTTTTGACGAAGAAGAAGAAGAAGAAGAAGGGTCCTCCTCCTCCTCCTTATATACGTACTCCAAGGATTCCATCACACAGAGGTCGAGAACTTGGAGAGAAGGAAGTAAGCCAAACAGTGCAAGATGTTGGCATCCGTTACAGCCCCCCATAACAATTTTAACCAGATTTGGGAGGGATAAACCAATGTCAACCTTCATCCAGCTTGGGAAACCCACACCATCATACCATTCCATGTCCAGATTCTTTAGGTTTGGGTGTGGTCGGAGGTTCTCAAACGACGACTCATTGTCAATATCCGCTTCAGGATCCCATCTCAGATTCAATGACTCGAGGAATTCCAGCCCAGCCAAGTAGGAGTGGTTTGCAGGGGTTCTATTTTCCCTTGTTTCTTCGGCTCCTACCCTTGACCATACAATCCGCAAACTTCCCCGTAGGTTAACAAGGCCTTCTAATAAACTCAGCCCCCCATTGAACCCAATAGCAGCAGACGTCGTCTCTTTGTGGCTCACGACAAACGTACTTAACCTCTGAAGAGAAGTTAACTGGCCCAATTCACGTGGCATATGTCTCAGCTCTGAACAATCATCAATCTCAAGCTCTCTCAGGTTCACCAGGTTCTTAATCTCTTTCGGTAGTTCTTTGAGTTTCTCACAACCATTAAGTTTCAGCGTCTGCAAATTCTGCAATCTACAAATACATTTTGGGAGAAAGTGAATATTATTGTGAGAAAGGTCAAGATACCTTAGATGTGTTAACTTGCATATCGAACTAGGCACCCTCTCTATCCCTAACCAATGCAAATCCAGCACTCGTAGGCACTTAGAACTTGTGATGGTTCTATTGCTCCAGCTCATATGCTCCGATATGCACTTAGAGGGCCAAAACTGAGGGTGAGATACCAAAAGGACTGTTCGCAACTTGTTTGCTTTAG
Organism: Euryodendron excelsum; assembly: GCA_033060915.1. Classification (NCBI taxonomy): domain Eukaryota; kingdom Viridiplantae; phylum Streptophyta; class Magnoliopsida; order Ericales; family Pentaphylacaceae; genus Euryodendron; species Euryodendron excelsum. The sequence continues at coordinate 67,745,220 of CM065377.1, read as the reverse complement.
AAAAGGTAACCGGAATGGTCCTGTCAGAAAGTATATGAACAGTCACTAATACATGATGAGTTTTTTTTTCATCAAATCCTTTCACATCCCAATCAATGGCATAACTCTCACTCCCTGCTATAAATTCTGCAAGATCGTGAATAAGATCATGCATTTTGCAAATTACGTTACCCTTTTCATCCTCAGAAACATCTTGAAAAAATGACCTTCTTAGTAACTCCATAAAATATTGATGCCCAACATCCTCTAGGTGGTGTCTTTCATGAATAAATCCATGGGCCATCCACAATTGGATCAATGTTTGCTTATCAATTATATGATCTTTCGGAAATAACGAACAATATGCAAAGCATCGTTTCAAGTGTGGTGGCAAGTAATCATAACTCAACTTCAGTATTGAAAAAATACCATTTTCGGTTTGATCAATCTCTGAAAGTTCTTTATCTTTGAAATATAACCACTCCCTTTCTGTATCCTTAGTATATAATAGGGCTCCTACAGTCCTTATGGCCAGAGGAACTCCGGCACACTTCTTTACAATATCCTTTCCTATAGCTACCCTTGGGTTTTCTGGCTCTACTTCAGGTTTAAATGCCCTTTGCTTAAATAAAGACCATGATTCACTCTCAGACAAACCTTCTAAAGGATATGGTGAAACTGTGCCCATAATTTCTGCAACCAATTGAGTTCGGGTAGTTACTAATATCTTACTCCCCCTCGCACGCCCCCTTAACAAATCTCTTAATTTCAGCCATAAGTTGCAATCCTCATTCCATACATCATCCAAAACAAGGAAATATTTCTTTCCATCAATTTGCTGTTTAAGATCATCTTTAACTACTTCCAATTGAACACTTTTGGATTTATTGCGTGTTGCAGATTCTATAACATTTTGGGCAATGAGTTTCACATCGAAGACATCAGAAATGCACAACCACATTATAAGTTGAAAATTTTTTTGTACCTTCTCATCATTGTATACAAGTTGAGCAAGCGTGGTCTTTCCGATACCCCCAATTCCAACTATTGGAATGACTGACACATTGTCTTGAACATTGGAGTTCAAAAGAAGTTCTATAATGGCATCTTTATCCTTCTCTCTGCCAAATATTTCTTCCACACACACAAAGGAATGAGTCTCCCTTGGCAGGTTCTCAACTCTCATCTCTTCTTGTCTTTCGGTTAAGTGGAATTTCTTTCTATTTTCTGCTATAGCATTGAATTTCTCCCCAATCACCTTAACTTTGTGACCCATCTTAAGACGAAAAGCAATCTGTTTTGAGTGTGAAAAAAAAAAGGGCACCCATTAGAAAAATTGCACAAAATATGGACTCTGGTGCCAAAATGCTATATGAAAGCAAGATATATAGATATTGTGTGTATATACACTGGTAACACATCTAAAAGAAATCCAGAATGGTCCAAATGTTCACATGAATATTTCAATAAAACAAAAGATTAATGTAGTTATCATATATTGTATAATAGTCCCTGTAATTAAACTTAAAAATAAAGTGCAATTAACGTAACAAGAAATAATAAAATATGCGATGCAAGGGAGATCAAGTCGAGTGTTACACACTCTCGGCTTAAGACAGATTCGTCCCCCACACAGGTGCTCATGGGATGAACGGACGTCTATCTCCAGGATAAAATGATCACAATCTTGAATAAGTAACACTACAATATTCAAGATTCAACGAATCAACCTTTTGATTTTGCTCTCTCAATGTATGGAATGAATGCATCATGTATGACATAAAACAGTGAGGAATTTCTGTCTAAGTTTACGCAGAGTTATGACATTTAATTCCATGCAGAAACCTCCGGCGTTTCTGATAAAATCAACATGATATGATAATGAATAAACTGCATTTTCAACCGATAAAACTGCAGTCATTTTGTAAAATTTCAACACTGAAATTCACTACAAAAACACAGAAGAAAGTGATAGAATTTCCACACTGAAATTCATCACACAGAATATATATAATCATATGGAAACACGACCGGTAAAATAAGAAATTAACTGGATGAAACATGGATAGAAATTCGTACAGAATTTCTAAGTCAGAAACGAAGACAAGAAAGGACTGATTGAACAGTCAAATTTTTCCTGGAACAATCGCCGGAATCTAGGCACAGATGTCGTCGTCGGAGATCGAGAAAGAGAGAGACGGAAAAGTTGTCTAAAAAAACTCTCTATTTTGGAGGGGGAATCTTTCATTGCACCCCTTCGAAACGGTACCAGCCAAACGTACCCTTAGGAAGGGTCGCAATCGTTGAAATTTAAATTTGAACCGGTTCAGTTCAACCCAGTCCACACTAGTATGGTTCAACCCGCATCCAAAAATATTAAACCGGCCCAAGTCATTTTAATATTAATTTAATCGCACCCGCACCGAGCCGGCCGGACGGGCGGCGGCGTGCGCATGTGTGGTTTATTGGGTCAACCCACGGGTTCCATAGGTTCTCCCCCTTTTACAAAAGTGGGGTGCCCCTTGGGGTCCAAACCCATCTATAAGCTTAGGCTTTATATACCTATCAATTTTCTCATAGAAAATCAATGTGGAACAAGCCTTTAATTCTAGTCAAAAACCATATTCATGATATCTACTTTGGAGACCATTATCTCATTCAATCCTCAATGGATTTGAACAAGTAAATACTTATTTTTCATCTCCTCATGGAGGAGAATACAAAACATCTTGGACCCACTAAAAAAGACATGTGGGTCTCATCTTAACAATGGCTCAAATTTGGTGTTTTACACCAAATATTCCAACAACTGTCACATTACTGATGCCCAAGGCCTGTTGTTTGTCATTAAGAATGCATATTCCTTGTTACAGCAATACAAAGTTGAATTTGTTTTCAACAGATGGCCAATACATAAGCACACATATTCATATTTAAATGGTGCTGAATTCAATGGTACGTAGAAAGCAACATGACCGGTAAACTGACAGATATAATCAGACCTTAGATACCAGCAAAATGAAGGAGAGTACCCCGTCTACGAATAATAAACTAACAGTAGTAACTTAAGATTCCTATTCACCCGCAATGATGATTTGGTTAAAATAAAATTTAATCAAAAGATTTCAACTCAATTAAGGACTGATTTACAGTCATCTTGTTTTGCTAAAAAGTGCATGTTGAGCAATCAAGAACTCGTTCATTAATCCAGCAGCAAAATTTCCTCCAGTTAAATTTTAAGCATCACGAAGAAAATAATACTAATAATAAGAGAACAAATAATAAATGTTTGAGTGGTAAAGCTACCATTTTCTCCTTGTTTATTTTTTTTTATTATGTGAATCAAAATCACTACCAGAGGGCATCCACTGATTTGTATTATATACATCAATTCGTATATCTACGTTTATTTTATTTTTTTTGTAGAAATAGTAATATAGCTAGCTTAGGTACAGTATTTGTGGTTTAAAAGCAACTTTTTTCATTTCTATCTTTTTTTATACATGTGGAGGGTGGATCTCTTCTGAGGTTCAGAACTGGAGATCGAGGTGAGACTAAATGTTGAGCTGGGGCTGGAGGTGGTTTCAAGGCGGGGAAGAATGAAGCAATCAGATTTGAGAGAGTATTCCCCCAGCCCTAGGCTCTCCCTCTAGCTTTCAGAATGTTTTTTCTTCTGTTCAAAAGGATCATTCCACTAGTCTTTGGGATAAGGCGGGTATATATTGGCTTGGTGCCATGCGCACCAAGCAATAGCTAACCGATCAACATTTGGCCCAGGGAACACATGAGGATATTGTAAGAATATTTTATGAATATACATCAATTTAGAACATCAATTTAATTCATGGAGATTGAATGCAAAAGCTTGCCGTTTTGTGCCATGGGTAATTGAGAACTTGAAGAAGAAAACAGAGTAATCTTCTGTATACTAGAGCTACTTCTTTCTCTCCTTATATCTGATAAATTCATAACGCTTCTTAATAGGAATAACTGCCTACAGTTCAGACTGAAAAGTGAATCTAGTTATATATTTAGTGTAGCCTAATTGGGCCCTCCCATAAGGTTTGCAACAGATTTGAAGTTCTCACACTTGCCGTATAACCACTTCATGAATCATTAGGTGCACACACAAACCCAAGTAATAGATCTACACATATAGGCCTTAAAAATGTATGTCTTATAATCAAATTGGATCCAATGCGTTTTTAGCAAAATAAAAAACCAATTAATGGAAACTCACTTTATAAAAGAATTCTCACATTCTTCCACTTGAGTAACCATTAATTGCAATTTGTTAATTTTAAAAGAGCTTTTATATTGAAAACGACTCCTAGATTGAAACAAAAACTGTATGCAATCACATTAAAAAAACTAAATAACGTTATGAAACAACACCCAAAAGCAATCCGGTCCACACGGCCATAGACATCGAAACAAGGCAACCATTGTACTACTCACTAGGGCAGATCTAGGAATTTCCTTGAGGAGTGGCCAAGGTAAAAATTTTAAAACTTTGGGAAGTTAATGTAAACTTTTTTGAATTTTAGGGAGCTAATGCTCAGATTCTTATCCTAAATACTTATAAAACAATGGGATATAAATAGAATTTTTAAAATTCAAGGCGGGCTAAAGCACTAATTTTTATCATAATTACATAAATCAATAACCTCACACACATGGATCAAGATGTCATAGTGTGGTAGGAAAATAGCACTCTCATATGAGATCACGTAAATATGTTATTTTCACTAGAAGTCCTCACAAATGAATTCTCTTTACCTAGGAAGCACGGACACGACAGTTTTGTTGCCGTCCGTGTGTCTGACACGTAGGGGACACGGATATATCACAGACACGGCTAAATACATATCCGACACGCCACGTGGAGTGTCCGATTATTTTATTGTTTTCTATTGTCTAGACACGGGGGAGGACACAGCAGAGACACGCATCAGACACGTCCCTTCAGAAATTGAACCAAAATTGTACTAATGATCTCAGATTTAAATAGAGGAGAAGGCAGCAGCAAAGAAGAAGAGGAAGAAGAAGAAGAAGAAGAAGAAGAAGAAGAAGCAGCAGCAGCAGCAAGAGAAGGAAGAAAAAGAAGAGAAGCAATAACAGTGAAGGAAGAAGTAGCACAGCAGCGAAGAAGAAGAAGAAGTTCTTTCCGCAGCATAAAAAAGAAGAAGAAGAAGAAGAAGAGAAGGAGAAGAAGAGGGGATACGTACCTGGTATCTTGAGAGAGAGATGAGAGAGATGAGAGGGACGGACAAAACAACTTTTCGCCAACCCAATGCATGAGCCCATGTGACCTGATGGGAAAAGACAGCTTTATTCTGATGACCATGTGCTCTCATTAAAGAGAGGCACTTGTAAATTGATTAAAATAAATTATATTTGTCTTGATGCATATGTACGAGAGTAAGAGTAAGTATTCATTTTAATTTTTAAAACATGTTGCTTTATTTCTTTAAGTGGTGTTTCTTTTTATTAAAATTAGTAAATTATTTATATACCTGATCAAAATAAATAAATAAATTATATATATAATAATAAAATTATTCTTTTGCAGTGTCCCTGCCGTGTCTGTGTCTTATTTTTTTTGAAATTGTCGTGTCTCGTGTCCGTGTCTGTGTCCGTATCTATGTCCGTGTCTTAGCTCTTTACCCATATGTAATTTCAATAAGTTAGCGAAATTCATAGTCTTTAACACGAAACAATTATGTCTTTTAACTATATATCTGAAGATCACTGGATGATGTAATTAATAAAACATGCCTCTACATACTTTGAGTTGCGACAAAACTTAAGATTTTCCATCACAATATACCATTGAATATAACCATTTTCAATGATATAAAATATCATGAATATAATCACTCAACACATGGTATTAACAAAAAAGAAACGATGATCATCCATAAATTTTGATTGGCCAAAATAACTCTACTGAGTTTAAATAAATAAACAAATGTCAAATAATATAAAGAAATTACTCCCACTAACAAAGTATACGGAACGATCCAATGATTTCCATGTTTCTAATATGTTCCCCAAATATCACAAAAGGATTCAGTTACCATCTCAATTATAAAATGACGTTATTTTTTCTACTAAATCTGTGATAATAAGGTAATAAAATCTTTATGCTCTTACACTCAATAGAACTCTTACTGTTCTTTGACAAGAACATAACTACAATGTTATCACATAATATCTATAATGGCTTTAAAATGCTTATTCAAGAAGTTGTGACTATTCTAAAAACTTGTAATGCTTATCCCAATTAACGACCCTAAAGGCCTAAATAAACAATGCATATGCTATAAACTCTCTTTGCATAGTGAAAAAGTCCAAACGTGCTTTACACCTCCCATAATGTGACTCTTCCAACAAAAGATAGAACTCGATGTAGATTCAAATCATATGGACAACTAAAAAAATCTAATATATGCAAAACTAACCACTCAGGGTAATTAACAAAATGTCTGTACGTAAAGACATAATCATTAGTTTTCTGTAAATAGCATATCACTTTGTTTTCTACTTTCTAGTGCTCAATATAGGATTAACTTGAAAACTATCAAGCATATTCATAGTAAATGATTGCACTTCAAAAGTGCAATTATAACTCCTTAATTTGTGTTTTGTTAGCTTAGTTTAGAAGTTTTTATGTCTCTTTAGTTAGATTTTAATATTAACTAAGTTTATTTCGCTTTATATAGGTTTTGAACTCAAAACGGATGATTTCGGGCGCATTTCAGATGCATGGAGAATGACTTTTCAAGAATATGCTGTCAGAGTATAAGTTGTTAAAGCTGTAGTACAAGCTGTTGAAGTACACAGAACTGAAATTTTGGAAGGTCATGTCTCTTAAAACAGAAAGACTACCCAGGTCCATAATATATCGATTTCATGTAACTTTTTGAGAGGAGTTCAAATATGTTCGTTAGAAAGGCGTTCAAAGGCATTTTAATACCGTTCAAACGACCATCTAATGGTCTTGAGGTGTTCGAACTGTCCTTTAGATGTTCGAACGCTACTATTCATCCGTTCGAAAATTACAGAGACTTGTTTTTGCGTTAGTTACAGGTTTAAAATGCATTAGAAAGGCGTTCGAATGCCCTTCAAATGCCTGACGGTGCTCTGTCAATTTTTAGCCTATTTAAGGTCGTTTTTGGCCAAAAATTGGACTTTCTCATTTTTGTTTTCTTATTTTTTGGCTTAGATTTCTTTGTATCTAGGAGTAGTGTAGAGGTAGAAACTTTATTTTCTCGCATTTTTCTTAACTTTCTTTCATTTTTCATGTAACCAAACACTAGATTTACTTCAATATAATGTAAGATCTCCATTTATTTATGCTTTCTTCCATAGAATCTAGTAGCTAATCTTCTTATTTGGATGCACTTGTGAAGATCTACCAAGGAATTCAAGGGTTTCAATGGAGGTATCTAAAATGCAATGATTTATCCTATGATTTCTCTAAATTCATCTTAGTTGGGTTTTAGATCTATAGAAAACTTAGATTCATAATCACGATTAGTAATTTCTATGCATAATTCTCAAATTAGTATAGAAATTGCACAATTGATGGTTTGCTTCTATGATTCGTTGAATTGAATACAAATCTATACTCTATTAAGTGTGAATTCATGATTTTATGGTCAAAATCTTTCGAATCAAGGATCCATAGATTAATCCTTGATTTGAGTTATACAATCTTCTATTGAATTTTTTTGTGGGAATTGATAGATTGAATCAATTGTATCCAAACCCCTTTTTAATTGCATTCAATATTGTCATTAATTGCTTTGATTGCTAGAATGGATTTAATCGCTTTACTTTAGTTGTTAATCAAAATATCTCCAATCTCAAACATGATTTTGGTTTTCTTTTACTCAGATTCAATTTGCTTAGTTGCTAGTCAATTTGAATTAGTTTACTATTTTTCAAGTTTTAGAAGCCTATATTTGGCTTGGTTCTCGAGAAAATCGACTCCAGTACTCACTAAGTTTTATACCTCAATTACAACACCTGTTCTTTTGCAGAAAAGCTCAAATTTATATCATTTTTGGGAACGATTCAAGTTTTAGAGCCATTGCTAGATACCAAAGGCACAAAGGCAAGCACTAAATGATTTTGTGTTGAAGAGCAAGATGGATTGGATCTCCATCGAATCTACTACAACGGAGTAATCTTCGGCTAAGGCCATTGGTTACTTCGTTCCACTCCTCTTGTGTGATACCATTTTAGATTTTGTTTCTTTCTTTTTTTCTTTATTTTAGAACTCTTTTGTTTGAGTAATGTAGAATTTGAATTGTTTTGATAATTGGATTGGAGGACTGCTAGTAGTGGTTAGAAAGTTTGTACTAATTGTTTATAGGTGATATTGCTTTTGCCAACGAAGATTGGACATTCGGTTGGATTGAAATTGCTTAAATTGGTGAAAATTTTTATAAGAAGATTGGAGGTTTAGAAGATAAAATATTGAACATTGTTATGTATGATGTGTTGAGGCACGATGCGCTATATTTGTTTGTGCATTACATCTATCTTCCATTGTAGATTTCATTATACTTGGTAGCTAATTTCCACACACATCATCTCAACACATTGACATAAGCACAATGACATACTGTTCTCCATGGGTTGAGAATGGTGGTGTCGAAGCACCTCCTTCTAGGTCTCTTAGAGACTATGTTCGAGCTAGTGAGATTAGAGCCCAATAACCATCTTCCGTGTCTCTTAGGGAGTGCATTCCTGCTAATAGCCAATGGAAGTCTCTTCGACCACCTCCCAATCTTGGGTGGTGTAATCAATATAATCTTGGTAGGGAATATAGGGAACCTTTTCACATTATTATCTAGCCTCACTTCAATCCTATAAAAATCGCTTTGCCTACTTTCCTGAAGCAACACAAATTGACTACCACCATGAGCCTATTGCTTATCCATCTCCACCTGATGAGTCTCTTGGGAATGATCCCTGACTAGCATTTTTAGAACGGACAACAAGCATGTTACCCAATGTTAAAGGTCAATCAACCTTAGTTTTAGAAGCTTTGAATGCCCAAGCGCCAACCTCCACCCAAGAAAACTTTCATGAAAACCACCTTAAGTTTCACCCTAACCATGTAGTATTTACGAATTGAGCAAAATTTATGATCTCACTATGATTAACCGAATCAATTGTTTATCAAAAATGAAACATCAATTCCTCAATATAAGTAACAAGTTCATTATGTAAAATTAGTTTCATGATTTACAACTATTCTTAATGTCATGAGAATAAATTCAATGGATTTTAGGCCTTTTTTTTTAATATTCAATTAAAATTGGAATAATCATAGTGGCTAATTATTTTTTAGTAAAGTCATAGAATCCTAATAAGACAATTCAAACGCAAAGAATGACTAATACGAGGAGATCTTTGCTCCTATTGCTCGTCTAACATCTGTTCGGAGCTTACTTACAGTCATTGCAATTCACAAATAGGGGTTATATCAATGGATGTCTTGTAAGGTTTAGCTCAACTACGATGTGGCATTTAGGAAAGGTTGTACTACCTCCCTGAGCTAAAACAATCCCTACGAATACAAAGTTCCTTGTGGTAAAAATCCATCCCATTACAATGCAATCATGGCTCGTACCTAGGTATTTCTTGTGAATGGAATCTCATCACATATCATAGTCTCATTTGATTCTCGACCGCCAGAGAGGTTAGTAAAATTTGTAGCGATCAAGCTACTTCCAAATAGTGTTTCCTCTAGTCCTGCTATACAAAGCAAGCTTCGTACCAACTACAAATGTTGGAAGTTCATGAAGATACTATGGTCATGGAAGATGTTGGAGGTTATTCAATTGAGAAGTTTATTGAATAATTGAAACCAATACCAGATCAAACAACCCATATAGGTTCTTTCTGATCAGTTTTTCTTTGACTCCTAACAAGGAATTAGTATAGATTCAGTCATTGAAGGAGAACCTTGAGGTTTTTTCTTAGAGCCCATATGAAATGCCCAATTAAATCTTGAAGTCATAGGCCTAAGAAACAAAATTATTATTTGTTTCCATTGACACAGCTAAATGTTCCCAATTCCAAAGAGACCGAAACAAAACTCTAACGGAATAACAAAACTCTATCATTTCCATGAAAACTCACTGGAACATAGAAAAATGCACCAAAACACACCCCTATATATCAAGACAATAAGTCCTATCGACACAAATTTGGAACTTTTCATAAATATTGTATAATTTTTATTGAGAGAAATACAAAAGATAGGTATTTTGCTATATCAATATTTGTTAGTTCTGAAATGTTTCCGAAACATCCCGAAATATTTTCGAAATGTTTCTTAAACATTTTCGTTTCTGAGCCAACCAAAACGACCTAACGAAACGAAATTTTGATCCTTGCATAGGCCACAAGTTGAATGTCCACCCAACTCACTAACTACTTACCTTTGACAAGCTTGCTTTGGCCTCTCTATAACTACATATCGAAAGCAGGTGTACTATTTCCAAGCTTATGTGATCAATATTTTGATCAGTACCCTTTAAAGGTATACTAAGAAAAGCTTACTTCTCAGGATGAGTGGCTAGATGAGCGGTGGAACTCAACGAGTACGACATTAAGTACTAGCCTCATATGGCAGTCAAAGACCAGGTTTTGGCTGACTTCACTGCTCAGTTATACTCCGAGCGCCTAGATAAAGGAGTAAAAACTTCATTGCAACCAATGGAAGCTCGTCATTGGTGATATTTCAAAGCTTTTTGTGGATGGATCCTACAAGAGTAAAGGTGCTAGCGTTGGTGTTGTGCTAGTGACCTCAGATGGGGAACTTCTAGAACATGCCGTTAAGCTCGACATTCTGTCATCTAATAATGAAGTCAGAATATGAGGCTCTAACTGCTGACTATGCATTACCCAGGGCTTGCAGGTAAAAAACTTACTTCTTTACAAGAATGGGTAGCACAAGACCGCAGTAACCAAAATTATTTTCAAGCTTTAAAATTCACAATTCAAAAGAAATTAAAGAATAATAATACTAGCAGGTAGAACAAGATACAATATGACATTGAGCAATGTTAGCTCAGTGTTTGTGGTGTCCCACACTCATATCAAGAGGTTCTGCGTCATCTTCCCTTCCCCACGACTTTGTGTCTCTATGATATTTGAGGGAAAATAGAAAAGAAAAGTAAGTAACATTTCCTTTTCTTCGACTGTCTTTTTACTTTTAGTTGTATTTTACTTTTATAATACAGTACTGAAAACAAATGAATAAAGTCTCGTTTAAAAATGTCATTTTTTGCCTCAATTTGTTTTCAACTGGCCTCTACATACAGAGAGATGTTGAGAAGCTATGCTTTGACTTTGAATGAATATGCTAGATATTAACTTTAGATTGTTGAAAAAATTGAACAAAATATTGAAAATTCAACAAATTAGAAACTCAGTAGAAACAAATCAAACAAGTAAAAAGAAAATAATTTATCATAGATATAAGGAAATGGCAGCATAGAAATAGGGAAATGGCAAAACTATTACACAAAAGACATATATTACTAAATTCAGAAAAGTTGCCACATGGGAATAGTGAGACGCGGTATCAGTGTCAATCTAACAAAAATTCTCACAGCTACTCTCCTCGAAAGTCATTTCCTCTGAAAGAAGAATAATTCATTCTCATATGTCTTGTTTTTGAATTTTGATATATCACTATCTGAAGTAGAAGGCCTAAAATATAAGCTATTTGAATGTGTAATGGCCCAAAATATGAATGACTAATAGTGGTCTAATTATAAATGTGTCAGGAATGAATATTTAACCGTCTAAATATAAGTATGACATCAAAATCTGTAACATAAATTTCAATTAAAGATCGGAAAATAACTAAAAAAATAATCCGATGGTACCTTATTCTGAGACACCACTTTGGGCGTCGAAACTCTAGTGAAGTCATTGAGCAAGTCATCTGCTTCGTAAAGTGCAACTTTGAGGTTTTTGAGCCACTCTCTAACCGGAGAGTTTGTTGCTTGCTTCTGCTCTGCATCAAGGAGCACGGGCTGAATGGCGGATAAGATGGCCTTGAGTTTCTCAAGCTCAGCTTCGGTTCCGGATCCCCACAGCAATTTAGTTTCTTGGAGAGCGGGAGAACTCAATTTCATCAAGAGCTTTCCTGCAATATTGTAGGGGAATTTTTCTGCCATTTCAATTTGGAGAAACCAGTATTAATCAAAGCAAAAGGAAGTATATACTTTTCAAGTGGTTTGAAATGAGATCAATGAAGTTCTCTGGCTAGAAAGTGGTGTAAGAGGAAGTTTTGATTGATATGGAGGGGGACCGAGGAGAGAAGGCACTGATATATATATACATATATGTATGGAAAAATTACACTAACCACCCCTCAGGTTTAGTGAAATGTGAGATATTATTCTCACTTATGGACAATTACACTATATACCCCTACTTTTTATTGTTGTAACAAATTCTCTGACGTTAGTTAATGGATATTATAGAATTACTTTTATACCTTATGTGGAGGGAATTTTTCATAAGCCTCGATCCATTCCGCGAACTACCAAGATAAACACTAAAGAGTCTATAAAAGCAGAAGACAGTGAGAATGCATCAACTCTCTTTGTGCCAATAATACTTTAATAATTAAGTTAAACAAGTTTAATCTCAATCAATTAAACAAAAGTACTCTATTCTAGCTTTTGAGTGAGTGTACATTGCTTTTTAGTGACATGGTATATTTATAGGCTTCGGAGGCCTCACTCCTTCTGGGAATAATTTTCTCTCTCCTTCTAAGAGTAGACTTTTTTTGGGTCAATTTATGAGTAGATTTGGACTTATCTTTTAGGAATCTTACTCCAAGTCAGACTGGAATCCTTTATCCATTGGGCTTACTTTCATGCAGGTCAGCTTGTGACTTATTTTGAGCCTCTTCTTTAGGAGGTCAGTCCTACCAGCTTTAGTGGGCTTGTCTTAATCTGCAGAATGCTGAATATTTATCCCATAATTGCCCTCAGCCTTTGCGCCCTACTTGGTCGAGCTTGGGCGACAAGGGATGTATTATAATGATAATGACAATCTTTTAACTTTGGCCTTCTTTGGCTGACTTACCAAACTGAGGTAGGACCAAGCTTTTCACTAGGTCTTTCTTTGACTCTTTTCGAGCCTACTTACTAAACTTAAGTAGGACCAAGCTCTCTGCTTGGTTTTTCTCTTTTGGCTATTATTGGGAAGACCTGTCAAACTTAGGCAGGACCAAGCTCTTCACTTGACTTTTTAGGATGGTCATTCTTGGGCTGACCTGTCAAATTGAGGTAGGACTAAGTGGTGAACGCTCAAGTTTTGAGGTTTGATTGGCCATTCTTGGGCCGACCTACCAAACTTAGACAGGACCAATGATCTTCACTTGGTTTTTTATGGTGGTCATTCTTGGGCCGACCTGCTAAACTTAGACAAGACTAAGAATCTTCTCTTGGTTTTTTATGGAGGCCATTCTTAGGCTAACTTGCCAAACTTAGATAGGACTAAAGATCTTCACTTTAGTTTTTTTCTTTAGACATTCATTGGTCGACCTGCCCAACTTAGGTAAGACCAAAGTTTGACACTTAGTTTTTGGTTTGACCTTTACAGGCCGACCTACCCCACTTAGGCAGAACCAATGTTTAATACTTATTTTGACCTTCATTGGCTGACCTACTTGACTTAAGCAGAACCAAGATTTGACACTTGATTTTTTGTTTTGGCCTTCATTAGCTGACCTACCCAACTTAGGCAGGACCAAGCTTTTACACTAGGTTTTTTGTTAGCTTTCTCTAGCCTCTTTTTGATCTTGTTCAGCACTGTCGGGCTCGAGATCTCTGTTTGCCCATTGCATTGAGGGTAGGTTGGCATTGACTAGTAGTTTATGATTCTGAGCTTGGAGCAAAACCCTGTTAACATATTTCCATTGAATCAGCATCCTCCTGGTTTAGCGATAATAGATCTTCCTCTAGTCTGAAGTACTGGTCAATTCTTCTCATTATCTCGGGCATGCTGAGCGCAGGTTACTTTGTAAGGGATTGTCTCAGGCGATGCCCACTAGGCAAGCCGATATTGAATTAGGTTACTGTGAGTTGTTCGCTACACTCCTCTATCTCATTGTAAGCCTTCCAGTAGCGCCTCACATACTGCCTCAATCATTTATCTTCTTTCTTCTGTATTGTCAGCATGTAGTCTACCTTATTTGGCTACTTGCTGTTGGCTATGAATCTTACAATGAAGAGCTCGACCAACCATTTCCAGCTGTTAACCATCCTTGATGGTAGCTTGTCAAACTAGCGAAGGGGCAATTCCTGTAGGCTGAATGGAAAAACTCAGCACATTAGGGGCTCGTCCCTGCTCCACAAGGCCATCATCTTCTTGTAATGCCCAACGTGACTGATGGGATCTGATTTCCTATTGTAAGGAGTGAACCTTGGTAGCATAAAGGGGTGGTCAATGCTTATCTATCTCCTCTGTGAACGGGGAAGACATTCTACTTTAGAGCTTTTCGCACCACGTCCCGAGTAGTTCTCTCCTTGGGATGCGTAATCCTTCCTTCCAATTGGATATTCAACCATCTTGTAAGGCTTTCTCGATCTCTTTGGTCATGTGACTGACCTCACTCCTAATGTCGGTGCCTTGTACAGGAACCCACCTTATAGCTAGTGCTGACGGCATGGCTTCTAGGGTAATCACCAATCGGTATGCTCAGGCTTCTGGAATCACTCCTTCAATTGGACTGGGGTCCATGCCGATCTTATGCTCTCGTACGATGTCGATTCCTGCCTTGTTGCCGTTCTTTTCACCTGTTAACCTCATCTTTTAACAACCTGATCTCCGCTCTTAGGTCAAAATTCTCCTGGTTGCGTCTTCTAAATTCACTATCTAAAACTCCGGGGTTGGAGCCCCTTCGAGGATGGTTATTAGGCCGTAGGGGGCTCTTCATTGTATGGGGTCTTCTCTGGTCTTCCTCGACAAGTAGGTCGGGCACTATGTGGTGCACCTTCGAATAGAGTCGCCAATTGCCCTAAGTCCACTAGTGAGTCGAATTCTTCGGGTATTCCCAGGGTACCCTGCCACCCTAGGAGTGTAAAGCTTCAGGTACCACCTTTATGCTCTCTATGTTCATCTTTTTCAAGACTGTCCATAGACGGCGCCAATTATGGAGAAAATTTTTCGTAAGCCTCGATCTACTCCGTGAACCACCAAGATGAACACCAGGGAACCTACAAGGGCAGAAGTTAGAAAGAATGTATCGACCCTCTTTGAGCTGAGAGCACTCTGTTGATTAAGTCAGACAAGCTTAATTTTAATTAATCAAACAAAAGCACTCTATTCTAGCTTTTGAGTGAGCGTACCTTAAACTTTAGTGGTATGGTGTATTTATAGGTTTCGGAGGCCCCACTCCTTCTAGGAATGGTTTTCTTTTTCCTTTTAGGAGTAGACCTCTCTTGGGTTGGTTTATGAATAGATTTGGACTTATCTTTTACGAGTCCTACTCCAAGTCAGACTAGAGTCCTTTATCCACTGATCTTGCTTTCATGCAGGTCAGCTTGTGGCTTATTTTGAGCCTCTTCTATGGGAGGTTGACCATACCACTCTTAGTGGGCTGGCCCTGATCTGGGGAATGCAGAATATTTATCCCACACCTTATTATCCCAATTAATTTATTGAAGTGCACCTAATTAGTTTTTTTTTTCCGTTGTTCTCTCTCTTCTCATTTCACACCATCTCAAATTATTACTACCCACCTACACCAAACCACCGTAGCCATTGACCATCATTATGCAACTTTACAAAACCACAGTAGCAACCTCCACTTAAAAACCCTCACATAACCCCCTTCTCCGAAAATCTGGTGACCAACCCAACCACACCACCCATTCCCCATCACAGCCAAACCACGCTACGGTAGCACTGCCCTCCATCCCTTCCTCAACGTAGTCTAACCCCGTCCACCCCTTCCCCATAGCAGCCCTACGACCCCACCCCTTTGCTGACACAACCCAGCCTCTTTATAGCCTTTCCCGTTGAAACACAACCCCCTCCGTCAATGGTGTTCGGCGGCTATGGTGTTTAGCATAGACCTCCAGTAAAATTACACTATTAATATATCAAAATTAAATTCTTATGATATTCACTTGTAACATAACTTTTTAGTGAGAAAACTTTAGTATAAGTATTAAAGAGTTGACATGTGAGCATAAGATAAAATAAAAAATAAATAAACAAAAATATTTGTTGTCATAAATTGATTTATTCATTCTACAATAACTCTTCCAAGTGGGTTAGATAAATTTGATGAAATCTCACTTGAAGTATTGTTAATGTTTTCATTTATACAAAAAGTTTAAAAAGTATTGATTAATTCATTTATATTATGAGTTTTTCTCATTTAATATATGTAATAATACTTAAATGACGCATAAGTGGATTAAACTTGTACATTGAATACTTAATCTAAATTTGAAGAGGATTTTTTACGCACAAACTTGTATCTACAATATTTAGTGTTGTTACAACAAAGAACAACACAGAAGCCTAATCATTATGTCTGTATCTTAATACATTGATAGTGTTAACTATCGAAAACTTTATTCAATATTGGTTATACTTGGTATTTATATAAATACCCAAGAGGCACCAATAAAATGTTACCATCCAATGGTATATGTCTTTTCTTTAACAAACATGTCTGTACCCATTTAGTTATCGAGTCAGCCCACCCTATGCGCCCAATTTAGGTCCATGACTCGACCCAAAAACTAACATCTCCCACTCGCATATGGTGGGCAACACATCCATCTCTCTTAATTTTTCGTAAATAAGACTATAAGTTCATGCAGGTTAATAGCTCATGTGACCACTGAGCACACCTACAATTGGGAGCTCTTTACTAAGGACTCTTATCAGATGCATCATAGAGAAATCAACACTAAAAACAAAACGTTATGTCTTATATACCCTAGATCCATTTAGAGACACCAATTTAAGCATCTCTAATCTCTCAAGAAGAGCATGCTTAATCCCTCTAAGTTTTCACCTTTGTATTCACACTTTGTCGCAGTAACATACTATAGTGCCAAAGTAATTAATTGTAAATGTATTCGGGATATCTCAAATGATAATTCCTCACCCTAATGCAAATTAGACTAGATCATAAATAACCGTTTTTCCAATAATGTTCCTGAATGCCAAATCATTCATGGCCATAGATAACCTCATGACACAGTTGAACTTTATTTCTATCACCTAATGACATAGTCCAAAGTCAAGGGATACTGAATAAATTTTAGTCATACACAAATAATCTAGTCATATAAAAAATGACTTCCAAGGACTCACATGGTGATGAAGTAGGGACATATTCCTTCACACAATGAGTGCTATGAACTTAAATGAAGGAGATTGTCTACTCCGATGAGCTGCACGGTCATTGTGAAGCAGGTGGGGTGTCTGAAGGGCAAAATAGTCATTTTACACTGGGGTGGATTGCGTGAAATGTCTTCGCTAATTAAAATTTTTTGCTATGACCCGCAAAGGCACCATATGAGCTAACTGAAGTAATTTGAGTGCTATGAACTCAAACAAGGCAGATTTCTATTTTTTAGGATCCTACAGTCATCAAGTAGCATAAAGGGCACCAAAAGGGTAAAATGATTTCTTTGCACTGAGGTGGCTGTGAAGTAAGGATATAAATTTAGCCTGAGATTCATGGGCAACCCCAACCCTCTTCCATCCTAGCCCGCTCAATAGCTTGGCCCGAAGGCTCAGCCAAAGAGCTGTTGAGGCTCGGCCCTTAGCCCAAGCCCCAACAACATTTTTAGCCGTTGGCCAACAACCATTTTTAGCCGTTGGCCAACAACCAAAATTTCCCCCCCCCCCCCCCCCCCTCTCCCCACTAACAACTAGTTTTTGATATTCCCTTCGCTCGACAGCTCTTTTTTCAACTATTTATACCCCTCCTTCCTTTTTTTTTTTTTGTTTGTAAATCACCCAAATATCTCTCAACTCTCTCAATTCTCTCACAACCTCTCTTAAGTCTCAATCCCTCTCAATTGCTCTCACTCAGTCTAAAATTTCAAGTAAAACATCAACTATATATCACCACACACCTATCAAAAAGTGCTCAACAATCATTTATTGTATAACATTTGGTAAAATTTATTTTAGATTTTCTTATAATAGTTTATTCTCACTCTAATATTATATTATTTTTTATTCTCTTCATATTATTATATTTATTTTTTATTAGCTCTCTAACAATATGTTATTGTTTATTCTCTCTCTAATAATATACTATTGTTTACAGTTTCATATAAATTAGCATACTTATGGATTCTATTCAACGTTTTTATATATCTGCATCTGAATTTGCATCTCCATCCGCATTCACCCAATATTACTCCTGAATCAATTGAGTCACGAGAAGCTGCATCTTCTTATAGGCCACATGCTACTACTGGTGTTTGGAATTAAAATTTTTTTTAATAGAATTAATATAACAATGCCTGATGGACGTATTAGAGTTTAAAATTTGTGGTAAGGAACTTAATGTTGTCACAACTGTGGTACTAGTCATTTAAGAAGGCACCTTGACAGAGAGCACCCACCAAATATAAATATTAGAGACTAGTCATTAACACTTCAAGATCAGCTAGACAAAAGATAGGTAAACATAAATCACTGAAATCGAGCATGAAGATCTGAAGCATGGAGCCAAGCCGATTCAAAGAAAACTATATAAAAATATAAGAAATAAAATGAGAGCATCAAAGATATACGAAGAATTATGAGCCCAAGTCAATTCAAACCAAGCCTGTTGAGATAATCTTGAATAAATGAGAGACAATTGATCAACCATTTCAAAATTAAAGTCTAGAGCTAATTGCCATAAAATGATAAAAGATTCATGCAATAGGGAAATATCAATGAGCGATGTGAAATGATAGTACTCACGTGAGTTGAAATGCAAGTAGGGATCTCTTGGTCTAGTCTCATCTAAGGTCAAGAAACTCATGAAATAGCTAAAAAGAATACCAGTTAGGATCTAATTGGAAAGCAAAAATTAGTCTCCCCCTTAAAAGCAACACCAATTTTTTTTTTATTATTTTATAGTGAAGAATGCAACTTATGTAACAGAGACATGTGGTGGCTTTCACACTTTTGAAAATGGTAGCCCTCTCTGATGATTGATCCATAAGATGTGTATTTTGATACACCTCTGTAAGCACCCTATTTTTGACTGCTCGGCAATCTCTGACCAGATCGGACTCACATTCAAATTTAAGGACACATTCAACTCCAATCTAACTTTCCAGATTCCAGTCTAACCAATCAATTGCTTTCTGGGCCCACTGGGCCCGATCGAAGCCGAATGACCAAAATGCCCTTGAGGCATCACCCAGTCCAATTCAATCTGGTATGCTCTTTGAGAAGGTACCTAAGTTCTCAGAGCAATAAGTCCAACCCTTCCAAGATTGTCCCAGACAATTCGGTGTGCTGAGAATGCCATTTGAACCAATTCCAGATCCATTTCGATGGTTCTTGGTCAAAATGATCATTTTACACCTAGGAGCCTCAATCGCCCTCATCAACCACACCGGCTCTAAGTACCAAACTAGTAAACCTTTGGGGCACTCCCATAAGTATCCCTAACCTCCAAATCCTCTTCCAATCAATTTTAGACTCGCTTCAGTGTTTCTAAATTAAAATGACTATTTTGCCCCTGGTGGGCCGATCATCCTTTTCAATCATACTGACCTGGAGTATCAAATCGGTAATCTCCAGAGACACTCCCAACAGTGTTCTTGACATTCGAATCCCATCCCGGTCGACTTCCAAACCAATCCTGGTGTCTTTGGGCTCAAATGATAATTTTACCCCTAGTGGGTCGATCGTCCTTTTAAGACCACTCTGGCTCTGAGTATCAAACTGGTAATCCTTTGGAACACTCTTAATAGTGTTGCCAACCCTCCGATGATATTCTGAGTCCATTATGGTGCTTCCCAATTGAAAATGGCCTTTTTACCCTTAGTGGGCCGATCATCTTTTTTAACCATTCTAGCTCTAGCTATCAAACTGGCAACCCTCGAGCACTCTCGGGTGCCTTCATCTCTTTTCCAGCTGGGCCCCACAACCCGACAGCTTTTCAAATCAAACTGGAGCCACTCATAGTGGAGCTAGACCAAAAAATGGCTTAGAGCCACTAAGAGTGTCGCCCAAATCTTTGCCTTAAGGCTCAAGACGAATCAAATCTTCAGAATCATTGTCATAGTAGGGTGGCACCACTCTTAGTGGCGTCTGGCCAAAGATTGCCTTGGCCCCACTTCTAGTGGCGCCACCTCCTCAACTTTTGCCTATAAATACATACCATCCCCCAGCATATCCCAAGTCTGAAAAATAGTAAAAAAACCCTACCTCTCTTAATATAGCCCCCGAAATCCACCAAAAACCCTAGTTCTCTAAAGGCTCTCACAAATCCTACCCCCCCTCTAGCCCTAAACACCCTAGCATTCTAACTCTATTAAAGATCAAGTCTAGCCCTGGGAAGCTCTCGAAGGTCATCTCAAAGTCCAAGGAAGTCCTCCATTTAAGCGTTCAAGCTAACAAGAAGACAATGAAGGGTTTCTTTAAGTTTATGCTCTCCCCCCATGTCTCTTCTCCTTCCTAGTCCAATTGGGCTAGTCTCTCTTTTAACCCTTATCTTCTATCCCCTCTTATTACATACTTGAAAGAAGAGGACCTTTGGTTCATGCCTAGGGGAAGCTTTGGGGAGATCACTGTCACAAGGGTCTTCTTTTAGCCTAACCAATCATGGTATATTCTTGAGGCTCCTTGCAATGTGGTGAAACCTTCAACCTTTTATGTTCATGTTCCTATTGCATTATAATTGTCATGTTTATGCATTGTTTTTATTTTCAAGCTCACAAGCCTAGGGTGATTCTAGCATTTCCATAGTTAGGGTTCCCCTAAAAAAGTGATATATTTAAAGTGACCACCAAGGTCCACATTAGGGCTTCAAACCCTAACTTGCTTTTAAAATCACAATCTTAAGGTTATCCTAGTGTCACGACCCACTTCATCTCTCTAGGTTGGGACAGGGGGTTTAGGGTTAGGGGTTTAAAGATAACGACATTTCATGAATACAGATCTCAACACAATCAAAAGTCATACTTTTTATTATTACAACACGAAGAAAAGATTGTGAAACTATTATTTTTAAGTCTCATTATAAAATAGTCCAAAGAGACTAATTAACTTGTGTTCTCCTAAAGAGGTAACATAACAATGGAACCCGTTTCCGTATTCATTTCCTTGGAAAACTCGTTGATGCCTCAAATCTTGAAAATGTCCTATAAGATAGGAGTGAGCTATGAAGCCTAGTAGGAATTCCATGAATTCCATAATGTACAAATTTAAATGCAATGCAGTAAAAAGAATGATATCGCATGCATGAATCCCTTATAGTTTCTTTTTACCAATACCAGGATCCTGCAAGTATGTCCTGCCTAGGCTATTTCCAGCCAATGGGTTCACCCATGATACTCCTCATTCATCAATTGCGAATCCCATCAAAGATCATCTAGCCCGATATCAAGCCCCAATGAAAGCTGACTCGTGGCAGCCCCTTGTAGCAGTGGTCGGGTTTCATCCATGATATAAACCCAAGGTCTTTTCATATTCTGGTTATTCCTTCCTTATTCCTCCCTAGTGATGCAATCATACATGTAATGTACATTTTGAAATCATTTATAGACAAGCATATACTTAATAAGCAAATTAGCAGCAAGGCATAAAATCAATGCAGTAACTTGCTGATTATTACTTAGGGAAGAAAAGTAAGCATTTAACTTAAAGAATGCATAGGTGCCTACATTAATGATGTTTCCGGATCGGGTTGTCTCTGAGTCTCGTATTATCTGTTTGACAAAGAGCCGATAATTAGCCTTCTGATTCGGTTATCGATAATGTACGATAATTGCTCATCCTCTCGGTGTTCAAAGGTCACAGTCTCATAATTAAATTAATAGTGTTAAGTACATGGACTAACCACAATACAATGGGAAATTTGGTGGGGTAAGTCTTTGGAATCCCTCTCGTCGTCCGTCAGAAACGAAATCTCTCGGTGTCGGAATTGAAGAAGATTATCTGGAATTTATACCGGGGTCCAGTGACCTGTACTCTCCCATTTTTGGGCTCCTCATAATATTTGAGGCATCTCGGCAAAATTTTAGATTATTCCCTTTATTATTGTAATTTATATGATTTTTTTGTTATAATACTATTTTTAATTAACAGAAAATCATATAAGTGTCAGAAAATTACACAAAAATAGGGGAAGGTATGATTTGATGTTACCAATACATCATAAAAATTTCAGGCCAAACGAATTTGGGACGCGTCCTCACGCAGCACCATTCGCGAGTGGGGGAGGAAGGCAAAGCCTTCTTCTTCCTCCACCCCGACTGGTGGGGCTTTCTGTCCATTTTTCGGCCACCCACCATACCTCTTGGCCATGAATGTGTGACCCAGAGATAGGTAAGGACCTGCGCTACATATCCATGGTAAGAGATTGGCCGGTGGTGGCCAGAGGTGGCCGTTCTAGGTCGAAAACCCCGCTGCATGGTCAAAACCCTAGGGTTCCAGACTTGCAACTGGATTTTTGACCCTCTTCCCATAGTTTTCTGGCAAGGTGTTCTTGACGAAAGTTGTTCCTAACATCCAGACGAAGAAGACCCAAGTGGTCTCGTCAGAATTGGTGGCTGGTGGCCGGAGTTAGGTGTATTTTCATGTTTTTCGGTGAACCTCGGTTTGCAGGGCCATTCTGACCCATGCACAGAGGTATGAGGCCTCTTTAAGATCCCTTGGAGGTCCAAGAGGAGCCTCATGCCCCTGTGACAGGCCTTAGGCCCTATCTCAACCTGATTTGATCAACCAGCCGTGTATATCAAATTTTGTTCTCTATAGGTTTTGCAGCGGCTGTGATGGGGATGAGGGTGAAGTTATGGTGGGTTTAGGGTGGTAGGGGGTAGGGGCTAGCGGAGAATGTTCTTACCTAGCTTGCATTCCCTCTTCCTCTCTCCCTGATCTCTTCTTCCCCGTTCTCTTTCTCTCTCTCTACGGCTCTCTCTCTCTCTTTACAGTTCTCTCTTTCTCTCTATAGCTCTCTGTAGCTTCGAATACCCCGAGGAGGGGTGTAGCAACCTCACATGTATATATACATGGTGAGCGGTTTGAAGTGGGTGGAGAGGAGGGATCTTAGTTGGTCTTATGGGAGCAAGCCCGCATGGTCTCCCTCTCTCACTCTTTATCTCTCTCTGTATAATAAAAAAAAAGGGTTGGTTGCAGGCAAATAATGCATCTAGATAGCATGGGTTATGGTGAAATGTTGGCATGTGTGTTCTTTGCCTATACGTGAGAGTTATATATATATATATATATCATGCACTATAAGTATAATAGGTTATCAATATGGCTAATATGCAGCCATGACATGTACATCATGTGTACAAAACGCATGCATGGGTAGCCGACCATGCAAGGTGGTGGAATGTGGGGAAATTTCAAAAAATGGGAGAGATTACCTAGTTCGAAGTTATTGAGTTTAGGACTTTAAATTTTTATCGAATGTTCATTTCGATACCATAAGTAGGAAGCTCTCGAAAAATTAATTGGTTTAGGCTCAAATTTTGTATGTTTCCAATATCGGGTGAGAGAGAAAGCTCATACCGAAGTTTTGGCGAAATTGGGTGCGAATTTTGTAGGGTGTTATGTGTATCGAAGACCTTTCGGGAGACCGAATTTCTATAAAGTCAAGTTTTGAACTTACAACTAGAACGGGCTCGAAAGGAGTTTCACTTTAGATATTAATTTCATAGTATTTGGTCTTTCCAATCCTAATAGGGTGAACTGTAACCGATTAGAAATTACAAGTATTACACCTAGCATTTCCACGGTTAGGGTCACTTTAGGAAAATGACATATTCAAAGAAGTCTTCAAAGGCCACATTAGGGTTTTAAGCCCTAAAACCTCTCTTTCAAACTTTAGTTTTCAAACCCCTCAAAATTCTATGTTTAAAGGATTTTCCAAAAAAATTGGTCCAAGAGTTGTTTTCTTGGAGACCTAGAAGTCCATGTTTTAGGCAGCTTAGTTTTCCCCTACAACCTTCATTTTTACATTCTTTGCATTCTTTGGCAGGCTAGTAGGCTCCAACGGTGGACTGTTCTACCATATTGGGGACTTGGGGTCTCGTCCCGATCGACGGGTTTGAAGGGACTTACCGTTCCGAAGAGTTCACTCGAAAACGTGCCGGATTGGATGGTCTTACCATCTCAAGGAATCAACTTTCTCGAAAAGTGTATCGAATTTAATTGGAATTGAAATTGGAAAGGGGACTTACTGTCTTCGAGAAAATGTGCCTATTGGAATTGGACCGATCAATGCCCCCAAAGGCATTTTGGTCATTTTGCTTCTATTTAGGCCCAAAGGGCTCGCAAAGCGATCGATTGATGGAATTAGACTTGGAAAGTAGATTTAAATTGGAATATGTCCATATTGACTTGAATACAAGTCTAGATGGACTGGAGACTGCCGAGCGGGTAAAAATGGGGTGCTTACAGTTGCCCCTCTTTTTCTGTCTTTGCTTGTCGAAGACAGAAAATTATAGAGTAAGAGCTCCATGTTAATTGTGATACGGTCGGAGGGATGAACTTTGGAAATTTTTTGAAAACGGGAGTGTGGAAATGGATATTGGCCCTAAAAGGCCTTTGAAATCGAGTTTTGGCGGGAAAAAGGGCAAAATTGCACAAAATTTGGAACTGGCGCCACCAGGAGTGGTGCTTTTGGAAGAAATGGCTTGGCGCCACTAGTAGTGGCGCCAGGCTTGGGATCAAAACTAGCAACATTTTTTGGCTTGAACACTTGCGGGATGCGAAGGATTTTCACAAAACCGAGAGGCATTACGAGGAAACTGACTTGGACATTGCAACTGTGCTTCATAAGGACCACAAGGGATTGCCCGAAGTAGACCCCGTCGCCTGAAAAGTCGCCGGAAGAGAAGATTTCGACGGAGAACTCCAAGAGGTGAGTTTTTGATTTAATGTTGATTTTGATGTGTAGAATTCCATTTAAACCATGTGAATAGTGAAAATTGATGTTTCGATATGTTTTGAATACTGTGGTGAAGTTATTTTTGCATTTCGGTGCTTGTTTGATTGAATTTGAGTGATTTTACGTGATTATGTGAAGGGAGTTTCTGCAGGAATTAGGGGGTTTATCCCTACAGCTTTGGGCATTGACCTTTTAGGCTAGATTTTTATGTTGTCTGTCTTAGAAAAAAGTGTTTAACAACCGTGTGAAGTTTCGTGATTTTTTGAAAACTTCTTGAATTTTTTAGAAAGTGATGAAATTAATAGAGTTTAAAATTTAGAGAAATGTAGGAGTAACTTAGAAAACATTTGAAATGATTTTGAGAAATTTTAGGATAACTTTGAAAACCATTGATTTCTTGGAAAATAAAACAAGTCTTTTGAAAAGTTTAGAAATTTGAAAAGTGTGTGCGGGTGTTGGTGCTATGTGATTGTGATGTTGTAGAGTGCATGGTTTGCATTTTGTGTTAATGTCGTGGGTGTTGTAAGGACTATTTTTAAATAAAATTTTGCCAATTTTTTTTTTTTGAAATTAGGAAAGAGTTGGAAAAGTTTTAAAATATTTTTGAAATAAAAAGACAGACAACCCTTGAGGTTTTAGAAAACTCATTTTAACTCGAAGTTAGAAAATCAAAATGTGTAGGAAATTCATTTTGACTCGGAAGCGGAATTTTAAAATTAAAATGTGTAGAAAATTCATTTTGACTTAGAAGTGGAATTTTAAAATCAAAATGTATAGGAAATTCATTTTGACTTAGAAGCGGAATTTTAAAATCAAAATGTATAGAAAATTTATTTTGACTTAGAAGTGGAATTTTAAAATCAAAATGTATAGGAAATTCATTTTGACTTAGAATTTGAATTTTTAAATCAACATGTGTAGGAAATTCATTTTGACTTATCATTTGAAATCTTTTTGGACAGAAACTTGAAAAGCTGTTTGGCAAATAGAATTTTAGGAGAAATTTTGGAGGTAAAATCTTAGGAACTCTTTTGGATTTGAAAAATTTTGAGATTGACAAAAATTTAGGATGGAAAACTTTGGAACTTGATAGAAGTTTTGGAAAGAAGAACTTTTGGGGGAAAACCTTGAAAATTTTTAAGGATTTAAAGAGTTTGGTAGAATCTTAAACTTGATTGGAAAAGAAAATTTTCTTAAAGAATTGAATCAAAAAAGCTTGGAGATGGATTGAAAAATTTTAGATTTGATTTTAAAAATGATTTTTGACCTTGATTTTCAAAGTAGATTTGGGAGAGAAACATTTAGCAATCTTAGAATTTGATTTTTAGAAGTGATTTTGAAGATGAACTTTTGAAAGAGAGAATTAGAAAACCTTTTGAAAACTAATTTTGGAAAGGAACTTTTAGAAGAAAGAGTTTTTGAAACTTTTGGAGGAAAATAATAGGAAACCCTTGGGAAATTGATTTTGAAAAAGAAATTTTGAAGGGAAGAAGTTAAGAAACTTTTCGAGAATTAGTTTTGGAAAAAGAACTTTTTAAGAAACCTTTGAGAGTTGATTTTAGAAAAGAATCTTTGAATGAAAAGTTTAAGAAACCCTTTAGGTTGGTTTGAGTAGAATTTATATGAAAGTTGTGTCATACATTTTCGTTTATATTTTATCTTTGGTTATTATCATTATTATTTTTTTCTTTCTTTTATTTCTTATCTTTTGAACTGCATATATTGTATATTAATACCTCTTACCTTGATTTACCTTTCAGGTTGGCATACGCTGGCGATGACGGTTTTGAGAAGAGATGCTGCTCTAAGAAGGTGGCCCAAACAAATTCTGTCGGTAGCTCCAGCTGCTCTAGGGGTAGTTAGCGCTCCGCTGATCTAGCATCTTCTAGCCAGAGTGGGAGGGGGGAGTAGGCCTCCAGTCTACCCCTTCCCTCCAGTTGAGCCAACCTGCGAGGATGAGATGAACGCCGAGGTTTCTCACTTTTGACTTTTAGGATGGCCAACGCTATTTTGAGTTGACTACATGTTTGGTATGACGGGTATCCTCCAAATGAGCAAGACATTTTTCGCTAGTCCTTTGGCTGCATGGCTTCTCTCCTACTAGTGCAACTTGTTTTCTGGCAGTGGTTCCCTTTTGGCCACCTGACTTGTCTCTCTTTCGTTTTGGAGAATGTGAGCTTGTCCCTACTCCCCATGAGTATGGCTTCCTCTTAGATCTTCGAGATGGCTTAGCTGACATTATGGGACCTACTTTTCATGATGGCTACGTCATGATTGTTTCTTCTCAGCTTGGGCTCCATTATGCGGCCTTTTCTTCTGATCTGCTGCCCCAGTTTCCTTATGTCCCAGCGAAGTTCTTGTTTCTCTCATTTTGAGTTTGCGACGGATAGGGGATTGGCATACTTCTCAAGATTGGTCCATTTCTCCATGGTAGCCCTAACTCTGCTTCTCCTGAACTTTTTGATGTTTCTGCCAGGGGGGATGACTTGGACGACTGTCAGTTATGTGCACTGCTTGTCAAGATTCGCGAGGGGCATTCCCATGCTCCTATGGTTGTGGGAGAGACCTTCACGAGCCTTATTAGACTCCAGCAGGGGTCGATGCTTATTTTCGAGGATATGCTTCATTATTCCAGCTTTGAGCAATCGGGCACTTATTCGTTACTCCCTTTTTTCAGCATACATGGTTTATTAAGTTAGAAGTCATTTGATTGGAGAGGTCGAGGGTGGGTCATTGCCCCATTCTTTGTTTCTTGTTGGCCATGGAAATTCGAGCTTTCTAAGGTGTGTGCCGGTGCTGAAGATGTCTGAGGGGTGGCTTTAGCTCCTTTTTGTGTTTTACCTTGTTCCCTGTTTCTTATTAGAGAGAGAAAGAAAGACATAGAGTTAGTTTTTGTACAAAAGCAGTTTACTTATGCCAATTCTAAAAATGCACAGGTAAATGCATGTTATACTTTTTATTTTATTTTATTATTATTTTTAAAAATTTTTTTTATGAATGCACATGGAATTAGATGTATGACTTATTTTGCATGTCATACTTTATATATATATATATATATATTTTATGAATGCACAGGTTCATACAAGAATGGAATTTAATGCATGTTATACTTTTTGGATGAATTTACATACAAGAATGGAATTGGATGCATGCCTTACTTTTGATGAATGCATGAATAAATATAAACTACGCAGGAATTTAATGGATGTGCTGATTATACATGTCATGGATGCAATATACTACAGTATATAAACTATTTACAAAGAATGTTCTAAGATTGCCCCAGGGCCCATACTCCCAGGATTTTGTTTTCTTTTTAGGATTTTGCCCCATTCAGTTTTGTCCCATTCTTATCGGGGTGTGATAGCATTTGCACCATTCTCCAGGGATCTTGACCTTTTGATTTGCTATCATATCCCTACTTTCTACGGGGTTGTTGTTTGGGGTTTTTCTGATCTCACTTGGTTTTCTCTCTCAGATCTCCAAAATTTCACCCTGGCTCGAGCGATAACTTATATGCCCTTTGCAGAGCGGTAAACAGCTAAACCTTCAATCTGAGAAGACTTCTTTTAGGACCGAATATAGGCTGGGTTTAGGGGTTGTAGGAAATGAAAGGATATTTAGGCTCAATGATCTTCTTTTAGTGGGTTATTTAAACCAAAACCATTTGAGCACACTTCGGAGTATGAGATTGCCCCTGCATTCCTTTCTAGTTCTTCCTTCTCCTCCTACTTGTCTTGGTATTGTTCAGGCTTATTTGGACTAAGCAATTTTCTTTGATCAGAGAGGACTTTAATTTGGACTGTAACGTAGGCTAGGTTAAGGGGTTTATGAATAAAAGGGTATAAAGGCTCAAACATTATCACTTGTGGGGTTTTAAAAGACCAATGATCACCTTTGGCAACTTAACTTCCATTCACTGCTTTCTTCTTTCCTTCATACTCTTATTGTTCTTCTGGTCTACTTTTTGCCTTTTAATGTAGGGATTTTTTCCTTCTTTTTTTTTTTTATCAAGAAATTTGTTGCTAAGTCAACTTTCAGAGATGCCAGTTTTTTCATTTATATTTTGGGATGACCGTATCTTCTTTTAAAGATCCCCACGAACACAATATCTTCTTTACTAGAGACACCTTTGACGCCATAACTTCTTGAAGATCACCATTTTCATCGTTACTCATTATATCTTCTTGGAAATTGCCCTTTTCATCATTGCTCATTAGTTCCTACTCATAGCCTTTGCTTTACCCAGTATGGGCAGTGATCATTTGGTCGGTTTTCTTGAGAGAAGTAACCGGCTCAAGTGGGCTTTGCAAAGGGATTTGTTTGCGTATGGTAGGAAGAAATGAGGGCCTTTCATCATTTCAAATTAAATTCCTTAGTCCATAAAGCCTTTATACAAAATTTAGACAATGTTCCTAAAAATGGTGTGTTTCTGCTGGTAAACCACTATATATTCTATCGAATCAACTACTTTGTGCTTACCCTAGTATGGGGGATGGTTATAGGTTTGGGGATATTTGAAAGAGATCACTGACGGCTCTAGTGGGCTAAGTAAAGGATAGTGTTTATTTGAGATAAATAGAACAATAGCTTCTCATCATTTTGAGAACTCGGCTATCCATCGCCTAGCCAGGATATCATGCAAGTGTCGCCTTTGAACTCCACACCTCTCTGTTGAGACTATTTTCTTCTTATCTCTCATTCTCTCTTTGTCTCTCAAAGGTTTTAACCCTCGTTTGAATGGGTTCCCCACGCTATCCCATCCTTCAAGTAGAGTCATTTACCAAATAGGGAAGAATCCCTAAACGCAACAATTGTCCACAAGAGTATGAGACAAAGGGGATAAACCGGAAACTTTATCTTTTTCATTTCAAATCATGAATGCATAGCATGTGTGTTTATTTAAATAAGATATGCAAGAAATAGATAGATATAAAGGAAACAGAAGAATTTTATGAAAACTTCCCTTCTCTTATGGGCCTTTTGGTGAGAACCCTTAATAGGGTTTTAGGACTACATCAACCTCCTTGGTGCTTCATTCATCGGGTGTATCACTGGAGGGCGAGTTCATGACACTTTGCATGCAGTTAAAGGATATGTTGTTGCAATGCACGGCTCTGACAAAACTTCGCAAATGGTGAAGTTCTCTTCTGCATGGATAGTGATTGTCTTGGCATGATGCGAGGGTAGTTGCATAAAGATAATGTCTTGCAGATGGATGGTTAATTCTTCTTTTTCCTTCATATATGTTCGGCCTCCTTCAATAGCCGGGCTTATCCTTGCATGAGCTTGAATTGGGCATAATACTAGAGGGGTTTCCATGAGTTCGGTTGTGCTCTTTGACCTGAAAAAGGAGAAGAAGAATAAAATGTAGTTAGCATGTGGAGTTGGAGGTTTTTTGCGATGCGTGTCCTATGGAGGTCCCTTCTTTGAGGGAATCTAGGCATGATGCTGAGTCCATTTTGGAGGTAAGGTTTTGCCCTTTATGCAATACAATATCTCTTCTGCATGAGCTAGTTGATATTTCATTGTTTGGACAATCCCGCCTCCATGGACTGAGAGAGATTTGGACTTCTCTCGAGATATGGTTCTATGCATGCCATAAATCCTTAAGGTTGAAGAACCCTTAGGAGTTTTGGTAGGTTCGAGTAACATGAAATCGGATTACTCCTTTTTCTCTATAGTTTATTGAATGCACGAGAATGAAATGACTTGAGTTTCTTAGAACTCTTGTCTCAGAATGGATATGAATGCATGAGCATAATAAAAGTGAACGTGTGAGCAGTATGATAATAATAAATGAATGGATTAAGAAACCCCGTTCTTGGCTTGCTTCTATCTTCGGTCCTCTTAGTACTTGGAGATGAGGAGGGAGAGGATAGAAGACAAGAAACAAAAGAGAAGTTAGTGTTTTAATTTGAAAATATTTATGCAATGCATGTTTTAGGGGTGCCCCTACTTGAGAGAGAAACTAAACATGATGTATTGGCTTACTTCTTGGAGATAGGGGATTTGCGCCTGTACATAAGCACCTTACCATTGATCAAGAATCTACCTTCATCATTTATTCACGGAAAATAAGGGAACTCATTGAACTTTGAGGTTTACAATATAAAGAATCAAAGTACATTTTAATAGGAGGAGGGGGAACATTTTCTTTTTGGACTTTCACCTGTCTAATTTTCCTTACGAAATCCTAAATTACGCTTGAGTCTTCGGATTCACCTTCTATGGATTTGATGTTAAGGTGGTTGCTGAGAGACCTTGTTGACTGATTACCCCTTATCTTCTTGGCAACCCTATCTTCGTGAGCATAGAGGGATTGGGGTCCCTCTTATGGGATGACTTAAAATGCGTGCAATGATTCCTTAGGGTTACTTGGGAACCCTTAGGGTTTGGGTAGGTTTAATACAATGGAGAGTGCACTTGGTGTCACTCTTTTGGGGTTGATCATATGCATGAGAGTGCAGTGACTTGAGTTACTTTGGAACTCTTGTCTTGACATGGAATATGAAATGCATGAATATGGATGCAAAGAGTATAAGGAAAGAGAATGCAATTGCAAAGTAAATATACATGCATGAATAGTTAGACAGACATTATAACAGTAAGCATATAGTCATTATAACAACAGGAATAAACAGGTATAGAGGAAAGTAAAAGTAGTCGCCCTTTCCTCTATGGTTTTGAAAATAGTGTGCGTGTCTTAAATTCGGCAGAGGTTCGGCTATGCATGGTGTCTATATGAGCATGAGGTTGAGGGTTTACTAATGCGTCCTAAAAAGGCTCGGTTCCCGGATCTTCAAACCTAGGCTCACTCCTCGAGGTGGTGGCATGATCGGTTGGTGATCCGAGCGGAGAACCATCAAGAGGTCATAGACGAAGAAACTAATACAACATCTTGCCCACAACCAATATACCATTCCCTCTTCTAACTAGAAGGGACAGATCAAGGTAAAGAATGCAAATGTGCAGAATGTAAGTGCGTGTGTAGTGTGTGTGTGATTTTTAGAAGTGGACGAAAGAGCTCAACAACTCTCATCCATCCTGTTCATCAAATTCATGCATAGTAGTTAATAAAATATAAACAAAAAGCCCACCTACAGAATAAAGATGTAAGAGTTAGTATGTGGATGACAAACTTAATGCAAGATAATATGAATGGAGTTAAATACATGTTTTTGAAAACAACTTTGAAAATTTGATTTTGAAAATTGAAAGTGGATAGAATTGGACAAGTTAAATGAAGACTCTACATGGGTGAAGGGTGAAGAGACATGACTATGGCCTAACCCTTTAAGTGTCCCCAGTGGAGTCGCCAGTTGTCGCGCCTAGATTTTTCGCACTCGAGAAATACACACACAAGCGAAAAAAAAATATACTCTCTCGTTAGAACTCATCCTCCTAGACAGTGAGTGTGACTAGGTTTGAATTGAAAATTGATTTGAATAAAGGGCTTTTGGAAAATAATTCGAAGTCACCACCTAACTTGATTATGGTGAGTTAGGTCACCTAATAACTAAGCACAATCCGAAGACCACACTTAGAGTTTTTGAAAACGATTTTCAAAATACCTCATCAAGAGAGGGCTTTTAAGAAACCAGGTTGTTTGGCAACCTTTGGAAAACATTTAAGCCATTTTTTGAAAATAACTCCATTTTGGTCTTTGAAAACAGTGATCCTAAGTTCGGAGGTTCGTTACGTGTAGAGAAGACGCACTAAGCCATCACCCTTCCTCGCCCTTGCGGTATCTACATGTCTATTCACCTCAAATTCACATATTAAAGTCTTCAATTAATATATGTCTAAAACTATCTACTTTAGAAAAGAATGTTTAAAAGAATGATGCATGATATGTAAATGCAAGAAAAGAGTTTTGATTTGGAAATAGATTTGAAAAAGACTTGATTCGATTTTAGAAAAGAGATTTGAAAAGATAGATTTGATTTTAAAAGATAGTTTTAGAGATTAGAAATAGAGATTTGAGAATAGATTTTCGGAATTAAAAATTTGGAAT
Organism: Euryodendron excelsum; assembly: GCA_033060915.1. Lineage (NCBI taxonomy): Eukaryota > Viridiplantae > Streptophyta > Magnoliopsida > Ericales > Pentaphylacaceae > Euryodendron > Euryodendron excelsum. The sequence continues at coordinate 67,712,068 of CM065377.1, read as the reverse complement.
AGATTATGAAATTGGAAGTTTGGAATTGGAGATTTGAAAGAAAAGTTATGGAATTAGAAATTTGAAAAGAGTTATGGAATTGGAAACTTGAAGAAGATTGTGTAATTGAAAATTTGAAAGAAGTTATGACCGCACCCATGAGGGTTGCCTACGTTTCTTTTTTGAGGAACCAGGTTAGTCGTAGTTCGAACAAGAGTCCGATAGAAAATAGAAAGTTTTGGTTTGAAAAAGAGTTTGATTGGAAAAAGGAGTTTGATTTGAACTTAGAACAGAAGATTTGAAGTTGAAATTTGGAACTGAAAAGATTGGACTTTGATTTGGAAAGGTAGAACTAGGAAGAAGAATTTGGACTCGTTTTGGAAAGATTGAGATTTGGAAACCTAGACTTAGGATGGATAGGATTTAGAAAAGACTTGAGATTGAGAAAGATTTGACTTGACGTGGAAGAGTTTTAGAAAATATTTGACTCGAATGTTGGACTTGGAAGATTAGGGAAAGATTAGATTTAGTAAAGATTCAAATTAGGGAAGTTTCAAAATAAAAAAGTGTCACTTTAGGAAAGTTTTCAAATTGGAAAAGTTTCGATTTGGAAATATTTTGAAATAGGAAAGCTTTGAAAGTTGGAAAGTTTAGAATTTAGAAAGTTTAGAATTTAAGAAATTTTTTACTTAAGAAAGTTTTGGATTTGGAAAGTTTTAACTTAGGGAAGGTTTCGTTTTTAGAAAGTTTTGACTTAAGGAAGTTTTGAATTTGAAAAGAATTGAAATTTGAGGTTTAGAAATACTTGAAATTAGAAAAATGTTTGAGTTTAAGAAAGATTTAAAAATTTAGATTTGGAAAGTTGAAATTTAGAAAGATGTGGGATTAAGAAAGGTTTGGAAGCTTAAAGTTTAAGGAAATATTTGAAAGTTTAAGTTTTGGAAACTTAAGGTGTAGGAAAGTACGAGATTAGAAAGATTCAAATTAGAAAAGATTTAGATTTGGAAGGATTGGTTTAGGAAAGATTTGGATTTTGTTTCTAAGAAAAAGTGTTTTGATTTTGTCTCCAAAAATGGAGGATTGGATCTAGTTTCCCAAATGGGGAGATTGGATTTGGTTTCCTAAAGGAAAGATTGGATTTGGCATGGAGTTGGAAAGATGAAGTTTTGGAAATCCTAGATTTGGAAGACTATAGTTTTGATGTAGAAAATAGGTTTTGGAAATATATGGTTTTGATGTAAAAAGGAGGTTTTAGAAACCTAGGTTTTAAGGCAAGATTGAAAATCATGTTTGAAGAAAGAAAATTAGGGTTTCCTAATTTTTGGCTCTAGGGCTAAACTTGGACTCCAAAAAAAAATATTTTGGAAAGTAGAATTTTTAGAAAGAAAAGGTTTTTGGAAGGGGATCTTAAAAAGGAGTTTTTGGAAAGTGATTTTCGGAAAGAGCTTTTAGAAAAGATTTTTGGAAAGAGTTGTTAGGAATGAAACTTAGGGAATGTTTTCTAGAAAGTGAATTTTAAAGAGAGCTTTTTTGGAAAGAAATTTGAAAAAGGAGTTTTGAAAAATAGATTTTTGAAGGGAGTTTTTAGAAACAAATTTTGGAAAGGAGATTGGAGAGAGTTTTTAGGAAGTGTGTTGGAAAAGAGATTTTTTAGAAAGAGAGATTTAAAAAGAGAGTTTTTGGAACGTTCATAAAAATATCTCACTTTCCTAAAATTCTAACCATAAGAAGGTTAAAACCATTTTAAGATAGTAGTTTTAAAAAACAATAATGACTTGAAAATATGGACCATATTGGTTACTTTAAATGTAACACTTTCCTAAAGTAACCATAACCATGGAAAGGCTAGAATCACCTTAGGATTGTGATTTTAAAAATAAGTTTGGAAGAAGAAAATTTAATGCAAGTTTGAAAACGATTTTGATGCAAGTTTTGAAAATAAGTTTGAAAATAAATTTTGGAAAGATGCAAGATGATATGCACAATGCAAGTTGGGGTCGTGAACATACAAAGTTAAGGCTTCACCACATAATCAAGGGGGCCGAACCCACGTGGTCTCCGGTTAGACTAAGAGAAAGCCCCCGATATTGTGACTTCCCATAGACTAGGGTTTGGAGAGGCTACGAGCTCTGTATATCGAAGAAGAGATTTTTTAGACTGAATTTACGGACCTTTTGCAAGCTGGAAGAGGCTTTGTATTTATAGAGAGAAGAATGACCTAGCGCTCGTTGCAATGCCACTTAGCCAAAAATCGTTCTGGTGCCACTAGGAGTGGTGCCAGGCCAAAATAGTTATGAAAGTTTTAAGGTTGGCAAGTAACGTATCTTTAGAAGATTTGGGCACCTGTACTAGAGATTACTGTCGCGCCAAGATTTTTTGCACTTGAGGAATACACACACAAGCGGAAAAAATACTGTACTCTCTCGTTAGAACTCACCATTCTAGAAGAATGTTTGCGACTAGGTTTGAATTGAAAATTAATTTGAATAAAGGGCTTTTGAAAAAAAATTTGGAGTCGCCATCTAACTTGATTAAGGTGAGTTAGGTCACTTAAAACTAAGCACAATCCGAGGATCACACTTAGGATTTTTGAAAACGGTTTTGAAAATACTTCCTCAAGAGAGGGTTTTTAGAAAAACAGGTTATTTAGTAACCTTTAGAAAATAATTAAGCCATTTTTTAAAAATAAACTCCATTTTAGTCTTTGAAAACAGTGATTCTAGGTTCGGAGGTTGGTTACGTGTAGGGAAGACGCACTAAACCATCACCCTACTCCACCCTTGCGGTACCTACATGTCTATTTACCCTAAATTCACCTATTGTCTTCAACTAACAAATGTCCAATCATATTCACTTTATAAAATAATTTTTGAAAAGAAACTAACATGATGCATGATATGCAAATGCAATAGAAAGAGAAAGTTTAAAAAACAGATTTGGAAAAGAGGAATTGAAGTTTGAAATTGGAAAGAAAGTTTTGGATATTAGAAATAGAGATTTGGAAATTGAAATTTGGAATTGAAAGTTTGAAATAGATCATGGAATTTGAGATTTGAAAAAGGTAGTGACCGCACCCATGAGAGTTGCCTACGTATCCTTTTTGAGGAATCAGGTCAGTCGTAGTTCGGACCAAAGTCCGATAGAAGATAGAAGATTGGATTGGAAGAAAGAGATTTTGATTGGAAAAAGGATTTGATTTGAACTTAGAATAGGAGATTGGAATTTGAAATTTGGAATTGAGAGGATTAGACTCTGATTTAGAAAGATAAAGCCTAGAAGAAAGATTTGGACTTGTTTTGGAAAGATTGAGATTTAGGAAACCTAGACTTAGGAAAGAGAGGAGACCTAGGAAAGATTTGACTTGGAAGGGTTTAAGAAAAATTCAACTTGAGTTGAAAGAGTTTTAGAAAAGATTAGATTTAGGAAATGTTCGAATTAGGAAAGTTTCAAAATAGGAAAGTGTCATTTTAGGAAAGTTCCGTTTTAGGAAAGTTTCGATTTAGAAAAGTTTCAACTTGGGAAGGTTTTGATTTAGGAAAGTTTTGAATTAAGAAAGTTTCTACTTAAGAAGGCTTTGGATTCAGAAAATTTCATTTTAAGAAAGGTTTTGAAATATGAAAGGTTTTGTTTTAAGAAAATTTTGAAATAGGAAAGTTTAAGATTTAAGAAAGATTTGAATTGAGAAAGTTTAAGAAAGTTTTAACTTAAGAAAATTTCGAATTTAGAAAGCTTTGGATTTGGAAAGATTCGAAATTTAGAAAGTTTAGAATTTAGAAAGTTTTAGAGTTTGAGTTTTAGAAAATCTTGAGATTAGGAAAGGTTTAAGTTTTAGAAAGATTTGAAAACTTAGATTTGGAAAGGGATAGAATTAGGAAAGGGTTGAATTAGGAAAGATGTGGAAGTTGAGTTTTAAAATTTAGGAAAGATTTTTATGTTCAAGTTTAAGATTTAGGAAAGTAGAAGATTAGGAAAGAGTTGAATTAGGAAAGATTTGAATTTTGTTCCTAAGAAGAAGTGTTTTGCTTTTGTTTCCAAAAACGGAGGATTGAATCTAGTTTCCTAAACGGGAGATTGGATTTGGTTTCCTAAAGGAGAAGATTGGATTTTGCATGGATTTGGAAGAGGAAGTTTTAGAAACCCTAGATTTGGAAGGCTATAGTTTTGGCGTAGAAAATAGGTTTTGAAAATATATAGTTTGGATGTGAAAAATGAGATTTTGGAAATCTAGGTTTTAAGGCAAGTTCGAAAATCATGTTTTTGAAAAGAAAATTAAGGCTTCCTAATCGTGGGTCTAGGGCTTGACTTGAGCACCAAGAAAAGAGATTTTGGAAAGTGATTTTTTGGAAAGGAAGATTTTTGGAAGGAAATCCTAGGGAGGAGTTTTTAGAAGGTGAGTTTTGAAGAGAGAGTTTTTGGAAAGATTTTTGGAAAGAGATTGTTGGAAAGAGTTTTTAGGAAAGAGATTTAGGAAGCATTTTTAGAAAGTAAATTTTGAGGAGAGTATTTTGAAAAGGAGTTTAAAAAGGAAATTTTGAAAAATAAATTTTTGGAGGGAGTTTTTAGAAAATAATTTTGGAAAGAAGAGTTTTTGGAAAGCATGTTGAAAAAGAAATGGGTTTTAGAAAGAGCGACTTTTGAAAATAGTTTTTAGAAAGTATAAAAATGTCTCACTTTCTTAAAGCAATTCTAACCATAAGAAGGCTAGAACTACTTTAAGAAAATGGTTTTGAAAATAACAAAGATTTGAAAATATGGACCATATTGGTCACTTTCAATGTAATCACTTTCCTAAAGCAACCCTAGCCATGGAAAGGCTAGAATCACCCTAGGATTGTGATTTTGAAAACAAATTTTGAAAAAGAAGATTTTGATGCAATTTTGAAGACAAGTTTAATGCAAGTTTTGAAAACGTGTTGGAAAATGATTTTTAGATGAATGCAAGATCATGATATGCACAATGCAAATTGGGGTCGTGAACATACAAGGTTAAAACTTCACCACATAATCAAGGGGGCCAAACCCACGTGGTCTTCGGTTAGACTAAAAGAAAGCCCCCGACACGGTGACCCTCTAATAGCCTAATCCTACACATGGACCGGGAATCCCTTTGTTTCAAGCATGCAAAGAAAGGGGGAAAAGAAGATGGGGGATTAAAATAGAAGAAAACCCAAGTGGGTTAGGAGAGAGAAGAGAGGGAGAAGATGCGTAAACGTAAAGAGAAAGCCTACAATATGTCTTGTTTACTTCGCTTTGCTTTGCGTACCTTACTTTTCTTGCTTTTCTTCTGTCTTCGCTTCAGTCTTCGAGGGTTTATCTTCGATTTTCAAAGCTTCGTAGTTGCAGCAATCCAAGTCTTCAATTGAGAGTTGGAGGCTAGTGTATAAGTGTTTAGGAGTGTATGAGTGTATAGGAGGCTAGGGTTTATGTATGGTGGCTAGGGTTTGGAAAACCTAGAGAAGCTAGGGTTTAGGGAGGCTACGAGCTCTGTGTATCAAAAAGTAGGGTTTTCAGACTGAGTTTTGCGGACCTTTTCCATGCCGAAGGAGGCTCTGTATTTATAGACAAGGGAATGACCTGGCGCCAGGCCAAAAATGCTTCTGGCACCACTCCTAGTAGCGCCAGCTAGTTAGGAAAGTTTTAAGATCGGCAAGCAATGTACCTTGAGAAGATTTGGGCACCTGTACTAATGACTACCATGCAAATTTTAGCCTGACTTCACTAGGAGTGACTTTGGACGGTCCGGGAAGGATTTATGGGACCGGGAATGGCTTGGAGAGCTAGAAAGGGACATGAACCCTTAGAATAATGTCTCGGGGACAAAGGACTTGAAAAATGATGACAAGATTTGTTAGAAGGGTTGACGGGCCATTAGGGGCAAAATGGTCAATCGGGCCGGGATGGACTCAGAATCTCCGAGAAAAAGACTCGAGATTTGGAAACATTATTTAGAATGTTCCTAAAGGCTGCCGGTTTGATACCAGAGCTGGTGTGGTCGAAAAAGGCGACCGGCCCACCAACGGTAAAATGGTCATTTTACACCGGGTTCGTCGGACCTGACTTGAAATAATCCGGAAAGATAAATGAAGGTTGAGAATACTATAGGAAGCATTCTCGGGAGGTTACCAGTTTGATACCCTGGGCCGGTGTGGTTCCCTAGGCGTTCGGATGTCTAGGGGCAAAATGGTTATCTTGACCGAAAAGTTTCGAAATTGACCCGAAGCTGACTGGAGGGCACCTAATCATGCCAGATCATCTCTGGGATGACCTTGGAAGGGCGGACTTACCATTTTGAGGAATTAGGTGTGCTCTCGAGAAACGTGCAGGAAAATGGCCCTAGGGGTAGTTTGGTCATTTTTCACCGAAGTGGGCTAGCAGGCACTGGTGTTGATCTGGGTTTTAAGTGTTTCCGCCACTCTGACGGCGGTCCCGTGATACAGGGTTTTTTGGCAATTCCCTATATCGACCTGTTTACGAGTATTTCCGCTACTCTAATGGTTCGCGATCATTCCCGAGACTGCCTGATCTTAGGAAGTTGCTAAAGGGACTTAGCGCCTGAGAATCAACTTTCTCGAAAGGCGTGCCGAAACAGACATTTCTACATTGGCGGGCTAGTAGGTGCTAAAGGTGGACCGTTCTACCATCTAGGGGACTTGGGGTCTCGTCCCGGTCCACAGGTTTGAAGGGACTTACCATTCCGAAGAAACTTTCTTTAGGAAATATGCCAGATTGGATAGACTTACCATCTCGAGGAATCAAATTTCTCGAGAAAGGGATTGGAATTGAAATTGAACTTGGAAAGGGAACTTACCGTCTTTGGGAAGACGTGCCTATTGGAATTGGAAATGGAAATTACCGTATTCGGAAAGATGCGCTTATTGGAATTGGAAAGGGAACTTACCTTCTTCAGAAAGACGTGCCTATTAGAATTGGAAAGGGGACATACCATCTTCGGAAAGACGTGCCTGTTGGAATTGGACCGAACAATGCCCCCGAGGGCATTTTGGTCATTTTGCCTCTATTTGGGCCTGATGGGCCCGCGAAGCGATGAATCAACTGGATTAGGACTAGAATTCTAGAATATATCCATATTGACTTGAAATCAAGTCTGGATGGATTAGAGACCGCTGAGCGGTCAAAAATGGAGTGCTTACAATTACCATGCAATTTTTAGCCTAACTTCACTAAGAGTGGCTCTAGAAGGTTCGGAAAGGATTTAGGGGACCAGGAATGGCACGAAAGGTCGGAAAGGAACAAGAACCCTTCGAATAGAATCCCGAAGGTATTAGACTTGAAAAATGATGACAAGATTTGTTAGAAGGGTTGACCGGTCCATTAGGGGTAAAACGGTTAATTGGACCAGAAAACTACTGGGATGGACTTGGAATGTCCCAAAAGAAGACTCGAGGTTTGAAAACATTATTTAGAATGTTCCAGGAGGTTACCTGTTTGATACCTAGAGCCAGTGTGGTTGGAAGAGACGACTGGCCTACTAGAGGGAAAATGGTCATTTTGTACCGGGTTTGCCGGAACTGACTCGGAATAACTCGAAAAGATAATGGAAAGTTGAGAATACTACAAGAAGCATTCTTAGGAGACTACTGGTTTGATACCCAGAGCCGGTGTGGTTCCCGGGGCGTTCGGATGCCTAGGGCAAAATGGTCATCTTGACTGAAATGTCTTAGAATTGGCACGAAACTAACTAGAAGGTACCTAATCATGCCAGATTGTCTTTAAGACAATCTTGGAAGGGTGGACTTACCGTTCTGAGAACTTAGGTACTTTCTCAAGAAAAGTGTCAGAAATGGCCCTAATGGTAGTTTGGTCATTTTTCACCAGAGTGAGCTTGCAGGCACTGATGTTGACTTGGGTTTTGAGTGTTTCCGTCACTCTGACGGTGGTCCCATGATATAGGAGTTTTACTGGCAATTCTCTATATCGAATTGTTCGCAAGTGTTTTCACCACTCTGGTGGTTGCGATGTTTACGAGTATTTCTGTTACTCTAACTGGTCGCGATCATTCCAGAGACTGCCTAATCTCTAAAAGCTGCTAGGTGGATTTAGCGCTGAGGAATCAACTTTCTCGGAAGGCGTGTTGAAACAGACATTTCTTCATTGGCGGGCTAGCAATCGCCAAAGGTGGACCGTTTTACCATCTCGGGGACTTGGGGTCTCGTGTCGCTCGACGAGTTTGAAGGGATTTACCATTTCAAAGAGCTCACTCAGAAACGTGCCGGATTGGATGGTCTTACCACCTCGAGGAATTAAAAGTCCGAAGAGTTCACTCGAAAAGGGTGTGTTCAACATGTAAGATGTTTAAATCCTAAATGATCTAAAACCGTGCTCTGATACTTTCCCCCTCAAAAGCCCTTTTTCAAAACAAGTTTCAAGGTTTTTAAAACTTTTTTCCTTAAAAAGTCCAAGTTCAAATTCAAATTTTATTTCAAAACACTTGGAGGTTTTCCAAAATTTTCCTTAATAAAAAATGTTTCACTTCAAAAACTCAAACTCCAACCTTCAAATTCCAAATATTTTAGTCCATTTGATCACCTTGCGGTCAATATGAGACCCTTACTTTATCGTTTTTTATCTTTGACAAACAAAGTAAAAAAGAAGGGTATTTGTATGCATCCCATTTTTGCCCGCTCAGTAATCTTTAGCACGACCGGACTCATTTTCAAATTCACAGACACATTTAAGCCCAATCTGAATTTCCAAATTCCGGTCCAACAATCAACCGCTTCCCAAGCCCACTGGGCCTAATCAAAGCTGAATTACCAAAATGCCCTTACGGTATCACTAAGTCCAATTCTATTCGACACGCTTTCAAGAAGGTACCTAAGTCCTCAGAGTGATAAGTCTACCCCTTCTAATATTTTTTCAGACAATCTGACATGCTTAGATTGCCATTCCAACCAATTTTGGACCCATTCCGATGGTTCCTAATAAAAATGACCATTTTACCGCTGGGCGCCCTCATCGCCCTCGTTAACCACACCAGCTCTAGGTACCAAACTAGTAAACCTTCGGGGCACTCCCACGAGTATTCTCGACCTCCAAATCCCCTTCCAGTCAATTCCGAACCCGTTATAGTATTTTTTAGTCAAAATGACCATTTTGCCCCCAGTGGATCGGTCATCCCTTTCAACCACGCCGGCCCTAGGTATCAAAACAATAGTCCCTTGGGACACTCCCAACAATGTTTCTGACATTTGAATCCTATCCCGGTTAACTTTCGGACCAATCCCGGTGTCTTTTGGCTCAAATGACTGTTTTATCCCTAGTGGGTCGTCGTCCTTTTCAAACCGCTCCGGCTTTTGGTATCATACCGGTAATCCTCCGAAACACTCTTAATAGTGTTTCCAACCCTCCAATGCTATCTCGATCCATTCTTGGTCCATTTCGGTTCAAAATAACCATTTTGCCTTTTGTGGGCCGGTAATCTTTTTCAACTATTTCGGCTCTAGATATCAAATTAGCAACCCCCAGGACACTCTTGGATGCCTTCATCTCTTTTCCAGCTCTGCCCCATAGCCTAGAAACTTTCCAGATCAAATCGAAGCCACTCATAATAGAGCTAGGCCAAAAAAATGGCTTGAAACCACTAGGAGTGGCGCCTAAATCTTTACCTTGCGGCCCAAGTCGAATCAAATCTTCAGAATCATTGCCATAGTAGGGTGGTGCCACTCCTAGTGGCGCCTAACCAAATATTGGCCTAGCGCTTAGCCAAAAATTGGGCTCTCTCAAGACAGCCCCCGAAATTCACCAAAAACCCTAGTTCTCTCAAGGCTTTCTCAAATCCTACCCCCTCTTGCCCTAAACACTAAAACCCTAGCCTCCTAACTCCATTGAAGATCAAGTCTAGCCCTTGAAAGCTCTCGAAGGCCATCTCAAAGTCCAAGGAAGTCGTTCATTGAACTGTTCAAGCTAACAAGAAGACAAGATAGGTTTCTTTAAGTTTATGCTCTCCCCCCCCCCCCCCCCCCCCTCCCCTCTTTCCCTCCTCCTTTCTCTTTTCTCCCCCTCCTAGTCCACTTGGGTTATTCTCTATTTTAACCCCTATCTTCTACCACCTCTTCTTGCATGCTTGAGACAAGAGAGCCTTTGGTCCATGCCTAGGGGAAGCTTTGGGGAGATCACCGTCTGGGGAGTCTTCCTTTAGCCTAACCAAACATGGTATATTCTTGAGGCCCCTTGCAATGTGGTGAAGCTTTCAACCTTGTATGTTCATGTCCCTATTGCATTATAATTGTCATGTTCATACATTATTTTTATTTTCAAGCTCACAAGCCTGGGGTGATTCTAGCATTTCCATGATTAGGGTTCTCCTAGGAAAGTAATATATTTGAAGTGACCACCAAGGTTCACATTAGGGTTTCAAACCCTAACCTGCTTTCAGAATCACAATCTTAAGGTTATCTTGGCATTTTCATGGTTAGGGTTGCTTTAAGAAAGTGGCATATTCAAAGAAGCCTGCAAAGGCCACATTAGGGTTTTAAGCCATAAAACCTCTATTTCAATCTTTAGTTTCAAACCCCTGAAAATTCTGTGTTTAAATGATTTTCCAAAAACTTGGTCCAAGAGTTGTTTTCTTGGAGCCCTAGAAGTCCATGTTTTAGGAAGCCTAGTTTTGCCCTCTAACTTTCATTCTTGTAGTCCTTGCATTCTAAATGTTTTCAAATCATTGTCATATCATGTTTTGAAAAATTACATAACTCACTTGAGTTATTTAGCAAAAGTCACACATAAAATCATAAAGATTCTCAATTCAAATCTTACCTTTTTCAAATCAAATCTTTCCCTCTTTGATTCAAATCTTTTTGTTTTTGGAAACAAATCCAATATTTTATTTTTGGAAACAAAATAAAATCCGTCCCATTTTGGAAACAAAATCAAATCTTTCCTTTTTTAACTCAAAATCAAATCTTTTCCTTTTTGAAGCTAAATCAAATCTTGTGACACCCCAACTTTTAATTTCATCAGTAATTAATTATAGTTTTGCATGGTTAGGTAGGATATCAAATTATGTGGGTGATTGGTGCCTTAGGCTTACATATGATATGTTGGCAAGTATAGTGGACATATACTACATCTCTTAGTGGTATACGTGAACTTCAATTAGAGTAAAAATAAGGTCCAATGTGTGATGAAATGAGAATTATCTAGTATTGTTAGGACTATGACTTGTAAAGAGTTAAAGTGGGTAATTGGTGGAGTGAGGTGTCGAAGCATACATGCATAGACTTCTTCCATGCGTGGGACTTAAGTGGGTGTTTCATCCTTATACAATAGCCAAGAGAAAAAGAAAAACAAAAGAGAGAGAGAGAGAGAGAGAGAGAGAGAGAGAGAGAGAGAGAGAGAGAGAGGGAGAAAGAAAGATAGAGATAGAGATAGAGAGAGGAGAGAGATATAGAGAGGGAGTCAGAGAGAAGGAACTGCTCCAGCACAAGAAGAAGCTAATTTTAGGTATAAAAATTCTTCCCTTGCTGCAGATTAGGCTATAGGTAGAAAGAACTTAGAAAATTACTCAATTTAGACACAAAATTCATTTGATTTGGTTAATAATTAAGAGAGAAACCTCTATCCAAAGTTGGAAGATTTCTGCTGCAAAAATCTGCAGAAACAACCATTTTCGGAGGTTGTTTGGCCTTTTTAAAAATCTGATTTGTATATGAAGTTTTGTACACTTATACTTTGAGATCTTAGGGAAATTTGAGCTTTAGTTTCAGCTAAAAAAATTTTATCTTCGAATTATGGTGATTTTTCAAAAGTAAGCTGCCACTATAGAAGTTTGATGCCCAGATCTGTAACCTCTAGTTTTCCAGAGCATTCGACCAAGTTAAAGTAGCCCAAAAATTATGAAATTTTTACTATATCTAAGAGTAAGGGTGATGATAATCTGTACTAAATTTTAGGTCATTTAGATATTGTTTACCTATATTACGAATTTATCAAAATAAACCATCTGTTATTGAATTTTAGTTTCTGCAGCCCTGTCCTGTTTTAGAAAATATCAAATAAATACGTAGGCATGCTAAAAAAATGTAAAATTTGGTTTGGATACTCTTTGAGATGTCTATATTTATTTCTAAAGTTTTAGAATTTTTGGGTATAAGCTTGCGAAATTATGTCTAGATTATGAAGCCTGTATCAGTTTTAGCAGATTAAAGAACTTAATGTATTTTGGTATTTTTCAGCTTTAGCTTTACATTGGGAGTTTAACTGAGATTAGCATATGGTAGTTCTAATGCATAATTTCAGTACTAAAACTTGTTTGGAGTGTATACATTATATATTGAGTTTCCTAAACTAATACGGTTGTGGTGATAGGAGCTAACGGAGAGCAAGATCCTTCAACGTTAACCAAGAAGTGATCTTTGGCGTAGTGTGTGTGCGGTGACAGGTAGGATCATAGGATAATCTTATTTATATAGAAGTGAATATATTACTTGTATTATTATCTATATTGGTGTTAATTGTGGGATTGTGGAATATTAAATGAATTAAATGTTTTCTATATGTATGGTGGTGGTAAATTCATATGAGATGTTGAAGGTGTTCATATAGGAGGTGAAAGTGGTATGTATATATATGAGAAGGTTTGTGGAGACTTTGATGATTCTATTTATATGGTGGCATTGCATACCATTCATATTGTATGTCTTGCATTGCATTGGAAGGAGTTAACCACGGTGGGTTAACCAAGACTTAGTCACAGTGGACTAGCCTAGGGGTGCTACGGTGGGCATTCATTGATAACGCGCTATCGATATATTGGGTCAACGTTATCTAAAATTGCGTGCACATGTGGGTGAAACATGCATTACATTGAGACAACCATGAGATATATATATATATATATATATTGATCATTGTTATCTGTGTGCATTATGGGTGCTTATTATCATTCTTTATCAGTTTAATTATCTATCGTGAGCACGTTGACATTTAGCTCACACCCACACAGACTGATTTGACAGGTAACTTAGAGATGACAGTTTCGTTCACTGCAAACTTGGTCTTTGTCGTGGTGGCAATCATGTCGATGTTAGGATGTTGAGTCTCGGGACTTGGGAGAGTTCCGTTGTCTTACTTTTAGTTTCATGGTTGTGTTTTATATGAGACATTGGGTCTTGGTATATGTTTTAACTTGGTACAATGGTAGAGAATTTTGAAAGGATGTTGATTATTTTTCAGTGGTACTGTATCTATGATTTATGGTTTCCTTTGATGTATCTTAGAGAGTTTATTATATTTTTCTCATTGCATTGTTTATCTATTATATTCCGCTACGTTCTTTTATTTTCAAGTATGCGTTGAGGTGTCGTTCGCAGGTACAGTGACCTGTGCAATCACGTCTCGCCTAATGTGACATAATTAATGTCTAATTGGGTTGAGAGTGTGACTAATCTTCCCCTTTTGGAAACAAAATCAAATCTCTCTATTTTTTGAAACAAAATCAAATCAATCTATTTTTGGAAATAATTCAAGTATTTTCAAAAGTCAAAACTTTCCTAAAACAAAACTTTCCTTTTTCAAAACTTTCCTTTTCAAAACTTTCCAAAAATAAAACTTCTCTTTCTAACTAAAAATCATATCTTTTCATATTGCATCGAATCAAATCCTTCTTACTTCAAGGCATCCTTCCTAAGCCCTAGGTTACTTGCATCCCAAGTCACCTCCACGCCTAGGTTACTTTAACCCTAGTTTGCCAACTTAACTAATCCCTAGGTGGTCCAACCTAACCCAAGTTTACCTTAACCCTAGTTTGCCCAACTTAGGTTTGGAGGTTTCTAGATTGTAACTCTAGTGTCTCTTTTTCAAGCTCCCACTCCAACCCAAAAATGTTTTAAGAAGTTCTTTCAAACTTGTCTCAATCCAAAATGGCTAGACACTTACCATTTTTTAAAAACTATTTCAAAAATGATTTTGAAAACTCACAATCCTATGGTGATCCTAACCCTTTCATAATTAGGGTTGTCTGAGGAAAGTGCTATATCAAGTGAGACCTACATAGTTTATTTTAGGGTTCCTAAACCCTCAACATCCTTCGAAAACCTTTTTCCAAAACTATTTTCAAACATCACACTCTTGACATAATCCTAAACCTTCCTATGATTAGGGTTGCTCAAGGTAAGCCCTTTTTCTTAAAAAATGTTCTTCAAAACTCATAGTCTTGAAGGAGTTTAGTTCCCGCATAGTTAGTCTCTCAAAGGCAATGGAACATTAACATACCTTTCATAGGGTGCATAAAAAACTATTTTTAAAAATCTTTTCAAGACAAGTTCAAAAGAGTTTTTCCAAATCCAAGTCATACTTTCAAATCCCTAATCAAGTTTTCAAAACTCCCAAAACTCTCTTAAGTTATGTTCAAAAGCATTTCAAAGCACTTCTAAAAACCTTCAAGTTCTATTTCAAAAACATACCAAGATCCATGTTCAAATCAAAATTCTCATGAGTTATTTCCAAATTTTGAGTCAAAAACTCTCACTATCTCTTCTTTTTTTTTTTTTTTCCAAAAAAAGACTCCAATAAGTCTTCAAAACTTTTCAAAGGCCCCAATGTACCTATTTTCAATCGAACTCTGAGTCTGAACTACAGCTGACCTGATTCTAGTAAAAAAAGATATACGTAGGTAACCTTCATAGAAGCGGTCATAGCCCCTTTTCCAAATCAAATACCCCTTTTTTTCAAAATCCCCAATTCTTTTTCAGATTCTTTTCAACTTGCATTATGCATTATTCATTCCAAAAGTGATGATTAAATCTTCTTCTTAAAATCTTTTTTTAAGGTGGACATAAGCGGACAATTAATAAGTGAATATAGGGTGATAGGATATGTAGGTACCACAAGGGCGGGATAGGGTGATTGTCTTCAGTCATCTTTCCTACACGTAACGAACCTCCAAACATAGAACCATTGTTTTCAAAGACCAAAACGTAGTCATTTTTTTAAAGGGCTTAAACATATTTCAAAGGTTGCCAACAAACCTATTTTTTGAAAAATCCTCTCTTAAGGAAGTTTTTCAAAACCTTTTAAAAAATCCTAAGTTTAGTTTTCGAATTTTACTTAGTTTTAGGTGACCTAACACACCTTTATCAAAGTTAGGTGGCGACTCCAAATATTTTTTCTAAAAGTCCTTAGTCAAATCAATTTCAAATCCAAACCCTGTCGCACTTGTCCTCTTAAAAGGGTAAGTTCTAACATAACAAAGCACTGTGCTTCTCCTCTCCTAGGTCGCGGAGACTCGGCGGGGCAGAAAAATCAAGGCGCAACAACCTCAGTAGTAGCTTTCACACATAATCAAAGATAGCCCTTTTCAGTATGAAGCATTGACACTAGAAGAGTCAAAGTCTTTCCAGAAGTAAAGGTTAGATCCACACTGCCTTTTCTAGCAACCTTGGCACAATCATGGTTTCCCATTTGTACCTCTTGGCCATCAATCTTTTCATATGTCTTAAACAGAGATTTGTCCTTAAATATATGAACTGTAGCCCCAAAATCAAACCACCATCCAAAAGATGTATCTGCCATGTGAATTTCAGTTACCATAGCCTCAAGTTTTTTTTCCATCAAATTTGTAGACTCTTTTAGTTTTTTCTTCAAACAACACTCTTTGACATGATGCCTATTCTTTTCGTAATTATAGCATTTGTCATTTTTTTTTGTTCCTCTTTCCTTTATTGTTAGGATATTTGTGGTTAGATCCAAATTCCACATTATGAACATGTGTTTTCTCTTGAATATCACCCTTTTTATCCTTATTACGAGATTCTTCTTCGATCTGAAGATGTTTCTGAATATGCTATAGGGAGAAATCTTCTGCCTTGTGTAGAAGCTTCTTCTTGTAATCTTTCTAAGACGGTGGAAGTTTGGCAATAATGGCTCTAACTTGGAAAGATTTAGGAAGCACAATGTTCAGAGCATTGACATTATTAACAATGTTTTGTAACTCATGAATTTGGTTTAGTACAGGTTTGTCATTAGCCATATGAAAATCAAAATATTCTGCAATAACAAATATGTTTGTGGCTTCTTCTTGCACTTTGTGTTTCAATTCCAAAGCATTCCAGATTTCTGTAGCCATCTTAGTATCTTTTTAAAAACTTAACAGGCAATTAGACAATGCAATCATGATATTCCACAGCATAGCAAGGCATCTTCAGACTGTTTTAGCCGTTCTTCCTTACTTTGAGCAGTTTCTGTTAGAAATGGTTCTGGCAAAGGTACAAGGTTCGGGTCCAAAATGTAGTATACCCTCGTTACAATAAGAAGGAAGATCATCTTGTCTCTCCAACAACTGAAATTGCTGCTTTCAAACTAACCCAGTTTTACCAGGTCCTAATTCATCATCTTGAATGAAGTCATGTTCTTCTCCGTCTCCATTTCAAAATTACGTTCTAAAATTGTTGGAACAATTTAAAACGAAAACTTTGAGCCATATTTAAAGACACGATCTTTATAATGTAATTTGCTCTCACTACACTGAGTCTGCTTATGGGTTACAAGCAAGATCGTTCCCAAGATACAATAAAGTCACTTTGATTCGAAGTCCTGAGGTAAGCAAAACTAAAAAACTCCCACAAAATCCTTATGTTACTGTACAATTTTTGAGAGAGAGACTCCTAATATATGTAGACAAACGCGTCTAATCAAAATAGATACAACATTACCAACAGAAATCTTAACTACCAGTGTCTGTTTAGTTTGAATACGCACTTGTTCATTAAATTATTTTAGACCGTTGATCAAGCGATCCAAAAATAAAAGACCAATAAATGATATGAGATGAACTGTGAGTGTGCGTGCGAAGTGCGTGCTAAGTGCGATTACAAAATATCACGCAATGTGCGTGATGCGCATTTAATGCACATCAGAAACATCCATTAGGCTCCATTATAACCATGAGGCCCTATATAACTTATCAAAGTTCTATGAGTGAGTTGCCTAATAAATACCCATAAAAGAATAGTTTCCTTTTCAATGTGGGATTGACATAAATGCTACAATCAAATAAAGAGACAAAGTCTCAACAATATTTGCATCACAATAAATATTTCTTCGCTAATTGTTGCTGGAAATTGCACTTCATGACAGGAGTATGACACACAACATGTCATAGTACTATAGGATGATATTAGGTAATTGTGGCTAACTCAAAAAGTTTTAATTATAGTTATCAGAAAACTCATTTTGAGCACCGGTACGAAATTTAGTTGAAAATTTTAAAAGAAGATTCAAAAAATGTGAGAAATGTATCAAAAACTCTTAGGAACGTTTGAGAAACTCATGATTTGCTGTGTGTTCCCAAACCATACTCCAATCATGAACTGCAATTTCAGTTGGTAAAGAAAGGATTATTTATGCCAATATTGGAGCCACCAGCCAACAATGGCGAACCAGAATCAAGCGATAACATAGGATGTGCCATGCTTGGCGCAGTAATAGTAGAATGCTCTGGTTGGTAATTCAAACGATGTGTTTCTTGGCAATACTTTCAATCGTATTAACAAAGAGCCCATGGCGCGAAGTAACTATTTGATTTGACTTGACAACGAAATATGGGCAGAAGCTCCAATATTATTGCTGCCAAATAGTACGCTCCCTGTAAGACGATAATTTTTGTTGATGTATTTTTTTTTTGGTATTAGGTATTGGTTGACAATAACCATGAAACCGAACAACCCCAATAAACGATAGGCTTCTTGCAATTTGCATATATTCTAACCAAATTGTTGTCTCATTACGTACGTAGTACTCTTTACATATATTGGTTGGGAATTCACAATTAAACTACACAAATAATCAACGGGGAATATTTTAAAGAGCTCTAACATTACATGATGATACAATGAACTCGATGGCCGTTCTCTGATCAATGCTCAGAGCCTGCAAGATAACTAAAAGTCAACATATAGTACTAGATACCGTTGGAGTGTCGGCTCAATACTCTCCAATGCTTAAGTTAAGACGGTTGAAAAACTGATAATAGAATGCAAATTGATGAAAGAATAGCGTACCTTTTTATGAGGTCATGTCTCTCATTTATAGTGGGCTTATTCAATGATCTTAGCTAGAGTGATTGCGATTGCCCCCAGTCATGGGCGTAATTTGAATTGATTCTGTTTTCTTAAATCGTGGCAGATTATTTGTGTATAATGGTTCATTAAGAAGATTGCGGACAAGATCCCAAATCTCAAGATGTTATTGGGCTAACTGGACCAGACCTGTTGCCCTCCCCTTGGTCTGACATACTAATGGCAGGGTGCCCAGGCCTGTGCGATTCTCCAAGTTGGCATGGTCATATCGATACAAAAAAATTAAACCTGACCTCCCAAAAGAATTTTTTATCAAGCCCAAAAAAATTAAGATGGTGCAATACTAATTAGATCACCATCATATTAATCATAGCTAATAGTGCTTTGCATCCAACTCGGATATCACCATTGTATATCCATTTACAACAGTATGGCAGGCTCTGCGTTTTCTAAAGCATAAGTGCAATTTCTAACAACAGGTAGTGAAGAAAGGGATTTTTTAAGACAGGTATTGTAGCTAACAGGCAACAACCAACAATGGAGAATCAGAATCAAGCGCTAACATAGTAGGGGAATTGGAAAATTAAGTCTAGAGTGAAATGCCTATTCAGAATTTCAATCACAGCTGAAATACACCATCCTAGTCTTTGGTCCTTAGTGCTTATTTGATTTATGCTTTCTTTTCAAAAAGGTAGTAGCATTTTTTTTTTATTTTTTGCGTTAGGTATTAGGTATTGATTGACAGGAATAATGAAAGTGAAAGCTTAACAACCCCACTAACTGGGCTTCTTGCAATTTGGATATATTCTAACATGATTTTAATCCCATTCGTTGTACTATGTGTAGGGACTTCACAATATGCAATCAATACCTAGTACCAAATATAAATAAAAAAAAAATTGAACAATTACCTAACGCAAACATAATAAATTTAATATTTTTTGCAATTTGCATATATTATAAGAAGATTTTAATCCTATTACTCTTGTATTATGGGTGGGGCATTCACATTTTGCAATCAATACCTAAACAATTACCTAATCACAAACATAATAGACTAAATATTAAAAATTATTAAATATCAAGTTTTCATAATAGCAAACAAAAAAGAAATACAAATATCATGTGAAATATATAATCTTTATGTCAATCAATTTAAATATGTAATTTTAATTTTAATTTTTAATTACCTGTTACCAAAAAAACATCATTAAATGTTAAATATTAAGTATACCAAGTACCAATCAGAAAATCGATATTAAATGCTAAGAAAATAATATTTTTGTTTGATACTAGGTATTGATTGACAGGAGCAATGAAAGTGAAATCCTATCAACCCTAATAACAGGACTTCTTTCAATTTACATGTATTCCAACAAGACTGTAATCCCATTTTCTTGTATTGCTTACATCTGTTGGTCGGGTCACGGAATTTACATGTTAACTACACAAATAATCAAGTGGGAGAATTTTAAAGAACTCCAACCTTACAGATACTTAAAGAGAACTCCACAAATAATTTTTATCATCCCCAAAAGTATAAATGGGCAGTACTTTAATGGAGATTATTGGTTCAGGAGTCTAGTTCATACATAGGTCTGTTTGGTAAGACTTTTCAATTTATCTTTTCTTAATTTATAAGCAAAAAAAAAAAAATTATGTGGATGACATTGTGTTTAGTTCTATATGTGCCCTCCTATCTAAATCTTTTGCAACCTGTATGAGTGCTGAATTTGAGATGAGTATGGTTGGAGAGTTAAATTATTTCCTCGGTCTTCAAATCAAACAGCTAGATTCTGGTATCTTTATATCGCAATCTAAATATGCCAAATATTTGGTAAATAAGTTTGGAATGTCTTCAACAAAACATGTTGGAACTCCCATGAGCACTAATACTAAGTTGAGTAAAGATGAAACTGGTAAGGAAGTTGAATACACATTGTTTAGAAACCTGATAGGCAGCTTGCTATACTTGACAACCAGTCGACCAGATAATGCTTTTAGTGTTAGTGTTCATGCTAGATTTCAATCATGCCCTAAAAAGTCTAATTTGAATACTGTAAAAAGAATCATTAAGTATGTGAATGGAACTCTAGAATATGATATTTGGTTCTCTCTAGACACAAATGCTAATCTCGTTAGCTTTTCTGATGCCGACTAGACAGAATGTGTAGATGATACAAAAAGCACCTCCGACGGGTATTTTTACATAGGAAACTGTTGACTCAAGATTGATTCCCATGTTGATTTTGATGATAACCAAACCTTGTGTTAGTTTATTAATGCACTTACTTAGTGTGCAAATTAATTAAGTTTATAATTTAGACTTAAAATTCAACTTTAAGTCTAAAACATGTTAAAGTGAATGCACAGTAAGCTCAAGATTAAACAATAAACTCCAAGAGCTATGCAATGAATCAAACAGAGCATTGACGCCTATCTCTACTCAAATAAAGGATTTGCATTCGAAGAGATTGAAGGTGTTCAAATAAAGCTTTCACACAGACTCAAAGAAGTTGTATTGCACTCAAGAAAGATTGAAGACTTCATCAAAGTGTGCAATGATTAGTTGAAGATGATTTGAGTACGAAGAGATTGAAAAAGCTCAAAAGAAGATCGCATCTAGTATGCAAAGATCTATTCAGGATAATGTGATTAGAAGTTACTTGAGAAGAAGATTCATATTGATTGTCTGATCTTTACATGGAATCCAAGTGAAGAATTATTCTGAGATGTAAAAGAATCAATGAAGACAATATGTTTGAATAGACTTCATCAAGTTTACAAAAGTCTCATTGAAGTGATTCCAAAGTAGAAAGAAGAATTGCTAGCAAAGAGAAGAAATCGGCAATGAAAGCAATAGCTTAACAAACAAAGTAATAGCTCAGCAATAAAAGCAACAGCTCGGCAATGAAAAAAAAAGCTTGGCAATAAAAGAGAAAGATTGGCAAAAGAACTCAGCATTGAGAAAGTGAAGCCCTAACAGTTTGAAAGTCAAGAAAAGATGAATATCAAATGATTGATTCAATCTAAATTGAATAGAAGATAACTTTGTTAAGTCAAAGACTTTGATTGATCATCATACCCCAAATAGAAGACTCCTTGAAAATCTTATAATATGGATGAAGATGAACTTGGTCATTGAAAGATAGAATGAAGATTTCTGGGCAATGAGCCGACTCATGGAATTGAAGAATTGCCTCATGAATGCAGAACAAAATGACTTGAAGACAGAATAAGCAGTGAGCCGACTTATGGAGATAAAGAGCTGACTCATGAAGACATAAGCAAAGAGTTGAAGACCAAATGATCAATGAGCTGACCTTTGAATATAAAGAATCGACTTATGAATATTGAAGCAAGATTTCTGTGCAAAGAGCCGACTCATGGAATTAAAGAGTCACCTCATGAAGGCAGAAGCAAAATGACTAGAAGACAAAATGATCAATGAGCCGACTCATGAATATGAAGAGTCGATACTTAGAAACAGTGGAAAACATCTGGAAAATGCAGACCAGAAAAATTGACCCTTTAAGCCAGAGAGTCGACCCCTGAGATATAACGATTAGTTTTTCTAACGTTATAATGGACTGGATGTGCATTAAATGAAGCCCAACAACCTCCAACAAATGAAATCAATACAGGGATTTATATACAAGCTTCCAACTGCATTTATACAATAATAGAGACAAGAAAAAAACATCCGTTGACTGATCAAACTGAATATTCTGAACATTCTTTTTGTCTTGACTGTGTGAGCTTTGACTGTTTAATCCACTCTTGTTAGAGAGTTTGTAAATCGATTGTATATCTTTATACACTTGTAAGTGAGAGTTTGAGAGTTTTCTTGTATAAGAAAAACTCTTGCAAGTTTGAGTGGAACTTGGACAAAACCACTTTGTGGCTGAAGAACTTGGGAAGAAATTTGTGTGTATATAGTGAGCTGAGCACTTGGTTAATCAGCACCCATTTGTAATTGGAGATTACATAGTAAAGGAAGACTTCAAGGGGATCTTGGGATGAGAACGTAGACCACGGATTGTGGTTAAACCTCGGTAACTCTTTGTATTCTTTCTATTACTTTGTTTTCTTTTTCTTCTTCTGATTACATTGCATTACATATAGATTGATCTCTGTTACATTGTTTAGATTAATTTTAATTAATCTTAATTGTTAGTAATATTCAAAAAACTCAATTTACCCCCCCTTTTGGGTTGACTTTTAGGCCAACAATTGGTAGCAGAGTCTGTATTCCTGTTATAAGGCTTAACATCCTAGGAGTAGATCTATGGCAACCAATTTTGGAAGCTCTCTCGGTGAGGGTCAATCCATAAATAGAACACCTATGTTCAATGACACTAATTACAATTATTGAAAAAATAGAATGAAAATCTATATTCAATCGGTAGACTATGAATTATGGAGACTCATAGTAAATGGTCCCAAAACACCTACAACTAGAGTGGATAGAATTGATATTCCTAAACCAAAATTAATGGGATGAAGATGATTTGAAAATGCTACAATCTAATGCCAAAGCCATGCATATTTTATATTGTGCACTTGATCCCAATGAATTTAATCGTATCTCCACTTGTGAATCAGCCAAGGAAATATGGAATAGATTAGAAGTCACACATGAAGGTAACAATCAGGTTAAGGAATTTAAAGTTAATATTTTGGTACACAATTATGAATTGTTTAAAATGAAACCTGATGAGTCCATCAGAGAAATATTCATAAGGTTCACCGATATTATTAATGACTTAAAATCTCTTGGAAAGGTGTATCCTAACAGTGAGCAGGTGAGGAAGATTCTAAGGTCTTCGCCAAAAGCTTGGAAAGCTAAGGTCACAGCAATCCAAGAAGCAAAGGACCTCAACACCCTGCCTCTTGAAGAACTCTTGGACTCTTTAATGACTCATGAGCTCATCCAAAAGCAACATGCCCAAAAGGACGAAGAAAAGAAGAAAATGGTACTTGCATTCAAATCCACCAGTCAAGATGATGAATCAGCAAGTGATGAGAATGAAGATGCAATTGCTCTCATCACTCGAAAATTTAGAAGATTTATGATGAAGAAATGGAGAGGTGGAAAGAAGCATGAAGCCAAAGGAGAACCGAGTAAAGAATCCAACATTACATGCTATGAATGTAAGAAGCCTGGACATATAAAGGTAGATTATCCTCTGCTCAGAAAGAGAGAAAAGAAATATCATGGAAAGAAGGCCATGGTAGCCACGACATGGAGTGATGATGAAGAATCAAGCTTTGAAAAAGAAGTCGAACCACAAGAAGTGGCTAATCTATGTCGCATGGCTCATGAGGATGATAGTGAGGTATTAGACTCTTCTCAATTTACTTTTAATGAATTACAAGATGCATTTGATGATTTAATTTGTGAATTCAGAAAAATGGGAATAAAAAATAGACTTCTTAAAAAGATGGTTTCTACTCTTATTGATGAAAATGAAAATTTACAAAAAGAAAATAAAGTTTTGAAAAATGAAGTTTGTGTCCTAAAGGATAAGGTTAAGAAAAACTTCTTTAAAAAAGAATCTTCAAAAGAAAATCAAATCTTACTTGATAAAGTTAAAGACTTGGAAACAACTCTGTTTAAATGTGTAAATGGAAAAGAAAAACTGAATGCAATTTTAGGAAAACAAAAATGTTCTTTAGACAAAGCTGGTCTTGGCTTTGATCCTTTTAAAAAAAAGAAATTTTCAAAAGGTAGATTTATCACTTCAACTGAAAAACCACATGTCTCATGCTTTTATTGTCATAAACTAGGACATATTGCTAGTAGATGCTATACTTTACAAAAATCAAATGTTCCTAAAAATGCATGGGTCTCTAGAAGACTATTAAAGACTAACCCCCAAGGACCCAAGATGATTTGGGTACCTAAGTTCAAATAAATCCTTTTTGCAGGTTTGCTTTCACGCAAAATCCAAGAAAGACCATTGGTACTTGGATAGTGGATGCTTAAGGCATATGACGGGAGATGAAGCACAATTCACATCTCTCTCACCAAAGGATGGAGGTCTTGTCACATTTGGTGACAATAGCAAAAGGAAGATCAGCAGCATAGGTAGTGTTGGTAAGAATTCCTCTACCTCTATCGAAAATGTATTACTTGTTAAAGGACTCAAACACAATCTTTTGAGCATTAGTCAACTTTGTGACAAAGGATGTCAGGTTGTATTTGAATCCTCTAAATATGATGTAATTGACATTAATGATAACAAGACAATACTCACTGGACCTAGACAAGGCAATATTTATGTTTTCAATCTTAATGATTTATCTTCTTGCAAAGTAGAATGCCTTGCTGCTATGAACAGTGATGAAAGTTGGTTGTGGCATAAAAGACTTAGTCACATTAGTATGAGCATACTTTCAAAGCTTTCTAAAATGATTTGGTCAAAGGTCTTCCAAAAATAAAATTTGACAAAGATAGAGTTTGTGATGCTTATCAATTAGGTAAACAAACTCGAATTTCTTTCACATCCTTAAATATGCTCACTACCTCTAGCCCACTTCAACTATTGCATATGGACTTATTTGGACCAACTAGGACTTTGAGTCTTGGTGGGAAACAATATGCACTTGTTATTGTTAATGACTATTTTAGATTTACATGAACATTCTTCTTAGCTCATAAGGATGAGATAATTGTTTTCTTTACAAAATTTTGTAGAAAGGTCCAAAATGAAACAAGCTTTTCAATCACTTCTATTAGGACTGATCATGGAGGGGAATTCGTTGCAAACCCTTTAAAATGTTTTGTGATGAAAATGGTTTTGATCATAACTTT
Organism: Euryodendron excelsum; assembly: GCA_033060915.1. Taxonomy (NCBI): domain Eukaryota; kingdom Viridiplantae; phylum Streptophyta; class Magnoliopsida; order Ericales; family Pentaphylacaceae; genus Euryodendron; species Euryodendron excelsum. The sequence goes on along the minus strand of CM065377.1, from coordinate 67,687,237 downwards.
TCAGCCCCTAGAACACCTCAACAAAATGGAGTTGTTGAGAGGAAAAATAGAGTTTTAGAAGAAATGGTTAGAACCATGCTTTGCGAAAATGATTTACCAAAATACTTTTGGGCTGAGCTGTTAACACAACGTGTTACGTTTTGAATCGAATTTTATTTAAAAAGTTTTTGAACAAAACTCCCTATGAACTTTGGAAAGATAAGAAACCAAATGTCTCATACTTTAAAGCTTTTGGATGTAAATGTTTTGTATTGAATAACAATAAAGATAATCTAGGCAAGTTTGATGCAAAATGTGACGAGGGTGTATTTCTTGGCTATTCAACACATAACAAGGTTTATAGAGTCTTTAATAAAAGGACTTTAGTGGTTGAAGAATCAATCAATGTCACTTTTGATGAACTTAACCCTTTTTCGAAGAATATTGCAAGTGATGATGTAGATGAGCTAGAACCTGAAATGGAAAGGATGGACATTCAACCAAGCTTAAATGAAGAACCACAAAAGGAAAGAGAAGCACAAGAAGCTCCTACCAAATAATAAGAAATCAATGAAAGTCTACCTAAGGAGTGGAAGTTTGTGTATAACCATCCTATGGAACAAATCCTAGGTGATTCTTCACATGGAGTAAAAACTCAATCCTCTATCAAAAATATATGTAATCATATTGCATTTTTATCACAAATAGAGCCTAAGTATTTTGATGATGCTAAAAATGATGAATTTTGGATAAATGCAATGCAAGAAGAATTGAACCAATTTGAAATGAATGAGGTATGACACCTTATTCCTAGACCTAGTGATTGTCACACTCAGATTTTTCGTACTCGAGGAATACACACACAAGCGGAAAAAATACTGTATTCTCTCGTTAGAACTCATCCTCCTAGAAGAATGAGTGCGACTAGGTTTGAATTGAAAATTGATTTGAATAAAGGGTTTTTAAAAAAAGTTTAGAGTCACCACCTAACTTGATTAAGGTGAGTAAGTGTAAGCACCCCATTTTTGACCGCTCGGTAGTCTCCAATCCGTCCCGACTTGAGTTTAAGTCAATATGGATGTATTATAGAATTTTAGTCTTAATCTAATCAATTCATCGCTTCACGGGCCCACCAGGCCCAAATAGAGGCAAAATGACCAAAATGCCCTTGTGGGCATTGTTCGGTCCAATCCCGTAGGCACATCTTCCCAAAGACGGTAAGTCCCATTTCCAGTCCAATTCCAATTCCTCTCTCGAGAAAGTTGATTCCTCGAGATGGTAAGTCTATCCTGTCTAGCACGTTTCCGAGTGAACTCTTCAGAATGGTAAATCCCTTCAAACCTGTAGACCGGGATGAGACCCCAAGCCCCCTAGATGGTAGAACGGTCCACCTTTGGCACCTACGAGCCCGTCAATGCAGAAATGTCCGTTTCAGTACGCCTTTCGAGAAAGTTGATTTCTCAAGCGCTAAGTCCTTTTAGTAGTTTCTCGAGATCAGGCAGTCTCGGGAATGATTGCGAACCGTCAGAGTAGTAGAAGTACTCGCAAACATCGCAATCATCAGAGTAGTAAAAATACTTGCAAACAGGTCGATATAGGGAATTGCCAACAAACCCCTGTGTCACAAGACCGCTGTTAGAGTGGCAGAAACACTCAAAACTCAGGTTAACACTGATGCATGCTAGCCCATGTCGATGAAAAATGACCAAACTGCCCCTAGGGCCATTTCCGGTACATTTCTTGAGAAAATACCTAAGTCCTTAGAACGGTAAGTCGACCCTTCCAAGATTGTCTTAAAAGAAATCCGGCATGATTAGGTGCCTTCTATTCAGTTTCGAGCCAATTCCGAGACTTTCCGATCAAGATGACCATTTTGCCCCTAGGCATCAGAATGCCCCGGGAACCATACCGGCTCTGGGTATCAAATCGGTAACCTCCCGAGAATGCTTTTTATAGTATTCCCGACCTTCCCTTCCCGGTGCAAAATGACCGTTTTGCCCATAGTGGGCCGGTCGCATTTGCCAACCACACCGGCTCTAGATATCAAACCGGTAACCTCTCAAGAATGCTTCTTATAGTATTCTCAACCTTCCATTATCTTTCTAGATCATTCCGAGTCAGTTCCGGTAAACCCGGTGCAAAATGATCGTTTTGCCCCTAGCAGGCCGGTCGCCTTTTTTGATCACACCGACTCTGGGTATCAAACCGGTAACCTATGGGAACATTCTAAATAATATTTCCAAATCTCGAGTCTTCTTCCGGGATATTCTGAGTCCATCCCGGCATCTTTCTGGCCCGATTGACCTTTTAGCCCCTAATGGCCCGGTTAACCCTTCTAACACATCTTGTCATCCTTTTTTAAGTCCATTACCCTCCGGGATCCTATTCTGAGAGTTCCTGTCCTTTTCTGGCTTTCCGGGCCATTCCCGATCCCTTAAATCCTTCTTGAACCTTTCGGAGCCACTTTTAGTGAAGCTAGGCTAAAAATTGCATGGTAGTCACTAGTATAGGTGCCCAAATCTTCTCAAGATACGTGGTTTGTCAACCTTAAAACTTTCCTAACTAGCCTGCGCCACTAGTAGTGGCGCTAGAAGGATTTTTAGCTTGGCGCCACTGTAACAATTGCCACGTCATTCTTCTCTTTATAAATACAGAGCCTTCTCTAGCGTGAAAGAGATCCGCAAATTCAGTCTAAAAACCCTATTCTTCGATATACAAAGCTGGTAGACTCCCAAAACCCTAGTCTCCTTTAGGTTCTCTAAACCCTATTTACCATACACAAACCCTAGCCACCTATACACACATACCTCTCTATACACCTAGACACTAGCTTCAAAACTCTCCATTGAAGACTTGGATTGCTGCAACTACGAAGCTCTCGAAGATCAAGACAAAGATTGAAGCAAAGACCGAAACAAAACAAGAAAAGCAAGGTCCACGAAGCAAAGCAAAATAAACGAGACACAAGGTAGGCTTTCTCTTTAAGTTTACGCATCTTCCCCCTCTCTTCTCTCTCCTAACCCACTTAGGTTTTCTTCTATTTTAATCTCTCATCTTCTTCTCCCCCTTTCTTGCATCCTTGAAACAAGAGACTTTCCGATCCATGTGTAGGATTAGGCTATTAGAAGATCATCGTGCGGGGCTTTCTTTTAGTCTAACCGGAGACCACATGGGTTCGGTCCATTGATTATGTGGTGAAACCTTTAACCTTGTATGTTCGCGACTCCAATTTACATTGTGCATATCATGATCTTGCATTCTTCCAAAATTCATTTTCAAACTCGTTTTCAAAACTTGCATTAACACTGTTTTCAAAACTTATATCAAAATCTTCTTTTTCAAAACTTATTTTCAAAATCACAATCCTAGGGTGATTCAAGCATTTTCATGGTTAGGTTTGCTTTAGGAAAGTGTTATATCTAAAGTGACTGATATGATCCATATTTTTTAAATCCCCGTTGTTTTCAAAACAACTATCTTAAAGTGGTTCTAATCTTCTTGTGGTTAGAATCGCTTTGGGAAAGTGAGATATTTTATATACTTTCTAAAAACTCTCTTTTCAAATCTTTCTTTCTAAAAATCCCTTTTTCAACATGCTTTCTAAAAACTCTCTTCAAATTTCTTTCCAAAATTGTTTTCAAAAACTCCCTCCAAAAATCTATTTTTCAAAACTTCTTTGTAAACTCCTTTCCAAAACACTCTCCTCAAAATTCATTTTCTAAAAACGTTTCCTAAATCTCTTTCCTAAAAAACTCTTTCCAATAATCTCCTTCTAAAAATCTTTCCAAAAACTCTCTCTTCAAAACTCACCTTCTAGAAACTCCTATCTAAGATTTCCTTTTAAAAATCTTCCTTTTCAAAAACTCACTTCCCAAAATCTCCTTCCTTAGAGTCCAAGTTAAACCCTAGAACCCACAATTAGGAAACCCCATTTTCCTTTCCAAAAACATGATTTTCAATCTTGCTTTAAAATCTAGATTTCTAAAATCTCCCCTTTTACATCAAAATCATAAGTTTCCAAAACCCCATTTTCTACGTCAAAACTATAGTTTTCCAAATCTAGGGTTTCTAAAACTTCTCCCTCCAAATCCATGTCAAATCAAATCTTCTCTTCAGGAAATCAAATCCAATCTTCCTGTTAGGAAACCAAATCCAATCTCCCTTTAGGAAACTAGATACAATCCTCCGTTTTTTGAAACAAAATCAAACACATCTTTTAGAAACAAAATCCAATCCCTTGTTTAGTAAATAGGAACCTCCATCCTTCCTAGTCTAAACCTTTCCTAATTCAAATCCTTCCTAATCTCCTACCTTCCTAAACCATAAGTTTCCTAAATCTAAACATTTAAATATTTTCTTAAACTTCAAGCTTCCAAATCTTCCCAAAACCAACTCTTTCCTAATTCTATACCTTTCCAAATTTCAAAATTTTCTAAATCCAAAACTTTCTAATCCTAAATCTTTCTAAAATTCTAAACTTTCCTAAACTTCAAATCTTTCCAAATCTAAAACTTTCTAAACTCAAAACTTTCTTACTTTCAAAACTTCCCTATTTCAAAACTTTCTAACCTTGATTCTTTCCTAATTCAAAACTTTCCAATACCAAAACTTTTTAATTTAGAAACTTTCCTAAATCGAAACTTTCCTAAAATGACACTTTCCTAAAATGAAACTTTCCTAAAATGGAACTTTCCTAATTCGAACCCTTCCTAAATCCAACATTCCTTAATCTTCCAAGTCCAATATTAAAGTCAAATATTTTCTAAGTCAAGTCTTTCTTAATCTCAAGTCCTTTCTAAATCCTATCTTTCTTAAGTCTAGGTTTCCTAAACCTCAATCTTTCCAAAACAAGTCCAATCTTCCCAATTCTAATTTCCAATCTTCTATTCTAAATTCAAATCAAATCTAAATTCCAATTCGATCTCCTTTTCAAACCAAATCACATATCTTCCATCGGACTCTTATCCGAACTACGACTGACTTGATTCCTCTAAAAGGATACGTAGGCAACCCTCATGAGTACGGTCACAATCTTCTTCAAATTTCTATTTCTATAACCTATTCAAATCTCCAATTCCATAATCTATTTCAAGTTTTCAATTCTAAAAATCTGTTTTCAAAATCTCTATTTTTAATTTCTAAAAACTTTTCAATTTCAAATCTATCTTTTCAAATTTCTTTTCAAATCAAATCAATTTCTTTCCAAACCAATTTTTCAACTCTCTTTTTCTTGCATTTGCATATCATGCATCATGCAGATTTCTTTCTAAAAATTCTTTTCTAAAGTGGATAGGATTAGACATTTGTTAGTTAAAGACTCTCATAGGTGAATATAGAGTGAATAGACATGTAGGTACAGCAAAGGCGGGGTAGGGTGATAGCTTAGTGCGTCTTCCCTACACGTAACCAACTCCCGAACCTAGGATCACTATTTTCAAAAGACCAAAATGGAGTTTATTTTCAAAAAGGGCTTAAATATTTTCCAAGGGCTGCTAAACAACCTATTTTCTTAAAAACCCTCTCTTGAGGTAGTATTTTCAAAATTGTTTTCAAAAATCCTAAGTGTAGTCTTCGGATTGTGCTTAGTTTTTAGGTGACCTAACTCACCTTAATCAAGTTAGGTGGCGACTCCAAATGTTTTTCAAAAGCCCTTTATTCAAATCTATTTTCAATTCAAACTTAGTCGCACTCATTCTTCTAGGGGGATGAGTTCTAACGAGAGAGTACAGTATTTTTTCTACTTATGTGTGTATTCCTCGAGTGCGAAAAATTTGAGTACGACAGTTAGGTCACCTAAAAGCTAAGCGCAATCCAAAAATCGCACTTAGGGTTTTTGAAAACGATTTTGAAAATACTACCTCAAGAGAGGGCTTTTAAGAAAATAGGTTGTTTGGCAACCTTTAGAAAATATTTAAGCCCTTTTTTGAAAATAAACTCCATTTTGGTCTTTGAAAACAGTGATCCTAGGTTTAGAGATTGGTTACGTGTAGGGAAGACACATTAAGCCATCACCCTACCTCGCTCTTGCGGTACCTACATGTCTATTCACTCTAAATTCACTTATGAGAGTCTTCAACTAACAAATGTCCAGTCCTATTTACTTAAGAAAAGAATTTTTAAAAAGACATGATAAATGATATGTGAGTGCAAGAAAAAGAGAGTTCAAAATAGATTTGAAAAGAAATTGATTTGATTTTGAAAATAGATTTGAGAAAAGAGATTTGAAAAGAATTATAGAATTGAAAATTGGAAAAAGGTTGTGACTGCACCCAAGAGGGTTGCCTACGTATCCTTTTTGAGAAATCAAGTCAGTCGTAGTTCGGACAAGAGTCCGATAGAAAAGGAATTTGAAAAAGGATTTGATTTGAACTTAGAAAAGAAGATTGGAAATTGGAATTGAGAAGAGTGGACTTGTTTTGGAAAGATTGAGATTTAAGAAACCTAGACTTAGGAAAACTAGGATTTAGGAAAGACTTGAGAGTTTAGAAAAGATTTAACTCAAATGTTGGACTTGAAAAATTAAGGAAGGATTGAATTTAGAAAAGGTTCGAATTAGGAAAGGTTCGAATTAGAAAAGTTCCATTTTAGGAAAGTTTCGTTTTAGAAAAAATTTTTATTTAGGAAAGTTTCTAAATTAGGAAAGTCTTGGTATTGGAAAGTTTTGAATTAGGAAAGAATCAAGGTTAGAAAGTTTTGAAATAGGAAAATTTTGAAAGTAAGAAAGTTTTGAGTTTAGAAAGTTTTAGATTTGGAAAGATTTGAAGTTTAAGAAAGTTTAGAATTTGGAAAGTGTTTGAGTTTTAGAAAGTTTTGAAATTTGGAAAGGTATGAAATTAGGAAAGATATGGAAGCTTAAAGTTTAAAGAAAGATTTAAAAGTTTAGATTTTTGGAAACGTATGGTTTAGGAAGATAGGAGATTAGGAAGGACTTGAATTAGGAAAGGTTTAGACTATGAAGGATTAAGATTCCTATTTCCTAAAATAAGAGATTGAATTTTGTTTTTAAAGAGAAGATTAGATTTTGTTTCAAAAAACGAAGGATCTAGTTTCCTAAAGGGAGATTGGATTTGGTTTCCTGAAGGGAAGATTGAATTTGGCATGAATTTGGAAGGAGAAGTTTTAAAAACCCTAGATTTGGAAGACTATAGTTTTGATGTAGAAAAATAGATTTTGGAAATCTAGGTTTTAAGGCAAGAGTGGAAATCATGTTTTAGGCAAGAAAATTAGGGCTTCCTAATTGTGGGTTCTAGGATTTCACTTGGGCTTTAAGGAAAGAGTTTTTGGGAAGGAGAATTTTTAGGAAGGGAAATTTTTGGAAGGCAATCCTAGAGAAGAGTTTTTAGAAAATGAATTTTGAAGAGAGAGTTTTTGGAAAGATTTTTTTAGAAAGCAACACTTTGAGAGAGTTTTTGGAAAGAGATTTTTGGCAAGAGTAGTTAGGAAAGAGACATAAAGAGCATTTTTGGAAGGGAGTTTTTAGGAAAGTGGGTTTGAAAAAGAGTTTTTGAAAAATAAATTTTTGGAGGGAGTTTTTGAATACAATTTTGGAAAGAAAATTGGAGAGAGTTTTTAAAAAGTATGTTAGAAAAAAGATTTTTAGAGGAAGAGATTTGAAAAAAGAGTTTTTAGAAAATTTATAAAAATATCTCACTTTCCTAAAATGATTATAACCATAAGAAGGTTAGAACCACTTGAAAATAGTGGTTTTAAAAACAACAATGTTTTGAAAATACGGACCGTATTGGTCACTTTAAATGTAACACTTTCCTAAAGCAACCCTAGCTATAGAAAGACTAAAATCACCTTAGGATTATGATTTTAAAAATAAGTTTTAAAAAAGAAGGTTTTGATGCAAGTTTGAAAACAATGTTAATGCAAGTTTTGAAAACGAGTTTGAAAACGAATTTTAGAAGAATACAAGATCATGATATGCACAATGCAAATTGGAGTCGTGAACATACAAGGTTAAGGCTTCACCACATAATCAAGGGAGTCGAACCCACGTAGTCTCCGGTTGGACTAAAAGAAAGCCCTCGACATGATGACCCTCCAATAGCCTAATCTTACACATGAACTGGGAAATCCCTTATTTCAAGCATGCAAGAAAGGAGGGAAAGAAGATGGAGGATTAAAATAGAAGAAAACCCAAGTGGGTTCAAAGAGAGAAGAGAGAGGGGGAAGAGGCATAAACGTAAATAGGAAGCCTACCTTGTGTCTTCTTTATTGTGCTTTGCTTTGCTTGCTTTGCTTCGGTCTTCGCTTCAATCTTCAAGGGCTTGTCTTGATCTTTGAGAGCTTCAGCTTGCAGCAGTTCAACTCTTTAATGGAGGCTTTGGAGGCTAGTGTATGGGTGTATGAGAGTGTATGAGTGTATAAGAGGCTAGGGTTAGTGTATGGAGGCTAGGGTTTAGAGAACCTACAGAAGATTAGGGTTTTGGGAGGCTACGAGCTCTGTGTATCGAAAAGTAGAATTTTTAGACTGAGTTTGCATACCTCTTTCACCTTGGAGTAGGCTCTGTATTTATAAAAAGAAGAATGACCTGACGCCTGTTGTAGTGGCGCCAGGCCAAAAATCCTTCTGGCGCCACTACTAATGGCGGCAGCCACTTAGAAAAGTTTTAAGGTTGGCAAGCAACGTATCTTTAGAAGATTTGGGCGCCTGTACTAGTGACTATCATGCAATTTTTAGCCTAGTTTCACTAGGAGTGGCTCCAGAAGGTCCGGGAAGGATTTAAGGGATCGGGAATGGCTCGAAAGGCAAGAAAAGGGCAGGAACCCTCAAAATAAGGTCCCGGGGGGTAATGGACTTGAAAAAGGATGACAAGATTTTTCAGAAGGGTTAACCGGACCATTCGAAGCAAAACGGTCAACCGGACCGGAAAGCTTCCAAGACGGACTCAGAATGTCTCGAAAGAAGACTCGAGATTTGGAAACATTATTTAGAATGTTCCCAAAGGCTATTGGCTTGATACCCAGAGCCGGTGTGATCGAAAAAGGCGACCGGCCCACCATGGGTAAAACGGTCATTTTACACCGAGTTTGCCGGAATTGACTCGGAATGATCCGGAAAGATAATGGAAGGTTAAGAACACTATAAGAAGTATTGTTAGGAGGCTACCAGTTTGATACCCAGAGCCGGTGTGGTCCACAAGGCGTTCGGATGCCTCGGGGTAAAATGGTTATCTTGACCGGAAAGTCTCAGAATTGGCCCGAAACAGACTAGAAGGCACCTAATCATGCTAGATTGCTTTTAAGACAATCTTGGAAGGGTGGACTTATCGTTCTGAGGACTTAGGTACTTTCTCGAGAAATGTGCCAAAAATGGCCTTAGGGGCAGTTTGGTCATTTTTCACCGAAGTGGATTAGCAAGCACCGGTGTTGACCTAGATTTTGAGTGTTTCTGCCACTCTAACGGCAGTCCCGTGGTACAAGGGTTTGTTAGCAATTCCCTATATCGACCTGTTTACGAGTACTTCCGCTACTCTGACGGTTGCGATGTTTGCGAGTACTTCTGCTACTCTGACGGTTTGCGATCATTCTCGAGATTGCCTGATCTCGGGAAGCTGCTAAATGGACTTAGCGTCTGAGGAATAAACTTTCTCAAAAGGCATGCTGAAATGGACATTTCTGCATTGGCTGGCTAGCAGGCGCCAAAGGTGGACCGTTCTACCATCTAGGAGACTTGGGGTCTCGTCCTGGTCGATGGGTTTGAAGAGACTTACCATTTCGAAGAGTTCACTCGGAAACGTGCTAAATTGGAGGGTTTTTCACCTTAATGAATCAACTTTCTCAAAAGGTGTGCCGGATTTAATTGAAATTAGAATTGGAAAGGAAATTGAAAAGGGAACTTACCGTCTTCGGAAAGACGCGCCTGATTTGGAATTGGACTAAAACAATGACCCTGAGGGCATTTTGGTCATTTTGCCTCTATTTGGGCCCAGCGGGATCGCGAAGCGGTTCGATTGACTATATTAGACTTGGAAAGTTGATTTGACTCAGAATATGTCCACATTGACTTGAATACGAGTCTGGATGGACTGTAGACTGCCGAGCAGTCAAAAATGGGGTGCTTACAACTGCTCCTCTTTTTCTGTCTTTGCTTATTGAAGATAGAAAACGATAAAGTAAGAGTCCTATGTTGACCGTGAGGTGGTCGGAGGGACGAACTTTGGAAATTTTGGACGACAGGATTGTAGAAACAAATATTGGGCCGAAAAGGCCTTTAAAATCAAGTTTTGGCAGAAAAAGGGCAAAGCTGCCCAAAATTGGCAATTGGCGCCACTGGCAGTAGCGCCAAGTCATTTCTACCAAAGGCACCACTGCTAGTGGCGCCAGGCTTGGGATCAAAACTAGCAACATTCTGGTTCGAACACTTACGGGAATGTGAAGAGTTTGTGAAAATCGAGAGGCATTGTGGGGAAACTGACCTAGACATTGAAGGAGCATCTCTTAGGGACCACGGAGGATTGCTGGAAGTAGACGCTATCGCCGAAAGAGTAGATTTCGCCGGTGAACTCTAAGAGGTGAGTTTTCAATTTTCTATTGATTTTGCCGTGTAGAATTCCGTTTGAGTTGTGTGAATAGTGAAAATTGATATCTTGATATGTTTTGAACACTGTGGTGAAGTTATCTTTGCGTTTTGATGCTTGTTGACTGAATTTGAGTGATTTTGAGTGATTATGTAAAGGGAGTTTCTGCAAGAATTGGGGGTTTGTTCCTATAAGCTTGGGTGTTGAGTTTTTCGGCTAGATTTTTATACTATGTGCCTTAGAAAAATGTGTTTAACAACCGTGTGAAGTTTTATATTTTTTGAAAACCTGGTGAATTTTTTATTTTTTGGAAAATAAAAAATCCTTAGAAAATTAAGAAAATTTAAGAATTTGATGGAATTTTAGAGTTTAAAATTTAGAAAAGTGTCGAAATTTTTTAGAAAATATTTGAAGTGATTTTGAAAAATTTTAGGATAATTTTGAAAATTATTGATTTGTTGAAAAATAAAACAAGTCTTTTGAAAAACTTAAAAATTTGAAAAGGCGTGAGCGGGTGTTAGTGTTGTGTGATTATGACGTTATGAAGTGTACGGTTTATGTTTTGTGTCGATATTGTGGATGTTGTAGGGACCATTTTTAAACGAAACTCTGCCAAAATTTATAGAATTTGGAAAAGAGTTAGAAAGGTTTTGAATAAAATCTGTTGAAGGAAAAAAACAGAAAACCCTAGAAATTTTAGAAAACTTGTTTTGACTTGAAATTGACAAATCAAAATGTGTAGGAAATTCATTTGGACTCGAAACTTGACCTTTTAAATCAAAATGTGTAGACAATTCATTTTGACTTGGAACTTTGAAATCAAAATGTGTAGGAAATTTATTTTGACTTAGAATTGGATTTAAAATTAAAATGGTAGGAAATTCATTTTAAGTAAGAAGCAGAATTTTAAAAATCAAAATGTGTAAGAATTTCATTTTGACTTAGAATTGGAATTTTAAAATCAAAATGTGTAGAAAATTCATTTTGACTTAGAATTAGAATTTTAAAATCAAAATGTGTAGGAAATTCATTTTGACTTAGAATTGAAATTTTAAAATCAAAATGTGTAGGAAATTCATTTTGACTTATCGTTTGAAATCTTTTAATCATTTGTTATTTTTTTGTTTGTTTTTATTATTTATTTATTTTATTTTATTATTATTTTTAACTACATGTACCGTATATTAACACTTCTTACCTTGGTTTACCCTTTTTAGGATGACAGACATGATTTTGAGTCGACTGAGAACTTGGCATGACAGTTACCCTCCAGATGAGTAGGATATCTTTCGCCGATCCTTTGGTCGGGTGGTTTCACTCCTGTCAGTGCAGCTTATTCCCGGATTTATGGAGGCAGTGATTCCCTTTTGGCAGCCTGGCTTATCTCTTTTCTGCTTCGGGGAATGCGAGCTTGCCCCTACTTCTCACGAGTATGGATTTCTTCTTGGTTTTTTAGATAATTCTGCCGACATCGTAGGACCCATCTTTCCTAATGGTTGTATTACAGTGGTCTCATCCCAGCTTGGACTCAGATGCACAGTTCTTTCATCTTCTTCTTTATCCCAGTTTCCTTACGTTCCAGTAGAGTTCCTCTTTTTTCGCTTTGAGTTTACCATGGGCATGAGTGCACACTCAGGTGATTAGCATACTTCCCAAGATTGGTCTGTTTCCCATATGGTTACTCTGGCCCTCCTTCTTCTAAACTACTTGGTGTTCCCATGATGTGATGATTTAGTTGACTACTGACTATGTGCACTGTTGGCCCTGATTCGTAAGGGGCATTCTTATGCTCCCATGGTTGTGGGAGAGACCTTTGTGAGTCTTACGAGATTCCAGCAGACTGTTGACGCTCATTTTCAGGGATGCATTGCTCTCTTCCAGCTTTGGGCGATTGGGCACTTGTTTATTACTCCTTTATTCCAGCATACATGGTATCTCGAGCTTGACCATATACATTCCTTGGCGAGATCTCAGAGAGTCATGACAGATGAGGGGAGGTTTCCACGGATCGTCGCAGCCTGGGCTGACTACCTTCGGAGCATGAGGTCAGGCACGGTCAGGTGGTTTTCAGGATTGGTTGGTAGGTATTGCTTAAGAGTTCGGCCTTCCGAGAGGACCTTCATGCCCCTAGTAGGCCTACAGGGCATTGCCCCTTTCTTCGGGATTCAGGTTCTATGATAGCTTGGTAGGAGTGAGGATATCCCTTATTCGGCCTTTGCAGCTAAGTTCACTCTTATTTTTAAGGCATCGATCTCGAGAGCACTAGTGGACAAAATTATGGATGGAGATCTTTGCTTCCTCACGTAGACGACGACGGTCCATTCTCTATCATGCCCCTTGAGACTGAGAATTATCACTATTGGTTTCGGCGCTACGTGCTAGGTCCTAGCAGACTTGGGGATCTTCTCATTGAGACTTCTTTACCTCCCGTAGGGTACACCGACTTCTTGATAGCTATGATTGTTCAAGGGTGTCGTCATAAGCGGCAAAACTGCCAGTTGATACGGATATTGCATGGCCGTTTGAGAGTGAGGGATGCTGAGGTAGCTTCTTTGGAGATGCAGCTAGCAGCGACCAGATCGACACATGATCGCCCACCTTTGAGTATCTCGAGGGGACGCAGGCGACCACGAGGCGTTCTAGACCGTTCCACTCCCCCGGAGGATGGTGTGACGGATAGTCAGTCTTTGTGGGAGGCTATGGAGTCCCTCACCCGAGAAAGGGATATGCTTCTGGCCAGGTGTGCAGACTACGAGCGAGGCCGGCTTGGATCTTCTACAGCTAGTACTTCTTCGAGTGCTCCTCTTGCGACTGGAGAGCCAGTTGATCCTTGCTTAGCTGATTCCTCCTCCAATGATGATGGGGAGCGATATATTTTTGCCCCTTGTTCCCAGATTTATTGATTCCTGTATTTGTAGAAAATTATACTTCGTTTAGTATTGTATACCTTTTTACTTTATGAACTAATGGCCTTCCATACTTTTGATATGATTTTCCTGCATGGTTAGTATAATAACAGAATCGAGAAAAGCTGAATGAAAACTACAGTTCAATGGAAAATAACTCCTTTTGGTTTGATACTCTGACTAACTGATTGTCTCGTGAAAGAAACCCCTTGCTACCTTTAACCTTAACTGAGCTAATCCAGAGAATGCCTTTCGAGACACTTTCTGACTTTCACACTGCTGCTTTCTTACGTATAACTTTTGGGGGAATGCTACAGCTTGGGTTATTTCTTACATCTAAGTCCCTTTCTTTCCCCCCCCCCCCCCCCCCCCCCCCCCTTTTTGTTGCTATTTTTGCTACTAGTGCTCGTGAGGGTTTTCACCAGTTTCAGCTCTGTCATTTTTGCACCAAGGCGCTTTTACAGGTTTTTATCGAGGTTGACAGTTTTGTATCTTACCACATCCCTACTCTTTTACTTACGGCGCTCTTTCGGGTTTTCACCGCATCCTCAGGAATGTGCTTATAATTTTTTTTTTCTTCTTTCTCTCTCTTTCCTTAGCTTGGTCTCTGATTTCTGTTGAGAAGCTTTTAAATGCTACTTATGCCATCCCCAGCTTCCCTTGCTGGTAGCATATTTCAGTAAGCTCATTTAGACTAAACAATTTAACTCTGATATGAGAGGACTTTTAGGGTTTGTGGTGTGGGTTTTTTTTTTAAAGAAAAGGAAAAGGCTCAAACCTACCATTCTACTAGTGATCACCGTTAATGATTTTTGGTCTAATAACACTTTTTCTACGTATTCTTATCTTTCTTTGGATATCTCATCACATTTTTTTTTTTTTTGACATAACGATGTTAACAACAAAGCTTGTGCAAACTTAAGATAATACTTCAAGGACCTTTTTTTTTTTGTGACGCATATCTCTAGTGCTTCTAAGGGTTTGACAAAGGTTATATATATATATATTTAATTGTATAGGAAACGAAACGAGGGCCTCTGATGAGAATGCAAATATCATATTTTTATCCCGTAATGTTTAATCTTTTATACTAATTTGATACCAAAAGATACTCATTATTCTTATATTTTGACTTAGGGTGCTATGGAATGTCCAGGAAGAAGATCCTAGCTTAAAAGGGACGAATTCGAGCAAAATAAACGCAGCGTTTGAAGGAGCGTTCGAACAGTCCCAAGAGGTGTTCGAACGGTTGTATAGGCATTTGAACGCTACGTCAAACGGATACACGTTAAGACCAAGTTCGAAGAGCATTCGAAAGATTCAGAGAGTAAGTTTTACCATTCGAAGTGCGTTCGATGTACCGTTCGAACAGTAGTCTGAGGCGTTCAAACGGTGGCAAGGGCGTTCGAATGGTCATGTGCAGCTGCAGATTATCCAATCCACCTTATGAAAAGTCATTTTGCATGAGAAAAGATGTGAGTCTTTCATACCAAGCACGTGGAACTTGCTTCAAACCATAAAGAGCCTTTTTCAATTTAAAACATGGTTTAGGAAATGAGGATCTTCAAATCCTTTTAGTTGTTCAACAAAAACTTTATCTTGTAGGACACTATTTAGAAAAGCACTTTTGACATCCATTTGAAACAATTTGAATTGTAAGTAGCAAGCCATATATAGTATTATTCTAATTGACTCAAGTCTTGCTTTTGGAGGAAATGTTTCATCAAAATCAATTCCTTCGACTTGCGAGTACCCTTGTGCCACAAGTCTTGCCTTATTTTTAACCACGGTACCATGTTCATTAGTTTTATTTTTAAAAATTCATTTGGTACCAGTAACATTTGTGTTTTTAGGCCTAGGGACAAGGAACCAGATATCATTTCTAACAAATTATTCCAATTCTTGTTGCATTGCATACACCCAATGATCATCACATATAGCATCTTTAACATTTTTTGGTTTACAAGTAGATGTATAGCAAGTAAAATTTATCTCATTTCTTACCTAACGCCTTGTCTTCATCCCACTAATCACCTCACGGATAACTTGTGTGATTGGATGATTTAACTTAACTTTGGAAGATGGGTCTTTTTCCCTTGGAGTTTCAAGAAGAGTAGGTATTGTTTGAATAAGTTGGTCTTCCTTAACTTGTTCCAAGTTTGTTTCATTCTCCATTTCTAACTGATCATCAACATATTTTGTAGGGATATTTAGCTTATCGTTGTTATTTTCAACCTTGTGTAAAGCTGAGTAATCCACCACAACATTAGTAGATTCAGTGACAGTTAAGGTATTTAAATTATACACATGATAAGCACGACTGCTAATTGAGTAGCCAAGAAATATCCATTCATCGCTCCGGGAGTCAAATTTTTCCAATTGTTCACGATCCCTAAGGATATAACATTTACTCTAGAAAACTTAGAAGTAATTCACATTTGGCTTTTTACCATTCCATATTTCATACGGAGTTTGTCTTGAACTGGGTTTAGGTAAACTCTGTTGACCACATAGCATGTAGTATTGACAGCTTTTGCCTAAAATTTGATTGGGATAGACTTGCTATGGAGTATTACATGAGCCATTTCCTGAATAACACGGTTCTTTCTTTCAACAACTTCATTTGTTATAGAGTCTTAGGAGCTAAAAACTCGTGCCTTATCCCATGTACCTCACAGAAATTAGCATAATCAGAATTCTCAAATTCCTTGCTATGGTCAGTTCTTATTCAAACAATACATCTAATTGTTTGGTTCTTTTCAATCTGTAACCTGTTATACAATGATTTAAACATATCAAACGTGTCAAAATTTTCTCTAATAAAATTAACCCAGGTAAATCTAGAATAGTCATCCATGGCAACAAAAATGTACTTCTTACCTCTGATACTTTCAGTGCGAGTTGGTCCTATAAGGTCCATATGAACAAGTTTTAATGGACTTTTGGTAGCAAGACACTTTAACTTTTTGTGAGAAGTTTGACATGGAACACACAACATTCAAAAGTTTTCCTAATTTTGGAATTTTACTCACGAGTTCAGATTTTGCCAATTTTGACAGGTCTTTGAAATTTATGTGACCTAACTTTTCATGCCACAGTTCTACTTCATTTGACTTTGCTGAATAACATCTAATGTCATTTGAAGGCATAATCCCATAACAATTTTCTGAGGTACGAAGCCCATACATGATACAAATATATATATTTTTATTCAGAATAGAACATTTTTACTTTAAAAATAGAATTTGGTATTTGTTGTCACACATTTGACATATACTTATGAGATTAGCTTTCAAATTGTCTACATACAACACATCATTCAATTGAGGTATTCCAAGTATAGCAATTTTACCTTTTCCAGTGACTTTGGCGGTACTCTCATCTCTAAAAGTAACACTACCTCCATCGCATTTTTTTAAGTGTGGTAAACATAGACTTGTTGCCACATATATGTCTTGAGCAGCCATTATCAAGGTAGCACATATTAGAATCATGAGCTTTTAAGGCTGTGTGTGCAACATAGCAATTAAGGTCATGTTTTCTAACCCACAAAGGTGGTTGTCTTGATTTAACATTTTTGTCATACACTTTGGGTTCAAAACGTTGCACTTAATGATCAAAATGATTTTGTTTGAGATTTCTGCTTGAAAAATGCCTCGTTCTTATCTGATTATTCTGAAGGGAGTTTTGAAAATTTGACAAAGATTGATCATACTCATCAATCAAGACTTAAAACCGATTGTTGTAAAACCGATTCCATTACACAGGTTCAGTTTCAACTCTCATTCTTGGAATAGTGAATGTTTTGAAACAATTTGGTCTAATGTGTCATTTGACACCATAATAATGACAAATAAGCACAAATGTAGCATGAAAAGGTTAAGTATTTACCTGAAAGGGCATTGCATTTACCTTTGATTGACTTACCTTGCACTTTTGTGATTGCTACCTTGGTGCATGTTGATTTTTCAAACCCTGTTCACTGAAGGATTGAATAGGTTTTGATCCCTTGGGTGCCTTTGATGGTGAAGGTGCATCTCCAAATTCAATACCACTTCTATCATAAGCTATCTTTTGAATGTTGATCATATGCTCTAACTTTCCAATTGCTTCTCATTGGCATTTGAAAGTTGCATTTACCTCAATCAGCTCTTTCTCAAGGCATCTTACTTTTTCTTCCAATTTTTTCTTAGAATCATTGATTTCCTACAACTGCAACTCTTTTTCAGTTTCTTGTAGCTTGTGAACAATAGTTTTTTGATCAGTTTGATACTTGTCTAATTTGGAGGAGATTTCAGTTACTTCTTGTTTCAGCACATCTTTTTTCTTTTTGAACGATTTTGAATTTGATTGTCACTTTCAATTTGTAGTCCTTCAACTTCATGCACTCTTTATACATCTCCTTGTTGGCCTGATGTATATCTGTGATTTCATTCTCGGAATCACTAGATCTATTTTCTTTTACCTGCTCAATGTTAGTTTCTAAAACATCTTCCAACGAAACCTGAGGGGAAAAATAGGATTTAGTAAATTTATGACTCGATGAAACAAAAGCAGTGAAATTGCAAGTTGCTTCCTCAGAAAAGGAATCCTTAGACTCGTTTGAGATGGTGTCATCCCAAGTGAGAGTCATAGCCCTATTCCTTTTCTTTTTCTTGTTTGGATATTCTTGGGCAATGTGACCAAATCCTTGACATTCATAACATTGAATGGACCTAAACTGCTGAGATGTGGAGGCCTTTTTCTCATAAATTTGGAAAGGTTTAGGTTTAGTATCCAACTTACTGGGATTTTTCTTTTCAATCTTAGAACCATTGTTCTTTCTATTTCTAAGGAACTTCTTAAACTTTTTTGCAAACAATGCCATCTCAGCATGGTCAAACTCATGTTCATCCTCACTTGTGTTTTCATGGCCTTCCTTGATATACTGAAGAGCCATGCTCTTATTAGTCCTTTTGTTCTTTTTTAAATTCACTTAATATGTTTGAAGAAAGCCAACAAGCTTCTCAACTTTGAGAGCATCAACATCCTTGCTCTCTTCAATGGCCATGACTTTGGATTGAAACCATTCTAGAAAAGATCTTAGAATTTTCCTAACAATTTTGGAGTCAAAAATTTTTTCTCCAAGATTGAAACTGGAATTTACTATGTCATTCAGTTTTATATAAAATGCATCAAAGGTTTCATTTTCTTCCATTCGGAGAGTTTCAAACATTATGGTCAACCTTTAAAGTTTTGAAACTTTAACGATGCTAGTGCCTTCATGAGTGACCTCTAGCATATCCAAAACTTCTTTAGCAATCTCACATTTTGAAATCCTATGAAATTCTTCAAGAGATATACTATTAAAAATAGCATTTATGGCCTTACTATTCCATCCACTCTCTTCCAGCTCAGTTCTATCCCATTCAGACACAGTTTGGGAACTTTCATATTTTCAATAAGTTTGATTGGAGGAGTCCAACCTTATAAAATACTAACCCACACTCTTTCATCAATAGATTTAAAAAAAGCACTCATCTTTCCAATCAGGAAAATTTGAGCCATCAAATAAAAGAGGTCTCACGGTTGAACCACCCTCTTTAGAACCATCCATGTTACTAGAACACTATCAGGATCACACAAAACAAAAAATAGTTTTGAAAAACTGATTTTAAAAATGTTCTGCTCTAATACATATTGAGAAAACAAGTGTTCTTGTAAAAGGACTTAAAACATCATATGTGGACCTAAAGGGGGGTGAATAGGTCTCTACTCATTTTTCACGCAAGTGCAAGTAATAGAGAAACCAAATCGATCCATGCACAATATCACCAGCAATAGACAAGACACAAGCAATTTTAGCGTGGAAACTTTTGCAGGAGAAAATCATGGGGTCTAGCCCAACTCCAACCAAGCACTATAATATGACCAAATGGTACAAGAGAGCTTACAACCCTTTACACTTGTTGAATCCTCAATACTAGGCTTGAATCTACACCATATACATCTTCGAGTCCACGAGCTTGTTCATGAGTACTTGGCACTTCATTGAATCCTCAATGATCCTTCCAATGACTTGAACTCCTTCAAGCTACCATAGCTTCTTGAAATAGGGGGATGAAGTGGAGTGGAGTTTTCTTGGGATTTTTTACAAACACTTGGAAGACAAATATAAAAGACTCACCACCATCAAGTTGAAGAAATCTCTCATTTTATCTATCAGCCTTCCAGGAGAGAGAGAGAGAGAGAGAGAGAGAGAGAGGGAGAAAGAGAGGGAGATATCTATTCTTCTAGTAGGGCACAACTCTCCTGATAGAGTCAACATTACTTTGCAATATAGGTGAAGAGATCTTGAAGATACTTGAAAAAATGATGAAGATCTTAAAGTTTCTTGGAGAAATGGAGAAAATTTTCTCTTTTGGAAAGCACAAGGTCCTACACCACAACCTGACACTTTGCCAAGCTTCATTTACGTCAAAGACCTTTTGTCAAGTCTACATCATAGAGTGTATGACTTTTTCAAGACTTTCTTGGAGAGTGTACCATGCTAGAGCGGGGTAACGGTCCTCCTGAGAGCAGGGTACACTGGTCGAGAGTCATTTGCTGAAACATCAGACCCCGCTAGAACAGGGTGAGAGCCCGTCTGAGAGCCAGAGGCACTGGAGTGGATTTTTTAGTTGAGGAGTTGGAGTCCGCTAGAGCAGGGTTGAAGTTCGCTTGATAGTGGGGTGCACTGGAAAGGGCTTGGTTTTGGAGGACTTGGAGCCCCCTAGAGCGGGGCAGAGTCCGCTAGAGTGGGGTGCTTGGGGCCTTTGAACAATGGGCAACTATTTGCTATTTTTCTTTGTTTCCTTGACTTTAGAGGTTGGTTTGGAGTTTGTTTTGAGCATAATTACATACACTAAGAAACACTCAATCTCACTTAACTCATCTAAATAATGCACAAATGGCTAATTGACCTAACACTATGGATAAGACAGGGTATGCATAAGACGCGACACAGTATGATTAATATTATCTAAGAAGACTTGTCATCACTACGGTCAATCATATAAAACATCACAATGATAAATCCCCCGCAAAATAATTTTGTTAATTTTTTACAATAAATTTGAAAGTGGAAATCTAACAACCCTAATTAAGTCTTTCCAGATATGAATTTGTTTCCAAAATGAAACTATTTGATTTTGTTTCCAAAATGAAAATATTTGATTTTGACATGCAAAATGGAAAATTTTGATTTGATTTTATTTTATTCCAAAATGGAAAGATTTGATTGGATTTGGTTCCAAAATGAAAAGTTTTGATTTGATTTCCAAAATTAAAAGATTTGATTTTGTTTCCAAAACAGAAGGATTTGATTGTGTGTTGAAACAGGGAAGGTTTGATTTGATGTGAAAATCTTTTATGATTTCATGTGAAGCTTTTTGAAAACAACTCTTGGACCAATTTGCGGAAAAAAACCTTTGAGCATAAAATTTAAAGAGGTTTAAAAACTAGATTTTGAAAGAGGTGTTTTAGGGCTAGAAATCCTAATATAGACTTTGAGGGTCTCATTGAATATGCCACTTCTCTTGAGGAAACCCTAACCATAAAAGGTTAAGATCATCCTAAGATTATGAGATTAAAAACAAGTTAGGGTTTTGAAACGCTACTATGGACCTTGGTGGCCACTTTGAATATATCACTTTCTTAGGAAAACCCTAACCACGAAGACATTAGAATCAGGTTAGGATTGTGAGTTTGAAAGTGAAGTAATTGCAGCCAATGCATAAACATGACAATTATAACAATGCAAAAGATCGTGGACATACAAGTTTCAAGATCTTACCACATAACCAAGAAGGCTTGAGACCACACCACCGCAAGGTAGACTATAGGAAGATCCCCAACCAGTGACCTCCCTAAGGCTTTCCTTAGGTATGGATCCAAGGTACTCTTGTTTCAAGCTTGTAAGAAGAGGAGGTAGAAGATGGGGATTAAAATAGAGAATAGTCCAAGTGGACTAGGAAGGAAAAGATAAGGAGTGAGGGATTATAATTTGTAAATTAGAACCCTACCTTGCCTTCAAAACCTTATTGGAGCTTCAATGGAGGCTTAACTTGAACTTAAGAGGCCTTCAAGAGCTTTGAAGGGGCTAGAGTTAGCCGTCAATGGTGTTTGAAGGCTAGAAACCTTGAGAGGATTAGGGTTTTTGGGATTTTCAAGGGCTGTAGAGAGTTTGGCAGAGCTTTGCTGCATTTTTTCTTGACCTCAAATACACTAGGGGTGCATTGTATTTATAAACAAAAATTAGAGGAGGTGGCACCACTAGGAGTGGCACCTGGCCAAGTTTTGGCCTAGAGTGGCGCCAACTCTGTATGGAAGTGATCTCCACAGAATATCCAACCTTGGGCTCCAAGGCAGAGATCTGGGTGCCACTTGGAGTGGCTCGAAGCCAATGTTTGGGCCTAGCCCATTACAAGTGGCTCTGAAAATTTTCAGATTGATTTGGAATGGTGTCGAACCATGGGGCCCAGCTAGAAAAGGACAGGAACACTCGGAGGAGTGCCTTGGAGGTCGCTGGTTTGACACCTAGAGTTGGTTTGGTTGAAAGGGGCAACCGACCCACCAGCAGCAAAATGTTCATGCTACCCAAAAATACCATAACAGTCCCAGAATGGACAGGGACAACATTGGGAAGTTAGGAACACTTGTGGGAGTGCCCCAGGAGTTTACCGATTTTATACCTAGAGTCGGTACGATTGACGAGGGCGATCAAGGGCTTAGGAGTAAAACAATCATTTGGACCAAGAGTCAACGGAATTGGTTCAAAATTAGTTTGAATGGCACTCTAAGTATGCCGAGCTGCCTAGAGACGGTCTTGGAAGGGGTGGAACTATCGCTCTGAGAACTTAGGTACTTTCTTGAAGAGTGTGTCGGGTAGGACCCACTAGGGGCGGTATGATTATTTTTCACCGAAACGGGCTAGCAAGCCTTTGGTGTTGACTAGTCTAGATTTGGAACGGACTTTCCATCTCGAGGAAAGAACTTTGTATCCTCTCAGAGGTGCCAATATGAACTTATCGTTTTAAGAAATTATGTACCTTATTAGTGAACGTGACAAATTGAAATGAACTAGATGATGCCTTAGGGACATTTTGGTCATTTGGATTCAATTGGGCTTGACGAGCCCGGAAAGCGACTGATTGACTAGACTAGAGTCTGGATAGCTTATATGGGCTGGAATGTGTTGTGATGCTTGAACGTGAGTCTGGTTGAGTCGGAGATTGCTGAGTGGGCAAAAATGGGGTGCTTACACATTTTGTAAATCATCAAAGGAAATATGTTCATCAATTTCAATAGTGTTTTGTTCCTCATCTTTATCAATTGATCAAGCGAATGATTTTAGAGCTATTCATTTGTTATTTTTATTTTCATCCTCATTACCTCTTCTTGTAAGTTCATGAGTCATCAATGACCCTAAAAGCTCATCAAGGCTGAGGACAGTAAGATCCTTGGCTTCTTGGATGGCAGTAACCTTTGCTTCCCAATTCCTTGGTATGGACTTGAGAATTTTTCTCACCATCTCAACATTAGAATACAATTTTCTAAGAGTTTTTAAAGTATTTATAATATTAGTGAATCTTGTAAACATGTTAGAAATAGTTTTATCATAATTCATTTTAAACAATTCAACAAGCAAACTAATTCATTTTGGTTTGTGCATTCATGTGTGACTTTTAATCTATTCCAAATTTCTTGAGCCAATTCACATGTAAATACATAGTTAAATTCATTTGGATCAAGTGCACAATAAAGAAGATTCATAAATTTAGCATTTAATTGAACACTTCTCGTATCAACTTCATTCCATTCACTTTCTAACTTTGGAACAGTTTTACCTTCTACAATTTTAGTAAGCACGGTAGGACAATTAATAATTATTTTTCATCCTAGCTTGGATGTAGATTTTCATCCTAACTTTTCAATAATTGTAATTGGTAACATTAAACAAAGGTGACCTATTGGTAGATTGGCTGTCAATAAGGGAAGTGCCAATAGGAGTTGCCATGATATTTTTCTTAGACGATTTAGTCAAATACAAGAGCCCAGACTCTGATACCAATTGTTGTCTAGAAAGCAACCCAAAAGGGAGGAGGCACATTTAAAAAATTAAAAATAACTTATTACAATAATGCTATATAATAATTATGAGCAAGCTCTAAACAAGAATGAGAAAGCTCAATTGGACAAAGAGTATAAATCTTAATTAAGCAGATATGAGAATGCTCAATTGTCCAGAAAGCAAATATGGTTAAACCGTTAAATGAGAATGCTCAATAATGTAGATAGATAATTTCACTGCAGAACTCATAAGAGAATTCTCAAAGTGAGAATGAGCAAGCTAAAAAACCTGACAATAAATAGATTTGCAACAGTTAATTTTGTGTAATGATTTTGCCAAGTAACGCTAGAGATTTTAAGCAATAATATAGAGCAAACCAAGTATAAAAATAAAGAATATAATAAAGAGAAGATACAAGATTTTATCGTGGTTCAGCGCTAACTCCCTTAGCCTACATCCACTCCTCAAGGCTCTTTTCTTGAGATTTTGTCTCTACTATATCCACATCCAGAATACAGCCACTAGCTTTGTCGGCGCCAGTACACCTTACAAGTAATCACACACTTCCAAACTAGCTTCTAACCTAGGTGCTAACACAAACTTAACAAGTGGTTTTAGCACTCCAACTAGTTTCAATCCCAAGTACTAGTCACACCCAACCCCTAGCTAGTCGCTCTTTTATAATGAAGAAAGAACAAGAGTACAACTACTCTTACTTTACAATGGATTCTTTCACATAATGGATATACTAATAAAGAATAGAGAATACAAAAGATATGACTTTTATAACTCAATGGCTCAAGAACACAATAGCTTCAAGACAATAGGAGTTCACTTTGAGAGCTTGGTTATTGTTTCTTCTATTCTAGCCGTGAGTGTATATATATATATATATAAGAAGACTTGGATATTCTAGTTGTTGAAGAGTATCACTCAATCTTTGATCTTTTTTCCAAAATTGCATTCATGACCTTTGAAGGCTTTTAGCCTTTAGAGATAGAATATTGTTATGTTAAAGCTTCTTTCCAAAATAGACTTGAACCAGCCATGTAGCTTGCAGATTCCATCTTGAACTTAGACTGAGATTTGCATTTGAATTTTGAATCATTAATGAACAGCTTCTTCTTTCTTTCCTTGTAGATGCAGCCCAAAAATCTCTTTTGTGTCTTCAATATATTATTTTGTTTCCATGAATCTTTGAAGCCAAATCTTCCTTGATATAATATGTTTCCTCCTTTGAGTCCTTTGAGCGAAAATATCTTCAAAGATATATATTTGAAGTTGAAGATTCTTTACTTGAAATCTTTCCTTTCTTTGTAGCCTTTGGTCGAGAATGAATAAATAAAATATATATATGAATAAATAAAATATATTTAATTTATAACACTGGTTGAATCGATTGAACCACCGATTGAACTAATGAATCATGAACCAATAGCCTTATTAGTTTGATGCCCAGTTCGGTTATGATAACTATGATTATAATCACTAGAAAAGAAGCCAAGTTTACTGATGGTGGAACTGAATTTGGCATACCAGGCACGAAGAGTTTGCTTGAAACCATTAAGAGCACGGCGAAGCTTGTAAACCTGATGTGTAGAATGAGAAGAGCCAGGAGGAGGCTGCAAATAGACTTCCTCAAAGAGATCACCATAGAGGAAGCATTCTTAACATCCATCTGATACAAGGGCCATTGGTGAACAACAACAATGGCAATAAGACTTTAAACAAAAGTGAGACGGGCCACAGGAGCAAAAGTCTTCTCATAGTCAATGTCATACTCCTGAGTGAATCATTTGGCAACCAGATGGGCTTTTTAACATTCCACAGAACCATCAGAACATGTCTTGATCTTGTAGACCCAATGACACCCAATACATCATCCATACCTTACTGGCAAAGAGGGTTAGAACCCTCCAAAGTGATAGTAATTGGTTTGGATACCTCAGAACGGTCCATAGTATAGAGACGTACAATAACAAAGACCCAAACAGTAGATAACAGCTACGGAAAAGCTTCCAAAGCAAGAGAAGTAGTAGTAACATAGAAGAATCAGGTGAAGCAGACTATAGAATCTGATTCAAAAGGCTCGAAATAGTCAAAAATTAGTTTGAAACGGTCAAAAAACGGCCAAAAAGGGTTTGAACCGGTTCTAGAGGACTGACGACGGTTGGGATGTGATGTCAGCGGTTGGCGTCACTAGGGCTAACATCAGCATGCACAGTGAGAGCACATAAGGGCACGTGGCGGTGCGTGGCAAGGCTGTTACGCATAAATCTAATGTGCCTACCTTTGGGCGGCGCATGGGGGGGCGTGTAGAGCTTTTTCGAGCTGATTTTTTTATGATTGGACTTGGACTTTTTAGACGAATCCAATGGTATGGTTGGATTTTAAATCCAAGCAATATAGGTTTCGGCAGCAACATAAAATGTTTCTGGAACAGTGAAGATGGTGACTTTGAAGCAAATTAGCAGAACAATAGTAGAAACAGCAGGCAGATCATAGAAAGACAACAGATTAAGGTTGCAAAAGCAAGGTTTAGAGGCCACAGGAGCTTATATTTTATATACCATGTTAGAATAATGCGGAAGAGAGAGAGAGAGAGAGAGAGAGAGAGAGAGAGAGAGAGAGAAATCTCTGTATTGAATTGAATAGAATGAATACAATAGAAGAAATCTACCCTACATACAGGGGTGGACCCAAGAATTTTTCTCAAGGGGGGCCATTATAAAATTTTCATGATATATATTGTATACAATTTTATATTAAGAAAAAAAAAAAGAAGAAAAACCGACTCTATTGTGGATGTTGTATGTGATTCTCAATGTTGAAGTTTCCTCTTGAAAAAGGACTCTATTGTAAATGTTTTTTCCATGATAAATTTAAGTTGTGTAACATGAAAGATAATATGTTTTTGATATTAATCAACGTAATAATGTCAAATATTAAAATCTCTAAATGCATATATGTCAACAAGCTAAATTTGAAATTCTATAAACCCCAGACCCTAAAGACATTCAAAAGTCAATTGAAAATAATTTTAAAAAGCACGTAATCAATTCCTAGGTCATCAAGATAAATTAAAAAAATTATTATTATTCATTGTTTCCCCCAAACTCATTAATAATAACATGGAATAAGTAAACTAAAAGAAGAGCTTTCATAAAACAAATAAAAAATATTGTTCGACATAGCATCTATCTCAAGCAATATTTTTTCATCCCGGGAAAATTGGGTTACATACTTGTGAAAATGGAGTCTCACAAGCATGCAGACCAATGACCATGAATACTTATTCGTATGGGTTTAGAAAAGGGAAGTAAGGAAGTTTCTTTCAGGTATTGCCATGAGAGCCATCATGGCCTTTGGCAACCTATGCTACCAGCCTAAGTGAATAGGCAATGAATGCACATGAGAGACAAATAAAAAATATTTTTTTGACATTATATCTATCTCAAGCAATATTTTTTTATCCTGGGAAAATCGGGTTACATGTGAAAATGGAGTCTTACAAAATAAATATGTCCTTACAATGAAAATGGAGACCAACCTTTCAAGTTGCAACTTTACTAAGTTACTGTCTGCTGCAAAAATGGAGACCAATGGCCATGAATACTTAGTCGTATGGGTTTAGAAAAGGGAAGTAAGGAAGTGTCTCTCAGGTATTGACATAATAGCCACCATGACCTTTGGCAGCCTATCCCACCAACCTAAGTGAATAGGTAATGAATGCACGTGAGAGAGATAAAAGAAATACATAAAAATACTTGTGATAGTGATCCTATGTAGCACATCTTTAGTGAGCTCTAATAAATGCACATGAGACATAAAAGAGAAATACATAAATAAAATTGTGAGAGAAATCCTAGGTAATATACTATTGGTGAACTTTTTATTTAGGGGGCCATGTAAGCAAAAAATTCTTTCTTACTCAGATTATCAATACATATGCAAGGAATTTTTGAAATGCAGGGGGCCACAACCCCCTTTGATCTTTTAATAGTTCTGCCACTGTATATATATATATATATAAGATAGTGTTGTACAAAAAATTTATAAACTAGGAAAGTGTAAATTAAGAAAATAATAAAAGAATCAAGCTAATATATAATAACAAGCATATTATATACACTAACATGGAGGTACGGGGATCTTATGGTGGAGGTACAAGCCATGCTGGTTTGAGCATGGCATGTTCGACAAGTGACAGAATTGACAGCGACACTTGTTATCTAAGAGTTGTTTGCAAAATTTAAGTCAAGGTGGAGATTGTTGGGTATATGTCTTGATTTTGTAGGGTCCATACAATTAGATTGTACATGTGAATTTTTTAATTGTATAAGAATTCTAGTTTCTTTGTAATTATTTATAATAGGAAACAGATATTGCTAATTGTGTAGGATTAGAATATTTAGGGTTAGTTTATAAATAGAAAACTTATGAGAATACTAGGGTTGGCTCAAGAGAGGCTTGTAGAGTTCACTGTAGGCTTGCAAAGAGATAGAAAGGAGAGACTAGAAGAATACATAAGAGCAAAGTAGCAGACGTACATAGCTATGGAGCTCGGACATTGGAAGCAGATGGCTTTAGTGCTTGGATAACTTTGAGCAGTTGTGACTAAAGTATTAGTGTCGGTTAGGTGCTTTGTAATTGTCTCTGACCTGTAATCTCTGTTGACAGTGAATTGTTCTCTCGCCCGTAGACGTAGATAATTTCGTTGTTTTACCAAACCACTTTAACATTTTGTATTTATCTTTAATGTGTGTGTGTGTGGTCGTGGATACGCTTTCGTAGATGTTTACTTGTGGAGTTAAATCCCAACAATAACTTCTTTAAAGTATAATATACCTTAGAGTTTTGAGCTAACAACTGCTTCCATTGACTAGAAACCTCCACCTTGCAGCCAGCTGTGAGTTAGGTTACCCTTGTCTAAATATGCAAGTAGCTAATTAGAGCTTTGCAACATTATTTCTACGCCTACGAATGTCCCGCATGCATACACCAAAATTTATGTGAAATTGGATTTTGTTTTCCTCTTCAAGACATCTGAAAATGGGATTTAATTAATTTCTAGACCTTAATTCTCTATGAATGAAACTCTAGAGGTATGTTTGGAAGGAATGATATGAAAAATCTGCATGAAATTGTCATGTGGAAATAGAGAATTTAAGGCTAAAATTGAACTGCACTTGCTTTCTTGTTTTTGACCCGGTGCAATCTGTCGCATGTGAATAGGTAAGAGCACATATCTTTAAGGAGCTCCCTAAAGCGATTATATTAATTATTTTAAAGAGCTAAACATAAAAAAAAAAAAAAGTTACTCTCCAATAAATTTTCTATATAACTATCTATTTTAAGGAGTGGCTCTCTAAATGTAAAAAGTTCAAAAGGACCTTTTAAACTTTAAATTGAATTATTTTAAAATATATTTTTTAAAATAATTATTTAAAAATAAAATAATTTATAAAATGATGAGCTAAAGTAAAAAGTATAATTAGAAGAATTTTTAAAAAGTAATTAGTTGAGATAAATAATAAAATTTTTAAATATATTTTAACTAACTAGCAATTGTCTTCGAAGATTTGGGGCACATTACATGACTGACAGCCTGTTCTCCTCTAATCAAGTCAATGAATGGGGATTATTGTAAACTGCAAAGGACGTCATGCATGCCATCAGCTACTTTGTACTTTACTCAAATATATTGCAAGTGGAACTTACGAATAATCCAAAAAACAATTAATTTGTTTATTGCCATAGGCTCAGAAAAGGACAGCTAAGCCCTTATATATATACTACTGCCCGGCTTTTCAGTCCATTGCACAACTACCAAATTTTCATTGTGAAATTAGCATTCCTGCAGTCGCCCATCAGAAATGGCAGAACGACTTCTCTTCAACATCGCAGGGACAATTCTGGGGAAACTGGGTTCCCCAGCTCTCCAAGAATTTGGATTGCTGTGGGGAGTCAAAGATGAGCTTGACAAACTCCAAAACACTGTCTCCGCCATTAAGGCTGTGCTTCTTGACGCGGAGGAGAAGCAAAAAACTAACCACAGGGTTAGAGACTGGCTCGAGAAGCTTGAAGTTGCAGTTTATGAAGCAGATGACTTGCTTGATGACTTCTCCACTGAAGTTTTGAGACGCAAGGTGATGACCCAAAATAAAAGGGCAAAAAAGGTACGCACTTTCTTTTCACGCTCAAACCAGCTTGCTTTTCGTTTCAAGATGGGTCATAAAGTTAAGGTGATTCGGGAGAGACTAGATGATATCGCAGCAGATAGGATCAAATTCCACTTCACTGATGGGCAAGAAGCCATGCGAGTTGAGCGTAGGGAGGTTCAATCTGTCCCGTATGAAGAGAACGTACTTCGTGGGAGATATGAGGATAAAAATGCCATTATAAAACTTCTGTTGGAGTCTGATATTAAAGATAATGTGTCAGTCATTCCGATAGTTGGAATTGGGGGAGTAGGAAAGTCTACACTTGCTCAACTTGTATACAATGATGAGCAAGTCACGGAACATTTTCATTTTAAAGTATGGGTGCATGTTTCTGATGTCTTCGATGTGAAACTCATAGCACAAAAAATCATAGAAAATGCGGTAGGCAAGACACCTGAAAGAATTAAATTCAGAGAGCTTAAAGATCAGATTAAGGGGAAGAAGTATTTTCTTGTTCTGGATGATGTGTGGAACGAGGACCCCAAACTATGGTCAGAATTGAGAGAACTATTAATGGGTGGTGCTAGAGGTAGCAAGATTCTATTAACTACTCGATCTCAAGTGGTCGCAAAAATTATGAGCACTGTTTCACCATACATTTTAAGCGAGTTGTCTGATAGCGACTCATGGGATTTATTTATTAGAAAGGCATTTAGAGCATGTCCTCCAACCCCAACAATGGAAGCAATAGGACGAGAAATTGTAAAGAAGTGTGTTGGAGTTCCTCTTGTCATAAGCATTGTAGGAGGCCTATTATGGAGTAAGGATACAGAAGAAGAGTGGTTGCAATTTAAAGATATTGAACTTCCGGAGATAGCTCCAACCATTTTTCCAACACTAAAGTTAAGTTATGATTGCTTGCCACCACACTTAAAACGATGCTTTGCATATTGTTCTTTATTTCCTAAAAATCATAGGATTGACAAGCAAACATTAATCCAATTGTGGATTGCACAAGGATTTATTCCGCTGCGAAATGAAAGGCAGCGCCTAGAGGATGTTGGAGACGAATGTTTTATGGACTTATTTACAAGGTCCTTTTTTAAAGATGTTGAAATGGATAATTTTGGTTATCTAAAGAGCTGCAAAATGCACGATCTTTTCCATGATCTTGCACAATCAATAGTTGGGGTGGAAAGTTGTGCCATTGGTTTGGATGCAGCAGATGTTGTTGCAAAAACTCGTCATGTATCGATTAGCAGCATTGGTGTCGGCACATCACGGGAAATTCCAATTCGCCTGCTTGGGGCAAATAAGTTGCGGACACTTCTCTTGTTAATTCAACAACATGAACTGAATTCGGTGGATATGGATGAATCAAAATGCAATAAAACCATCTCAAGTTTGAAGTGCCTGCGGGTGTTGGATTTACATGGATTAGGGTTAAAGAAGGTGCCACGTTCTGTAGGTAAGGCAAGTCACCTTAGGTATCTTGACCTCTCTAACAACAGTTTCCAGTTACTCCCCAAATGTATTTGTAGGTTGCCGAATTTGCAGACATTGAAACTCAATGATTGTGAGTATCTCAAAGAGTTGCCTAGAGACACTAAAAATATGGTCAGCTTGAGGCATCTTGAGATTGATGGATGTGGTAATTTGAGTCATATGCCTCATGGATTGGGCCAATTGAGTTCTCTTCAGACGTTAAGAAGGTTCGTAGTGGGCGGCAAAGACAAGTCCACAAGAGGGTTCAGTAGGGGGCTAAAAGAATTAGATGGCCTTGTTAATCTACGAGGAGAATTGAGAATTGAAAGGTTGAGAGGGTCAGTAACTGAAACAAGGGAAAAACACCCAATCCAATACTACTTGTGTAGGCTGAAATTTCTTGAGTGGCTGATTTTATCTTGGGACAGTAACGAACCTGACGATGCGGATAGTGATGCTGTCTCGTTGTTTGAAAGCCTCCGACCAGAGCCAGATCTAAAGAAGCTGTCCGTATATGGGTATGGGGGTGTCAGTTTCCCAAGGTGGAGGATCTCTAACACTTGTATATGGTACTTCCCATGTCTCGTTGAAATTTCTATGCAGGACTGCAACAGATGCCAACGTCTTCCACCATTTGGCCTACTTCCTTCTCTCCAAGTTCTTAAACTTGATTACATGAGTTCCTTGGAGTACATATATAAGGAGGAGGATTATGACTCTTCTTCTCCTTTTTTTAAAGCACAAGGACTCTTCCCATCCCTAAAAAGGCTCCATCTCGATCACTTGCTGCAGCTGAAGGGATTAGGAAGCAGGAGGAGGGAAGCGGTACTGACAGAAACAGCGTCGTCTTCTTCATTCCGAGGAACGACACATTTCACTGCCCTTGAGCATCTTTATATCGATAGGTGCCCACAGCTTGATTTGTCAGCTGATGATGAGGAGAATGGCGTGCAATTTCAAAGCCTTAGGAGCCTCACTCATCTATCCATCAACAGGATGCCGTTGGTGTCTCTTACTGCAGGGCTTCAATATCTTACCAGTTTGCAATCTTTACTGGTCGAAAGGTGTTCAAGTTTGGTGGCTTTGCCGGAGTCAATCGGCAACCTCACATCACTTCGACATCTTCACATTCGGTGCTGCGACTCATTGACATCACTGCCCGACTACATAGCTAGCCTCACCACATTGCAAGATTTGGCTGTTATCGAATGTCATCCCCTTTTAATCGAGAGATGCCAGGAGGAAACGGGGGAGGATTGGCCTAAGATTGCTCATATTCCAACTATTACTTTGAGAAGGGATGGTTCAGATGAATGGTAGATGCTGACATCAAAGGTAATACCCCCTTCCAACTACTATAAATTCCCTTCTAATCTGAATAATTTCTTCACAAAAATCCAGATCTGATTATCCTTTGCTCTTTTCCTCCATTCTTCTCTTTTATTTATTGTCTGCATATTCCTCAACTATTTTTTGTTTTGGTCTTGTATGCAGTAAATGAAACCAGAATTTCTTGGAACAAAAGAGATTTCATTGTGTTTTTAGGTTCAGGTTCGGACCTTGTGGGCACTAAAATATCCGTCTGGCAATAACAACAATTAAGATGATAACTATCCAATTTATTGTTCCTTGTCTTTCCTTTTTCTTTGAAACTTCTGTAAGGAGAGATATGCATTTGTTTCCGTCAATTCAAACCCAATTATTTACCTAAACTCAATCTAGTGTGTCAAACAAAAATCACAAGCAAAGAATAATCAAGCAACCAAATGGCACAACATGTGATTTTTACTTGAAAACCCAATCTAGGAAAAACCATGGGACCGACACTTGGTCCAACTCAACTCTACACTATACTTAATCGAAGTGTTATAAAAACCAACTTACAAATTACCCTCATTGAATTCCAAACTATGGACATTCTTGCCAAATCCTCGTGCATAGTTGCTCCAAGAGTCACCATGTATCAAACCTAAGAAGACGTCGCATACACCTTCCAAAAACTTGAATTCCCATAATTAGCAACTTTTTATTTTTTTTCTTCGCAGCATTCATTAAAGCACCTTAAGAATGAACTTCGATTGAACTTCTCTAAAGTTTCGCAGACTTCTTCACATCAGAGTTTGCTCTAGCACTTACCATCCAACTTCAATGAATAGAGTTTGTTCGAGCACTTCACTAAGGCAAAAGATCTCCTCTGAAGTTGTGCAGACAGCATAAAATTTTGACTAAATATGAAACCCTTTGGCATTGCACTTGCATACCCAAGCCTCCTTAGCATTGCTCAAGCCTATGAGACCACTCTAAGGCACTGAAACTCAGTAATCAACAACTCGAACATAAGTGCATCAAATTACAATCGAGATGTTTTTGTCCACGGAATTCGCCAATGCACAAATTTCTAACAATCTCCCCTTTTGCCAATTTCGTTACAAACAAAACAATAAAATTCAAGATGACATCAAAAGTTGACTGAACTTGAAACACCAAACAAGATAGCTCTAGAATCATTGAGTTTCTGGAAAAAATGCAAAAACAAACACAAACCTTTATGAAATGAATAGTGAAGTAGAACATCAGTAGACCATGTAACACAGGTGTATAGGAATAAAACTCATTTTCAGATTCATTTCACAAATAATATTATTCCCCTATCATTGTTGAATCTTAGGAAGGTCTCGTTATTGTCACATTTTTAATTATAGCTGCTTGTCTGATTGATAACGTGGGATGAGGTTTGGGCTTGGACAATACTCCTGTCATTGGTCATACTGTGTTTGTAACTGGTATTGTCACAGTGGCCATATGAAAATCTGAGTAGGCCAATTTTAGCTGAAAAATGGTACATTCTGTTGAAATAGACTACCTGTAAACAACAAAACCATTTATAGTTTATGCTCTTTCAACTTCTGCTTAAATTTTCTTGTCACGTGTCTGTGAAGACCTATTACTTTTGCTTCCAGACATGACAAACTAAGTTTCACATATGTGTGCATTATGCCCACAGACACTCAGATACAAATTGCCGACAGCCAACAACGAGACCATTCTACAATTTAATATTTAAAAAATATTGATCTACACAACGTAGCAAGTTTTTACTCAATATTTACATTGTAATCAACATTTGCATCTTATTAAGCTCACGAGCACTCTGATATGTCTTTCCAATCCTCTGTCTGGAAACTAACATTCTGTGTTTTTTTTACAGCTTCTGACAAGTAATTAGGTAGAATCATGTATTCAACATTACAATGTTGGTATTATGTTTTGAATGTAGAGCATTGAAGCCCCAGAGTCACATCTCAAACCCACTTTCCCCTCCTCTCCAGCTTGTGTTGTTCTTCATGTACATGAGAATGGCTGTGTTGAGCTCACTTCTGCTTGGTTTCTACTTGCTATTTGTTGATCCTGCTGTTTTCAGCTACTTGCCTTGAAGGTAAAGCTGAAATCTAAACTAAGTTGGGCCTTTCTATTCCTTAATCTGCACTCTTTTGTGCTTCTTGTAGTGTAGAATCTAATCTTTTGTCTCATATTTGCTCTTCTTTAGCATTTTGTGCTCTCTCCCTCTCTCTTTCACACGCATACTCCCCCTCCCCCCCCAAAAAAACGTGAATTATTTTCTTTTTTGTTTAGTTTTAGAATTGTGATATTGTTTATGCTCCTTGCTCTCCGTTTATTTATACAGGACTCCATCCACATGGGAACTTTGAAGAGGCACCCAAAAAAGCTGACCTCAAGAAAACAGTAATTAAAGGACAATGCTCAGAATGGGAAATCAATGGCTTAATTCAATACATCTCAGGTGTGTCGTAACCCTGCAGAATGTACTTCCCTATTGCCTTGGTGTCCACACCATGAGGCTCGGAAATGAGATGTCAATCTCTCAGTCAATCCTAGTGAAACCAGGCTCTCTCTATGCAATAACATTTGCGGCATCAAGAACTTCAGCAAGGCATTGAGACTCTTGGTGGCCCCACAAACAGGGGACCTTCCTCTCCAAACACTAGTTCACAGCAAGTGTTGACACTTCTGCTTGAGGCATCAGAGCCACTTCTACAACGTTGCAAAGGTGACTTTCCTTAGCCCTGGAATTCAGAGGATCCTAGTTGTGGACCCCTCTTGGATGCTGTTTCCATCAAAGTGCGCTTCCCTCCAAAGCCCCACAAAGAGATATATAAGTACATGTATCAGCTTTCTTAATGTTTATGCTTTTGCTTTATTTTGTTCATTTGGCTTCCTATGATTTTAGTGCAAGAATGTTGCATTCCTTGATCCTTATCCATGTGTTTTGTTAGTCCTACTTCATGGGTTTTCCAGAAAGTATGCAGTTGATTTTGATATATGCTCTAAGTTGCCAAAGTTTTATCAACATGTGACACTGGCATAAAAATCACTCGGAAATTTTCTGGGGTTCCATTGTTTGCTTCCTGAAATCTAATGGATTTGTCTATGTTGTTGCTAGGGTTAATTTTGGATTAGTAAACTGGATTTCTTTTATAGTATGTGACTGGTTTTGTTTTTTCCCAGATGTACAATTTTTAACTTTTCCAGTGACCTACTGATCTGGAATGTCCACATTATCGACTATCAGGTGTTGGCATTGGGTTGATAATCGATCCACATGGTGCCACTCATTTATGAAACTTTTTATGGAATTTAATTTGTGATTGTTATGTGTTTACAAAATCTATGGAAGTTCCTGGTTTGATCCCTTATTTTAATGATTTCTTGCAGTTAGTGACTTCAAGGGGGGTTCCTCGTCTGTTGATAAACTCTTCCAATGGTGTCCTCCTCCCTACCAGACACGAAGATCTCACGTCCCCACTCCCTGGCTGGATCCTTCAATCCTTCAGAGCTGTGAAGTTTATAGATTCAAATCACTTCAATCTACACATTGGACAAGCTGCAGTTGAATTGGTTTTGAATTGGTTTCAGGGAGAGAAAGTGCCGTTGCCCAAACAAACAAAACAGTTCTGAACGAGTTTTACAATCTCATCTTCTCTGTGAAGAGATGCAAAGAATGGCTGCTGTGGATCCATGATGATTGAAGTATTTGCTGCTAAAGATAGCCTTCAAGTCCCAAGGAAAGACCAGGTTCAAGATTGTTAGCCTTAGATGCTCAGATACAACTTGCCCACACAGCCATGGATTTCAGGCTTTTACATATTTAACTTCTGTGGTGACAACGAGACCATTCTACAATTTAATATTTAAAAAATAGTGACCTACACAATGAAGCAAGTTTTTACTCAATATCTACCATGTTGTCAACATTTGTGTCTTATTTATTTCATGAGCATTATGATATGTCTTTCTAATCCTCTCTTTGGAAACTAACATTTTTTTTATTTTTAACAGCTTCTCAGTTATAAGAATTGAATAAATATATATTTTCAGCAGGACAAGTATATAAGTCAAATCATGTATTCGAGCATTACAATGTTGGTATTACATTTTGAATGTACAGCATTGAAGCCCCTGACTAAACCACGTTCCCCTCCTCTCCTGCTTGTGTTGTTCTTCATCTACATGAGAATGGCTGTGTTGAGCTCACTTCTGCTTGGTTTCTACTTGCTATTTGCTGATCCTGCTTTTTCAGCTGCTTACCTGGAAGGTAAAGCTCAAATCTAAACTTAATTTTGATTCACTCTTAAGAGATTAGGGCATTCTGATCTGGCTTACTAAGTCGGCCATCGCTATTCCTTTCTCTGCACTCTTTTGGAGTCTACACTCTGTAGAATCTGATCTTTTGCGTCTCATATTTGTTCTTCTTTAGCATTTTGTGGTCTCTCCTGTTAACTTGATTTACATTGTTGGGGTCATTATCTACCAGCTTAAACTTTTAGGTCAAGTGGTGACAACATGGTATCAGAGCCTTGGTTCTAGAAAGTCCTGGGTTCAAGTTTTGTGGCACGCATGTGCTTCTCTGTTGTGCACTTTGTTTTGTCTCTGTTCGTGCATCTGTTTGCCTCTCGATGTGTGAGCTGGGGTCGCTCGTGAGGGCGGGTGTTAGCTTGATATACATTGTTGAGGCCCTTATTTATCAACTTAAGTTTTTAGGTGAAGTGGTTACTTAACATCTCCTTCTCTCTCTCACACACATACACAGCCCCCAAAACATGAAATTTTCTTCTTCTTCTTCTTTTTTTTTTTTTTTGGTATAGTTTTAGAATTGTGATATTGTTTATGTCTCCGCTGCTCCTTGCCCTCTGCTGCTTAATGCAGGACTCCTTCCAAACGGCAACTTTGAAGAGGCACACGAAAACCTGACCCCAAGAAAACAGTAATCAAAGGAAAACACTCACTATGGGAAATCAATTGCTTGGTCGAATATATCTGAGGTGTGCCACAACCCGGCAGAATGTACTTCCCTATTGCCTTGGTGTCCATGCTGGGGGGCTCGAAAATGAGAGGTCAATCTCTTAGACAATCCCATTAAAACCTGGCTCTCTCTCTGCACTAACATTTGGTGCATCAAGAACTCGAGCACAAGATGAGGCGTAGAGAGTCTTGGTGGCCCCACAAACAGGGGATCTTCCTCTGCAAACACTAGTTCGCTGCAAGTGGTGACACTTCTCCTTGGGCCATTCAGCCACTCCCAAACTTGCAAAGGTGAGTTTCCATAGCTCTGGAATTCAAGAGGATCTCTTGGATGCTGTTTCCATCAAAGTGCTCTTCCCTACCAGGCCCACAAAGAGATATATAAGTGCATGTATCAACTTTCTTAATGGTCACGCTTTCGCTTTATTGTGTTTCTTTGGCTTCCTATTATTTTAGTGCAAGAAAGATGCAATCCTTGATCCTCATCCATGTGTTTCATTGGTTCTACTTCATGGGTTTTCCAAAAAGCATGCAGTTGATTTTGATATATGCTCTAAGTTGTCAAATTTTCATCAACATGTCACTCTAGATAAAATTCACTCAGAAATTTTTACGGGGTTTCATTTTTTGCTTCCCAAAATCTATGGACTGGTCTATGTTGTGTTGAGTTAGCGGAGTGGAAGCACTCAAATAGACCAAGCGAATTTTATTAATCCCGCACACTTATACACAACACTTTCATAGATTAACATACACTGACTTCACTCACACCAAAGGACAACACTCAAGTATTCTCACAGAGACACTATTACATTTTACTTTTTCACACACTAGCTTCAACAATTTGGTATCAGAGCGAGGTTGATTAGGGACCTGAGTTTTGAGGAGTCGTCACGTGGAAAAATTTAACTGAGCCACTCGGTCAAGGACCGGGTTTTGAGGTTGATTTGGTGAGCCTAAGGCATCTTTAGATTGATTTTTGTAACAATTTAAGTCATATGCAACTTGGATTGTGCCAGTTGACTTCTCTTCAAACGTTAAAAAGGTTCCTTGTGGGGCATGGTGAGAAAACACCATTGTGTCTTAATAGTGCGGAAATGATATGGATTGATAACAACCTAGAGGAGGGGTGAATAGTTTATAACCAATTTTAAACCTGTGCAAGCATTATAGCAATCAGAAGCAATAAACTAAAGCAATCACACAGGAGACACATGATTTTTAGTATGGAAACCTTTGTCGGAGAAAATCACGGGACCTAGTGTAAGTCAACCAGCACTATAAGAATCAATATAAAAGAGTCAACTTACAACCCAACCCTAAATAATCCAATTCTCAGGTGTCGAATCCACGAACTTGCGGGTGTGCTCTTCTTGTAACAATTGAGTTACATGATCATGTATCTGTCCCTTGATACGGCTCTTCAATACTTGATTGAGTGTCGAGTCCACGACACCTCTGGAGTCCACCAAGAACTGAACTCAAATCTACTACCGTCTTGAACTCCTTCAAGACATTTTCTCCTTGTCGATATGATGATAGGAATGGAAGAAAGTATTTCTTAGATCTTTGAAAGCTCATAATTTGATAAAGGAATACTCAATCTCTAACAAACACTCGTATGGATATCTTCTTGAAAGACTTGGTGCTTGTTGGAGAGATCTAGGCTGGCTTAGGAATTGGCTTGATGCTTGGCTAGATAATTTCCTAGATATTTGGCTTGGTGCTTCCTAGATGCATATTGAAGAGATCTAAGCTTCAATATATGGCCATGAGGATGAGTGGAGTGTAGACCAACATCTAAGATGACCATTGAGAGGCTATAGGTTGGCCTTCAACTGATATGAGTTGTCTTAGCACGCATTTCAAAAAGTTTGAGAGGCACAACTTTGAAGAAACTGATCGAGTCCGCTAAGGCGGGCTTGAGAGCGGGCAAAGGATTGCTCTCAGTATCTTTGCAATCGCTGAGTTGGCTAAGGCATGCCTGATTACGGGCTTGGGAATCCTCTCTGAATCTCTGCAATTGCTAAGTTGGCTAAAACGGGCTTGAGAGCAGTGAAGGAATTGCTCCCTGAATCTCTTGCAATTGCTGATGCCGCTACGGCGAGCTTGATAGCAGGTAAGGACCTGTGCTCTGGATCTCTTGCAATTGTGCATCGCGCTATGGCGCTCTCGAGAGCGGGGTGCTTTTTCCAGCTGCAGCCCTGCTCTGTTTTGCAGCTTTATGCCTTGAAACTTGTGATGTCCAATCAATAGTCTCTCTTGGAACTTTGTTTCCTAACTTCTAACACGCAGAAGATTTATACAAAGTTTACAAGAAACACTTTTACATGGTCAACAAAGATAGCTAAACATGCAGACCTAACACATGAAGACAAGTCCACTGTTGGGTTGATTGAGGGCCTAAGTGAATTAGAAAGCCTAGTAAATCTGCATGGAGAATTGGAAATTATGGGGTTGAGAAATTTGAGAGACTCTTCAATAGCTGAAGAAACAAGTAAAAAAAAGCGCAAACCACTCCTACTTGGTTAGAATGGAATTCCTCAAATTGATGATTTTAAGTTGGAACAATGGAGAGTGGAAATCCTATAATGAAGAGTCGTTGAATTTGATTTCGGACAATTACAAATCTAATATGGTTAGTGATCATGAGTTGTTAGTAAGCCTCCAACCACATGCAAATCTGAAGAATTTGTGCCTAGAACATTATGAGAGTGTGTATCTCCCAAGTTGTATGATGGTTAACATACGTTTATCCCTTCCAAATCTTGTTCGTATTAAATTATCGGATTGTCACAGATGCCAACATCTTCCACAATTTGGCTTTCTTCGTTCTCTCTGAATTCTTGAACTTCAGGGTATGGATTCTTTGGAATACATTTTTGAGGATGAGGATTATGACTCTACTATTTCAAAAGCACAAGGACTCTTCCAGCCCCGAAAGAGCTCGTTCTCTGTAACTTAAGGCGATTGAAGAGGTTTAGAAACAAAAGGAGGAGGAGGGAAGTAGCACCGACCGTAACAACATCCTCAGAAATAATGCTAATTTCTTCATTCGGAGCAATGTGACATCTCACTGCCCTTGAGCATCTTGAAATCAACGATTGCCCACATCTTGATTTGTTAGCTGATGATGATGATGATGAGAACGGCAAACAATTTCAAAGCCTTAGGAGCCTCACTCACCTATCCAAACAGAGGATGCCAAATTTGGTGTCTCTTCCTGTGGGGCTTCAATATGTTACCACTTTGCAATATTTATCTCTCGGGAAGTGTAAAAATTTGGTGGCTTTGCCAGAGTTTATAGGCAACTTCATATCAGTTTGAGAGCTTCTGATTTCCGACTGTGAATCATTCACATCACTGCCAGATTGTATGCACTGCGTCACCACATTGCAAAAATTGACTATTGAAGAATGTCGCCAGTTAACCGAGAGATGCCTGAAGGAAACAGGGGAGGATGGGCCTAATATTGTTCACATCTCGTAAATTAGCAATGAGTGAAAACGTGCTAGGTGATCTCCTGAAAAGGTATGCCCTTCCACTGCTAATGCTCCAGCTTTATATATTCCCCTTATAATCTGAATCCTTTCTTCACTAAATATCCATATTCTAATTCTTCTATTTTCTTTATGTTTTGTTTTGGTCTTCGATGCTGCGCATAGAAGTGGAAGAAGCACGTACACTGAAGTTCTTAGAACAAAACAGATTTCACAATTAGTGGTTAGTTTCGAGTTTAGACCTTGCGCGCACTGAAATATCCATCGATAATAACAACAATTAAGGTGCTAACTATCCAATTTGCAGTTCCTTGTCTTCCCTTTTCCTTCATATACTAAAATAAAACAATAGTTGAGAGAATTGAATTAATATTTTCCTCGTTCTTGTTTTTCTCTTTCTTTAGTATCTTGAAGAAACTTATGTTACTAATATATCGCAAAACAGAACTTATTTGGTTTTTCTGTTGTTCACTGGACAATAAGTAGTAGTCTATATGTCAGTATGTTTACTGCAATTGTGTGAAAACATATATTCAAAATTTCCTTATACTAGTTAAGTATCATAGAATTCTGCTGAATCTTAGGATAGTCTAAATGATGACATGTCAATATGTTTACAGCAACTGTGTGAAAACATATATTCAAAATTTACCGCAATTGTGTGAAAACATATATTCAAAATTTCCTTATACTAGTTAAGTATGATAGAATTCTGCTGAATCTTAGGATAGTCTAATTGATGACATGTCAATATGTTTACAGCAATTGTGTGAAAACATATATTCAAAATTTCCTTGTATTAGTTATCATAAAATTCTACTGAATCTTAGGATAGTCTAATTGATGACTCATTTTTTAATTCTAGCTGCCTGTCTGATTGATAATATGGCATGAGGTTTGGGCTTCTGCAATACTCTTCTATTATTTGTCATCTGTGATCTATCTTGAAAATCTGAGTAGACTACCTGTCGAAGTAGACTACCTGTAAACAACAATTAATAATCATTTACATATATCCTCTTTCAAATTCTGCTGAAATTTTCTTGTCACAGTGAAAAACTACTGCTTTTGCTTCTGGACATCTTTTTAAATTATCTGAAATATATGAAGCTATATACTATTTGAGAAAAATCTACCTGATTTCAATATCTACAATGCATTGTATCTTATATCCAATGAGCTCTGTGATATGTATTTCTGCTCATATGTCTGGAAGAAAACATTCTGCTTTTTAAAGCTTCTTAATCACAAGAATGGAATGGATTTATTTTCAGCAGCAGGACAAGTACCTTGGTAAATCAGGTACTCAATCATTAGAGAGTTAGTACTATATTTAAATAATTTTGAAGCCGGTGTTTTTACTCTATTTACTAATCTTTAGAAAATAGAAGAAGAGAAGATTATTGAATGGTGGAGAACCTCAATTATCAGTGATCACTCTAGGATTCACTGGCACTAACTAATCCTCCAGTGTTGCAGCTCATTACAAGTCCAACCCCCCCAATCAACTTCTAAATGCTTCTCGTTACGAGCATTCTACCATTGTATCCATGTGCTACTGAGTTATATAACTAAGAAGCAGAGCAGTGCAATTGGGTGGGCAACAAATTCTAACAAACAGACTTGAACGATAAAAACCCTTCATTCTCTTCCCTTAGATATCTAAACTTTTGAAGAAAATGGGTGGAGTAGGAAATCTATGTTTCCCTGCTTTTCTAAATTAAGATGTTAAGGGTCAGCACATGGCATATTATGCTAGCTCTATGTTACCTGGAGTGCAGGGTACGTGGAACGGGAACAGGAACTTGTTTTGCCACGTGTTCTAAATTGTGGTACGATAGGGTAGGCTGGTATAAATTACACTTGTTTTGCCACATGCTCTAAATTGTGGTACGATAGGGTAGGCTTTTATAAATTACACTATTAGAATTTAAGATACTTTTTAGAGCAACTTTCATTTAAGAATTAGACATCCAATAGAATATCTTTTACATCTTAATCATATAAAAACACATATCCAAGGGTATTATGACCCATTTTTTGGCATATTGTTTTGTCAAAACTCTATTCTCCCCTAATTTTCATTCCTTGTATTTGATTTTTTTCCCTCCTTACGTAACTTCAAGAAATAAATAGGAAAATAATTTGGAATTTCATTGGATTACGAAATTCACTTTTTTGGAATGTAAATGTACCATGTTTTGGAATGCCATTCCAAAAATATAAATGGCTAGGGTATTAGCGTATTCTGGTAACACAATGCTAGATTCATATGACCCTCGATAGATGCCTAGATCTCATAGACATCTGTTAACGCATTTGATTCACCTTGAATTAAATTTTTATAGGTGCTCTCATCAGCCAAATATGCCATAGCATAAGTTGAAATTTCCTCCTCCATTACGTTTATTTTATTGTTAGCCAATGATTCTACTACTATGAAGGTTAGGTTCCAAATAAAACATTTCCTATTAATCTTTAATTTGTGTTTAATTAAGGAATGACATTAGTTCTACCATAATATTTTGGTTAGATTTGTCGTAAGGCTGTGTTTGGTGGGACATGGCTCTGGATTAAACCCATGGCCCTCATATCTATCTTGAAAATCATTCCTTCTCAGTTTTCCTTTCCTTCAAAATTTCATCAAGATGAACAAATAGTCTTAATGTATGAGACACTTAGTATTGTGTTGTCCAAGTGTTTTTCTTGATGATAATTTAACTACATTATGCTTTCATAAAATATTATGGTTAGCTGGGCCACCTTGAACGTTTGTATCTTGATTCTTACCAGATTGTGAAAATTCCTTAAATCATTTGGAAATTGCATTTCAAGATGTTTCTAGCCAAAAACATATAGTATCAATAACCTTGGACATGCCATTGTAGGGTACCTATGGACAGTAAGGCAATGATTGTGAGCAAGTTAATGTCAAAGATGATAGCC
The DNA here is from genome assembly GCA_033060915.1 of Euryodendron excelsum. Classification (NCBI taxonomy): domain Eukaryota; kingdom Viridiplantae; phylum Streptophyta; class Magnoliopsida; order Ericales; family Pentaphylacaceae; genus Euryodendron; species Euryodendron excelsum. The sequence continues at coordinate 67,643,317 of CM065377.1, read as the reverse complement.
AATTGGGAGTTATGAGCTAATGTCACTTCCGCCCAGTAGCTGATCAATGACATCTAGCGGATTGCAGGTTACATAGTGGAGGTAAACAGACATTACATACCTTTGTTTTAGGCTTTAGCATGGGTTCTTTTTTGTTCTTTAATTCTTTATCTGTTGACTCCTTTAGCCTTCTTAAATAAGGGTATGCAAAATGTTTTAGGGATAATCTTTACAACGCTATAGGTTACAAGCATGAAACGAACTCTGGGTTCACTCACTAAAACAGATATGAAATGGCTATTGTAATTAGATGATGATTTAGTGCTTTTAACTCGATAATTGTTACTAGAGTATCAGCTTATATTTTGGCTTTGCAATTGCAGTTCTATGGTACGAGGACAAGTGGAGGAATGGGGTTCTTTTAACTAAGAAAAGGGTGTAGTGACTGAAACAGGGGTGGAAATTTTAAGCTAGTCTTGGATTCAAAAAGTTTCTGCTGAAGCGATTATGGAACCAGGAATGCTGATGGAACACAGCTGTCTCATTGTGGAAATCTATGTCTTCATGTCCCAAGGCTGTTCATTTGGTCAGAAAACTGAATTTTCCAGCCTGATTATGTTGAGTGAGTCATGGTAACATGATTACTAAGCTCTTTTAGTTTGTAGCATTTGTTTTGTCATTTCCTGCTAGAAGCTTCACGGATTGAAACATTGGATCTTTAATTTTATATACCAATGTTGAGTACATGAGGTTTACAGCAAGAACCTTTTTCTGTGGTATCTTTTGATAGCACCTATGGACCATGGTTCTTGAATCTTGATGAATTCTATTTACTCACATTTGTTGGCTGAATTGTTTTCTTGATTCTGTTTGGCAGAAATTAAGCACAACCGTCACAGAAGCTGTTGCTGATTTGAAGATAGCATTTCTTTGCTTCTTTGCAAATTAGGTTCATCTTGTGATATTGTCAAATTCTTTTTAAGGTTCTTTTGAGTTTATTTCTATCAGGACACCTTTATTCACTGTCTGATGTTCTACAAATCTAATTGTAGGGCACGTATTGCAGCAAGGTGATCACTATGTGGAAGATAATGACAGATATATAATGATAGTCTATTAGAAGTCATGTTCTAGCCAACATGCATGGAGGTAAATAAACACCATATAACTTGGCTTAGGTTTGAGAAATGTCTCATTAGGTATTTCCTTTTTATAGTATTTACCAGTTACAAGCATGAAGCAATGCTGTTTACTCATTGAGATAAACATATAGTACAAGAGTAGTTGTAATATGATAGTGCATTACTAGAATATCGCCTTATAGTTATGATTTATTAATTGCAGTTATGTGGTGCGAGGAGAAGTCAGAAATGAAGATTCCAAGACAAAGAAAACGTGGCGGTGAGTCTGGTGACTGAAATGGAGATGTGAAATGGAGATGGAAAATCTAAGCTTGTCTGTACTCAAACAGCTGCTACTAGACGATGGCAAAACGAAAACAACGGTGGAATGCGCATCAGTCTGCTTCTGCGAGTTATACATAGATGTGTGAGATTCGTCACTCTGGCGAGAGAACATCTACCTCCCCCGATGGTTTTATCAAAACAAACAGAGACTTTGCTTTACAAAAGGCAAATGGAGTTGGATATGTATTCGATTCTATCAAGGCAGGATAATATGGGGAAGACTTCAAAATGCATGTGACACTGCTGAAGTGGATTCAGCTCTAGCCCTTACGGAGGCCTGTTGGTTGGCTCGAAACATGGGAATTCAAAAAATCTTATTTGAAGCTAATGCCGCTCAAGGGGTAGAGGGAGCTCTTGGCTAGCTGGAAGACTCGATATTTATAGTACAAACAACATTTGTATGTTATTTACCTCGCAAGCACTATGATGTTTTTACACTTCTGTTTCTGGAATACCAAATTTTGTTTCTTGAAGCTTCACGTACACATGAATATAATGAAATTATTTTCAGCAGAAGAACAAGCATATAGGTAAACTCAACTAATCTGTTTTCCCAATTTTGAAGGTAAAATCAACAAATTCTGACTTCTGTTATAGAAGAAACGGATACTTCATTGATAAAACCTTCATTCCCATTTGTTAACCCATTTGATAGGATTAGGGATAATTTCTAAGTTGATCATCAACATCTCAATGTCAACTTGACCTGCTTAATTAAGACGTACAACCAGATTTGTAGGCAGTGAGTATGGGTAAGAGCCCTCTAGCATTAGTCACGCTAGTCAAACACGCACCAGCTGATACATTACATTTTAGCTGGAGGTCACCCTTTATCATTAGCTGCGCTTGCATTTACATTATACCTTAGCTGGAGGTCACCCTTTATCATTAGCTGCGCTTGCATTTAAATTATAAAATTAATTTAGTTAAAATGGTCCGAGTTTGCAAAGCAACATGATATAGCGACGCAGTCATAAGGTGAACATGCTAGATGAAAGACTTGTTGCTTTTTGTTGTGAATAGTAAAATTGTACTTTTTATTTAAAACTACTATTTAATTTTTATATAATTGTTTTGCAAATAGTATGAACTAAAGGTATTGGGAAAGTGTTTTCTTAGTTACTAACAATTAAAAATTTAAGAAACTTATTAATTGGTCTGACAGGACTTATAAGACCTGACTCCCAATCATTCTTAGTTTAATTTATGTATAAAAATAGATAAATAATTTCTTTATTACCACATAGTAAAATATTATAAATTAAAATTTAATACATCTTGTTTTGTTTGTTGAGTTTGATCAAACTTAAAATGTTGATAAAGTCCAAACTGATATGTTTAAATCATAGAACCAATCTTATCACATTATTACTATATTCTTCACCACCCAAACTTACTATGCCGTTTGAAGTACTAATTTTTTTTAATCGTTTGTGGAGTAAAAATCCTTCTTTTTTTATATTTTATGAATATAATAGTCTAATCCATTTTTCTAGTATAAAATATTTTGTAACCATGCACCAGCTAGCAGTGGACAGCCAGAACAAACTCACGATCCCAGTACATTTTCTAATTAAGATTGTATTTGTTCAAAATTGTGCAAATCCACCTCTTGACAGCCACAAAGCCGTTCAAAGTGCCCTTTTCAAGATGTCCATAGATCCTCTCCACCCACCAAGACATGGTTGTTAGATGCAATTTCAGTCAGCACGCAAATCCTGCAAAAACCAGATTCATTGGCTTTCTAATACAGTAGGGGTGTCCCTAACATGTGCCCTAAAGGCAATGTTAGAAAAGAGAGAGATATGCAAAAGAGAATGTATTGTATTAAGTGAGTTGGATGTACATAAGGATCATATATTTATAGTACAAAAGAATGGAAAAAAAAATTAGTTTTCTTATTTGAAAGAGGTAATTACAACATTATCTCTAAACTCTAAAATGTAACACATTGATACCTTAAACTACTAGTTTGTATCAATCAATACCTTGAATTAGCAATCTGGTAGAAAAATGAATGAAAAATTGTTATGTGATTTATGCATGTTCATAAAAGTACAATTTTATATCTAAATTGACATTCTCTTATTATAATAATTATCTAATGACTAGAATGCCAATTAGAATGACATCTAAATATAGGGTAATTTAAGGGGCATTTTAGTAATTAAATCATTATTACAAAAAGAAAAGATTAATTTACGTATAAGAACATACTTTTGTGAATATGTGCAAGTCACATGATAATTTTTCATCTACTCTCTTAACAAATTACTAATATATTTTTAACAGAATGTGTTGATTGATCCAAATTAGTAGTTTAGGAGATTGTTACATTTTAGAGCTTAGAGAGTTTAGTAATATTGAGTCATTGTTTAAGATGTGTTATTATAATTACCCTTATTTAAAATCCAAAGAAGAGAGAGAGAGTGATTATTTCCTCCTTTCACTTGCTTTTTCTTCCAGATCATTTCCCTTTTTCGCTCCTTTTGTTTTGCCAAAGAATATCGAAAAAAATATTTTTAAAAAATTAAGAAAGATCAGTTGTTTGTTTGAAAATTCTTAAATTTTAGGAAAAGATATTCCAAACTATAAGGAAAAGGTTGAAAAATAACATCTGAGATTTCATCTCAAAAGTTGTTTTCCGTGGGTGGGAGAATAATTGAAGGATTTCGATCAAATTTTAAAAAATGAAAAAAAATGAAAAGTGCATATCTCTCTTAGTTTCTCCCTCCTCTTATGATTCTACTTCTTAAAGAAGAGTTCTAATTTTTTATAATCTCTCTCTCTCTCTCTCTCTCTCTCTCTCTCTCTCTCTCTCTCTCTCTCTCCTAATGTTTGAATCACTTACTATGTGTTTCGATCTCAGATTTGTTAAGGAAAAAAGGAAGAAAAATAATAAAATTACATCTTATGTTTCGTTGGGAGAAAAATGTAGAGGGTAAGAAAATCATAAAAATGAAATAGGTAAGAATTTGGTATCCCTCATTTTCTCTTTGTTTACCTTTTTTTTCTTTCATAAATCGAGGATCCAAATATAACATTACGTGATTTTATGAAAATTTATTTTACACTTATATGTTGTCCAAAAAACAATTGCAGCTAAAATAATTTTTCTATAAAAAACTTATAAGATTGTACCAAATAAACTGAAAATAAAGAAAAAATAATTTTTTTACAGCCAAATATTTTTCAAGGAAAATTCTTGTTTTAGAAATTTATTTTTTGGTAAAATAAATGAATTAAGTAAAATTAAACAGAGAAATAAAAAATATCCCCCTTTTCCTTCCCTTTCAAGTTCCAAACAGGCTTTTAATTATTGGAAAATGCTATTCTTTTAAAAAAATTATACTGAAAACTCATCAGAATGATGTGATAGTGACATCATTGTAATTAAGAGCAATTATGATGAGTGTTTTATTTTAAAGTGTGATTCTTATCTAACCACATTATTCTAGTGATAAATTCTGTATGAATTTTTTTATTTTATGTAGCATCACTCTTAATTCTTACTGTTCAAAGTTCAAGCTTCAGAGTATGCATGTATTGTAGACTAGTGTGGTTAGTCCACGAAATTGCACTGAACAATTGCAGAAATCGCTTTGTTATTGCAAGCAGAACAGACAGGTAAGGCTTCTCTATATCTATCAGAGTCTCAAACCCTCTCTTGCCCGTCCCTCTCCATTGCAATAAAATCTTCCTCTTCACTTAGCATTAGTCCTGAAATCTCCAACCAGAAATGGCAGAAACTGCTGGGTTTGTTTGCTCTTTGTTTTCCAATCCCACATCGGTTGGGTGTGGGAAGGGGGGCAAGGAGTAAAGTTAGTATAAGAAAGGTTAAGTTTTCTTAGTTAAGTGCACCAGTCAATAGCTTAACTAGTAATTTTTTGCTTTAGTAAAATTCCTCTTGAAAATGTGAAAGTTAAAGTGTAGCTAGTGGGAAAGCTTAGTGGGTGTGCCTTTGGGGTGAGGAGGAAAAATTGTGATTGTAATAATTTTTCACATAGTGTATTTTTCTCTGGGCCTGGTGGTTTTTCTTCTGTTTTGGGAGTTTTTCATGTAAATCCTTGTATTGTGTTTTTCTCTATTTATTTGGATATTCCTATCTTTTCTATTTCCAAAAGGAGTGTATTTGGGAGGGCCAAAATTCCCAACAAGTTGTATCAGAGCCTGTTCGATTGTTGTAATTTTTTTTGAAATTCTGAGTATGCTCTGTGGTTGCAGTTTTGACTGATATTCCACATCAGAAAAGATTTTCTTGAAATTATTAAAGGTTCCTTTTTGGTGAGGTGGAGCTTTGGTGTGGTAGTATGGATACATACAGTCTAAGGAGGTTCTATCTAGGAGATTGGGTTTTAAGCGGGATCAGTGTGACCCCTCCAATTTTTCTTGGGCATCTTGAAATTCTGTCTAGAAAAAATTTAAGTCTTTCCTGGGAACTTACTTAGTGAGTACTATTTATTTTTACAATAAAAATTCATCAATATCATGTCAGGAAGTAGGGCTTCAAATCCTATCAGATTTGATGTAGAGAAATTTGATGGGTGAATCAATTTTGGCTTGTGGCAAGTGCAAGTGAGGGATGTTTTGATTCAATCAGGATTACAAAAGGTGTTGAAGGGCAGACTAATCCCTAAAATTAGCAGTGATACTAGCGTGAGCAGATTTGGAATGAGCGATGAAGATTGGGAGGATCTGGATTTGAGAGCAGCAAGTGCAATACATCTGTGCCTGGCCAAGAATGTTCTTGTAAATGTGCATAGAATATCTACAACAAAGAAACTCTGGGTAAAGCTTGAAGAGTTATATCAGACAAAGGACGTCTCAAATCGGGTGTATCTGAAGGAGCAGTTTCATACACTGCGGATGAGTGCAGGTACAACTATCTCAAATCATTTAAGTGTTCTCAATGGCATCGTCTCTGAACTTAAATCTATTGGAGTTAAAATTGAAGATGAGAATCAAGCTTTGAGGCTTATCTGGTCTCTTCCATCTTCCTATGAGCATATGAAGCCTATTTTGATACATGGAAAGGAGAAAATAATTTTTCAGAGATTACCAGCAAACTGTTTTCTGAAGAGAGAAGACTAGGCGGTGAAAATAATTGTTCACTGGAGAACCTAGCAGTGACAATTGGTTATTGGAAAAAGAACTCCATGAAGAAGAAAGTAGTCTAGTGGGTGTATAGACAATCTGGGTACGTCAAGAAAAATTGTCCAAAAGTTGGAGCGGGTTCAACAAAATGCTCCAAGTTAGTGAGTGGAGATATTGATAATGAAGTTAACATTGTGTCTCTCTACATAGACAATGATGTCGCATGATAGACGATGTGTTACTATTATCAGATCCACAAGTTTGCACACGGGCATTGGTTTGGCATTGATGCATGGTGTGTGGTGGAAATTCATGTCGATGGCTGATGAACTTCCAGGAACGCCAAATATGGGAGTTGCACCATAATTTTTCAGCAAGGTTCTTTTTCGACATGGGCCGAAGTAAAATGCTTGGAATTGGTTTATTCTGAGTGCATATACTTTTATGGTGGAGCATGATAGCAGAAGTTATAAAGATCTTCATCAAGGTGGAGTATGGCTGTGGGATCAGCCAAAGTCGCAAAGGTAGAGATTGCTGGGTTTGTTTACTCCTTGTTTCCCAATCCCACATCGGTTGGGTGTGGGAAGGGGGGCAAGGAGTAAAGTTAATATAAGGAAGGTTAAATTTCCTTAGTTAAGTGCACCAGTCAATAGCTTAACTAGTAACTTTTGACTTTAGTAAAATTTCTCTTGAAGAGGTGAAAGTTAAAGTGTAGCTAGTGGGAAAACTTAGTGGGTGTGTCTTTGGGGTGAGGAAGAAAAATTGTGATTGTAATAATTTTTCACATGGTGTATTTTTCTCTGGGCCTGGTAGTTTTTCTCCTGTTTTGAGAGTTTTTCACTTAAATTCTTGTGTTGTGTTTTTCTCTATTTATTTTGATATTTTTGTCTTTTCTATTTCCAAAAAGGGTGTATTTGGGAGGGCCAAAGTTCCCAACAGAAACATTTCTGTACGGTATTGCAGGAAAGCTCTTAGGGGAATTGGGTTCCCCGACACTCCAAAATATTACATTACTGTGGGGATCCGGTGCCAAAGATGAGCTTGAGAAGTTCAAGGCCACCGCATCCACTGTCAAGGCTGTGCTCCTTGATGCAGGGCAGAAGCAAGCAACAAACCATGAGGTCAGAGACTCGCTCGAGAACATCGAAGTAGCACTTTACGAAGCAGATGACTTCCTCGATGACTTCTCCACTGAAGTTTTGAGACGCAAACTGAAGGGCTAATTTCCATAACAAAAGCCTTATTTAATCTTTATTCTGGAACTGGAGGCGGTTTAAATTTTATTCCTTCAGTCGAGTTCAATGCTTTTTTAAAAAGCGCTTTTAGTGTAAACACTAATCAAAAAAACATTTTATGCGTATTTACAAGGTAATAAACACTCTCTCTATCTCTCTTTCTGATTTTATTGTTATGTATATATATACACACGTATACGCATGAATAATATGTTCTTTCTCTGTATATGTCTACTTAAGTGTAGATATATATGTTTTTGTAAATTAATGCAAAGCATGGCATATATATACGTATGTTTTATTTTTTTTGATTTTTTTTTCTTCTTGATTACACTGTTAGTTGTAGTGTTATTGTAATTAATTTTTTTTTTTACTTGAAAAATTAAGCATGTATTAAAAATAAAAAAGTGTAGATAATTATTTAAATAATATGTTAAATAATATATTAAAAATATGTAAATAATTTAAAATTAGTAAAAATTAAAAATATGTTAATTAAAAAACTAGTAAATAATTCAATTATTTAAGAAAAAATTAAAGTTAAACAATTCATAATTTTCTGTTTACAAAGTTAATAGAAAATTTTTTTAAGAATTATTTAAACAATTCGTAATTTAATTTAAAGAATATGATTTTAACAATTTGTAAAAAGTAATAAATAATTTAAAATTATGGTAAATAATTTCAAATTAGTTTTGCAAGTTTAGAACATATATAAAAATTATTTAAAGAATATGTTAAAAATATGTAAATAATTGAAAAATAGTACAATTTCTTTACAAATTGAACATAAAAATATTTAAACAATTATTTAAAGAATTCATAAATAAATTAAACAATTCATAATTTATTCTAACAAATTTGAACAAACATAAAAATATTTAAACAATTATTTAAAGAATGTATAAATAAATTAAACAATTCATAATTTATTTTAACAATGATTTCAAAAATTTGTAAAAAATAGTAAATAATGTCAAATTACGTTTGCAAGTTTATAACATATATATAAAATACATATAGTCATTTCGTATTTATATCAAAATAAATTTACTATATTATATAAGTAAATAATATTTAGGATAAACTGTTAAATGTATATTTACATAAGCATCTTTACATAAGTTTTAAAACATTTAATAATTAGTTTGTATATTTCTGACAACTTTATTAGTTGTGTTTGGTGGGCAAAACTAAATAATGATGACAATGGTTATGTTTTTTTTTTTTTTGGGGGGGGGGGGGGGAAGGTAATACAAGATCGCTGAGAAGGTGTATCCTACGATATAGATGTTAATGCATGTTATGATGTTGAAATGAGAACCTCAGTTGCTGTGTTACGTGATATGATTGTACAAATGATGGCTGAGTACCGAGAATATATGACTATAAAGTTCATATGTAAATACCCGCATCGACGAAATGGAGATGTCATGATATATAAAAAGTTGTCAATCAATGACAACAGGACATTACAAAATGTGTTGAATATTCCTTTGAGATATCCTGACTACTAATGTGTTGAAATATATGTTGTAAAGGAGGAGGGTAGCATAATGAACACCAGTAGAAGTCGTGTGGATGTGAGTTGGGCAGAGATCCAAACCTATGGTGAACTATTGTCAGGGAGGGAAGATGTATTGGCACCCGGGTCATTTACTCAAATGGTTTCACTTGGGCAGAGTAGCCAAAGCACAATAGTTGATGAAGGGCTAGGGCAACGAATGTCTAGCTTCTTTAGCCCAAATGAAAATTTCTCGCAGGGCCTTAGTAATTTTGAACAGTTTCATGACTTTCACAGTCCACCAACACCTCACCCACAATATGCATCAGGCCAAGGTGGGTGCATAGAGGCGGGAGGTCCTAGTGGAAGTTTGGATCCTGTGGAACGCCTAGTTGCATTAGACGAGATAGGGACACATGTAGATGAAGATGCAGATGTCGTTCAATTCGATAATTTAGATGAAGATATTGATGTTTTAATGAGAAATGAATTAAATGACGACTCTGATGACGATAGGCACGAAGAATCGAACCTTAATGAAGCCTTACATAATACTCCAGATATGCCCTTTTTTACGAACTTGGTTGGGCAGATGATGTCGTAGGTGGTCGAGACTTATATGATCGCGGTCCGACATGGTCAGATGCTAATCCGGAGTTTACAAAAGGGATGGTTTTCAAAGATAAGGACGCGGTGATCCATGCATGTAACTGGTATCACGTGAAGAAAAATAAACATTATCATGTTGTGGAAACAAATAAAAAGGTTTGGAGCACCAAGTGCAATTACGATTGCCCTTGGAAACTACGTGCCTGTTTGAAGAAGAAGCACAGTTTTTTTGAGATCACGCAATACCCCGGGCCTCATACATGTTTACATGGGATGGAGAGTTTGGATCATCGCAATCTGAATTCAACATTTATTGCACACTTAATTAAGACACAAGTTGCGGTAAGTTGCTTTCAGTTTCAATTTTAATGTAAGATGTGTTGATATTATTTGTTAATGCCCTTCCTTAGTAAAGTTTGGAGTGTTTGTTTGTTGTGGTGTACAGGAAGACCCTAACTGGAAAATAGCATCCATAATCGAGAATGTGAAAAATAATGCTGATTTCACAGTTTCATACAAGAAAGCATGACTTAGAAGAACAAAGACCATTGCGATGGTTATCGGAGATTGGGATGAATCCTATGAAAAGTTGCTAAGGTACATCAGAACCTTGTAGTTCAGAAACCCGGGCATATCTGTGATTTTAGAAACATTGGACTTGGGTACGTTGGGTGTTAGGGCGCTAGATAGAATATTTTGGGCATTTCAGCTATGCATTAAAGGCTTCAAACATTATCCGCTAGTTATAGGAATCGACGGTACTTTTCTTTATGGCAGATATACAGGAGTTTTGTTGATTGCTACAGCGAGAACTGTTATGAAAAAAATTTTCCCTTTAGCTTTTGCGTTAGTTGAATCAGAAAATTATCATGATTGGTCATGGTTTATACAGAATGTCAGACATCTGATTGTGCCGAGCTAGGAGGGTGTCACATTGATTTCTGATAGACATGCAGCCATATTGAGCGCTGTCAAACATGAATGGGAAACACCACGACGAGGGCAACCAGTTGGATTCCATAGATATTGTCTTAGGCACTTTAAAAGTAATTACCCCAAAAATTTCGATAATATTAAAGTTAAGGATCTTATATGGCAAGTTGGGACTGCCCATCAAGTGTGGAACTTTAACGAGGCAATGGATGAAATTAAAAATTTAGGAACGAAGTTGGAGTCGGCGGCAAGGGCGTATCGTGCTTTGTGCAATGAGGACCCCAAGAAGTTGACATTGGCATATGATAAAGGTCATCGTTGGGGAGTTACAACCACCGATGATTCAGAGTGCTATAATAATGTCCTTCGAGGTGTACGAGACTTGTCCATTACTTCATGTGTTCAGGTTACCTTCTACCGTCTGGTGGCCACTTTCAATTATAATCGACTACAAATTCAATGTGCTTTAGCAAGGAGTTTGAGGTACACATCCAAAGTGCAAACTAAGATAGAAGAGTACCAAGCTCGATCGGCGGCCATCGCGTAACTATTTGTAATTGGTAATGCTATAAGATTTTATTTTAATTGTATATACTTATTTTGATTAGTAATAAATTCTATACTTTGCAATGTCTAATACAATCGCCATGTTATTATATTCCAATTCCAGGGTATCGGGTTCCGCCGAGGTTGTTATAAGTGTAGCAGGCACGAAAGAGAACCACAAACATGCCATGTATTTGAATTCTTCGTCATGTGACTGCGAAAAATGGATGATCTATCATTATCCTTGCTCGCACATGCTAGCCGTGTGCGCGAAGTCGGATAGACAACCATGGTACTTAATTGATCCTAAGTATACCATGGACGTTTATGCTCGCATGTACGAAACATCGTTTGAACTGATAGTGCATGAGTATTATTGGGCTACATATGATGGCCCAAAGATAGTTCCTAATCCGAGTCGGTGACGAGAGCCCACATCCCGCCGTCCAAGTACAAAACGAATCCATAATGAGATGGATGTTTCCAGAAAACATCAAACAAATCATTGTGGTATTTGTAAGGAACAAGGGCATGATAGGTGTAAATGTCCAAATCGAGCTGGCTGAGTTATGTATTGGATAGTAGGTACTTAGCCATGTAATGACGTTTATTAATATTTCTATTTCAGATAATGGTTACTGAAGATGGATTTATTTATATGTATTTTTGTGAATTAGTTGTGATACCAGTGGGTTTTACTTATTAAACACAAAAACTTAAGATGGGCTTATTTGTATGTATTTTTGTGGATTGGTTGTGATATGAGTGGGTAGTCACATCATTCACAGGTGATACCATTCGTATGCGTACAATAGTAACATCAAGTAGTATACCCTTTCACAGCCTTTCGTCACATTAATTAATAGCTTTCACAGGCTTTGCTCATATCAATTAATGGCCTTACTGCCTTTTGTCATGTACATCATCAGAGAATAATGAGGTTGTTTTATCGTACGTTACATTGTCATGCATGTATGGATGTAGTACATTTATTGCACCATATAATAAAAATATATTAATATGTATTATGGATGTAGGCACGCTAGGCCCCATTGATGGCTGGATATATGGATATAGGCGCGCCAGGCCCCTTGATGGTACCGTGCTGACGTTACAGGCCCATCATCGATCCACAAGGATATAGGAGCATGGGGTATGTATTTAAGTTAACAATTTTTCTGTACAAGTAGTTTGTTTACAACAATTTTGTTACACAGGGTGCAAATGCGCTCACATGCAAACGTGGTGGGTCACACCTATATGACGCACAGTTACTCCCACGTGTATTGCAGTACATAGTACGGGCAGGTTTTAACAATGTATATCGACTTGGTCGGATCCGTTTGGACCATCTATTGATTACTGCGTTGGTAGAACGTTGGCAACTAGAGACGCATACATTCCATCTACCTGTCGGGGAGGCCAGCATCACGTTACAAGATGTTGCCATCTTGTTAGGACTACCGGTCGACGGAGCCCCTATTATACGTGCACAGACGCATACTATATTACAGGGGTGTCAGGCTCTATGTATGCAGACATTCGGTGTTAGCCCACCTGCAGAGGAGATTGACAGTGGCTACCTTAGGATGACATGGCTTCGTCACACATTCCAGGTTCTCCCACAGGATGCAGATGAGGTTATTGTACAATGTCATGCACGTGCCTATATACAGCGACTGCTTGGGGGTATACTTCTCACAGATTACTCTCAGACTATGGTAAGGCTCACATATCTCCCATTTCTACTTGACTTGGATGCTGCCGGGGCATATAGCTGGGGTAGTGTAGTTTTAGCCATGCTTTACAGGAGTATGTGTCGGGCGGCAAGGACTGGGGCGAAGCAGATTGCAGGTGCACTCTTTTTATTACAGGTTCAATACATAGTTCATGTTATGCTTCTTTACAATGCTTGTCTTTTATTACAATTTATTCATAACGTGATTAGTGGACCCTTTTTGTACAGATATGGGCGTGTGAGCGATTCCTACGCATGGGCCTGCATAGCGTGGATGATCCTACTGCTGACCAGCAGCCATTAGTTATACAGGTGGTGGACCTTCCCGGTGGACCATGGGGAGCTAGGTATGTACAATTGCCTTTTTATTTTTGTTAACAGCTCTACACATTTATAATTATAAAATTTAATTGATATTATATTGAATGTTTATGCCAGATGGAGATCTAGATATCGCACTACCAGTACTTCCACCCACGTGGTCTATGCCTATCGAGATCAGTTGGACCGTTTATAACCTGACGAGGTATATATACAATTTCATATTTTGTAATTCATATTACTTAATTGTAGCATCGTTGCTTATTAATGGGTACTATTAATGTAAACTATGTGTCTACCGAGATCAGCTGGACCGCTCATCACATCGCGGTCATACATCATTTCGTTGATCATGCCATATATGTATACGGCAAGTCGGAGGCACTACAGGATATGTATTTGGTTCAGGACTTGTGTCAAAGGTCACTTCATGTCTTGCGCGAGCAGCAGTGGATTGCACAGCTAGGAGTTGCAGATGCTCCCGCTCCTATGCCACCAGCAGCTACAGCCGCTCCCCCTCCCATGCCACCAGCAGCTCCAGCCACTCCCCCTCCCAACGGATCATCATCATAGGAGTTCTTACAATATTTCAGTGCTACGCAGCCATCCTCAGCCTATGTGACTCCGATTGAGCCAGTATATACATATCATACCGAGTCACACGATATGCCCTCATCATCATGTCTGAGTAGTTCTGTATACCGCGTCGCACTGTCCATCGCCATATCACATCACTTGTTGCATACGACTAGGGGTATTGGTTATCGTTAGTAGGAGATAATGATGACTTCCAGCGATATGTCGACCCATTATTAGCATCTGGGCAGTAGATCGAGGCGCCTTTCTCAGCAGAGGGTTGGGACCATTTTGCCCTTACGACACAGCCAGAGGGGCCATCGCAGGTCACTTAGGTTAGTAGTGTGCAACAGATTCATCCAGTGGTGGCACCCCCTACCATTGATACTGAGGATGTTGCGCAGATCACACAGGCAGAGCCACATCCACATCTGTAGCCAGTGCCACAGCCACCGACAGTGCCACAGCCAGACCCACAACCAGAAGCACATCCGACACTATGGTCCATCACACGAGTCTTTGTCCGTCAGCCGAGGCCTGCAAGAGAGAGGAGGCCACCCTGATGTGGTACAGGAGCCCATGTATAGTAGCGAGATTGTTTTTTGCACACTAGATAATTAGATTTCGAAACTTGTTGGATATGATAGTTAATGACGATAGTTTTTGTTGTAAATAAATTTAGTTATAGCAAAATTAAAGTTTATAGTATAAGAAATTATGGTTTTGTTCTATCTATGTCCATTTATAAATGAATGCAACTATTGTTGTTGACACTGGCACTCTTTGCAGACTCGTCATGTCCTGCAGACTCGTCATGTCCTATTACTTTTCAATATATGATTGTCCTATCTCTATTTTTTGAAACCTTTCACGTGAATTTCTTGATAATTGTCATGTCCTATTACTTGTCAATTCATGATTGTCATGTCTCTACCTTTTGAAGCCTTTTACGTGAACCTTGTCAGTAACTTCAGCATTGTCATGTAAATTTTGCAGTATCACGTGAAGCCTTTCACCAACGATTAGTATCTTTCAGCATGACGGATTGGTATGAACCGGTTGAGTATAAAATGGTGCGAGGTCATGAAATGCTCAAGAAACCAAATCTCCAAACATGCTCAAGCGAAAATGGTTATTTGGTGCATCATCTAGTTATTCAGTTTCAACCAGCACTGTGCATGAAAATTAGAACTCAGTCGTCCACATGGTGGGTCTATATATAGACCCAATTGGTAACAAATGGTATGGCTGAAAATGTAGCTTCCTCAACAAACCTATTATGATGCACAATATGATGGGTCTGGTCAGCTATATCTTTATTGGTAATGCATCCTTCCAACCACCCCATGGTGTGACCGACGACCAATGCATAAAGTTGCCCTGGGAAGACTTATTCGATAAACGGTGTGAACAAAAGATGTATTGCCGATGGCATGGCCTACGTGTCCCAAAGGCCCAGTCAACTAAGCTTTTCAGGAGGATATCACCTAACAGCAAGGTCATACAAGCGCTCGAACACGAGATTGATCAAATGCAATGAAGACTAGATAGATATCATTTCACGGAGGATGCGAAGAAAGAATGTGTTTATCCAATAAAATGAATAATAGAAATTATTGAAGATCCGTTGCTAGTTTCTGACCTAGAACTTTCAGACTTCTCAGAAGAAGAAAGTGACGATAACTTTGAAAACTATCTACCTACTAGCCTTACCGTTGCTGGGAAACCACTATGTTGTTATGAACATGGTCCATAAAAGCATGTTCTGATTTGTAGTTCAGTATGATGCAAAATAACTTATTATGTTTTTATGTAATATATATGTGAGTTTGAGTTATATTTTCCATTTTGGGGAGGAAAGGTCCGGTGAGTACGAAACTCAACGAAAGGCTCTTGTGGGTCCCGAATGACGTGCCATAATTGACGGCACGTCAATCAGAGTCCCAATTCAAAAATTATGTTATCTTTTGCTTTTTCAGGAGTTAGAGTTTCGGAGTTAGGCCATTTCAACCTTCGAGGTACTGAATTTCCTGTGAGTCCTAAGTGACGTGCGGGAGTTGACGGCACATCAATCGAAGTCCATGTTCCAAAGTTATGTCAACTTTTGCTTTTTCGAGAGTCAGAGTTTCGAAGTTAGGCCATGTCAGCTTTCGGGGTACCAAATTTGGGAGGAAAGGTCCGATGAGTGCAAAACTAGACAGGAGGCTCCTGCAGGTCCCGAGTGACGTGCAGTAATTGATGGCACGTCAATCGGAGTCCCGGTTCAAAAGTTATGTCATCTTTTGATTTTTTGGGAGTTGAGGTTTCGGAGTTAGGCAAAATATACCTTTGGGGTACCGAATTGGGGAGGAAAGGTCCGATGAGTGCAAAACTCGATGAGAGGATCCTGCACATCCCGAGTGACGTGCAAGAGTTGACGGCACGTTAATCAGAGTCCTGGTTCAAAAGTTATACAATATTAAAATGTTGGAAATTGATTTTAAATGTGCTGCTAGGGTTTGCTGATAAAAACGCTTTTTTAAAAAGCATTTTCAATAGAAACGCTTTTTGAAAAAGCGTTTTTATCTGCCATCAGTATACGGTGCTAGAAATAAGAGAAACTATTTTTTTTATTAGTGTTTTTAATAAAAACGCTTTTTCGAAAAGCGTTAAACTCGACACTCAAAATTAAGTTTAAATGGCCCCTGTTTCGGAATAAAAACCAAATTTTTGCCTTGTTATGGAAATTAGCCCAAACTGAAGACCCATAATAGAAGGGCAAGGAAGGTACGTGTTTTCTATTCACGCTCAAATCAACTTGCTTTTCGTCTTAAGATGGGTCACAAAGTTAAGGTAATTCGGGAGAAACTAGATGCTATTGCAGCGGATAGGGTTAAATTCCACTTCAATTAACGGCAAGAAGAGATGCGTGTTGAGAATAAGAAAAGGGAGGAGACTCGTTCTTTTGTGCATCTACTAGAAGTTGTTCGGAGAGATACTGATAAACATGCCATTATAGAACTTCTGTTGGAGTCCAACATTAAAGAAAATGTATCAATCATTCCCATGGTTGGAAATTGAGGGACCAGGAAAGACCACACTTGCTCAACTCGTATACAACGATGAGCAAGTCCAGAAAATTTTTGAACTTAATATGTGGGTATGTGTTTCAGATGTCTTTGATGTGAAACTCATTTCACAAAATATCATAGAATCTGCAACAAACATGAAATGCGAAAGACTTCAAATGGTTGGGGTGAAAGATGAACTTAAAAAAGCTATTGATGGGAAAAAGTATTTACTTGTTCTGGATGATGTGTGGAATGAGGATCCCATCAGATGGCTGAAATTGAAGGAGTTGTTAATGGGTGGTGCAAGGAGAAGTAAGATTCTAGTAACTACCCAAACTCAAGTGGTTGCACAAACTACTGGCTCAGTTTCAGCTTATGTCCTGAGAGCTAGGCCTGTCTGAGGGATAGTCATGGTCTTTATTTAAGCAAATGGCATTTAAACAAGGACTGGAGCTTGAGAATTCAAAATTAGTAGAAATAGGAAAGGAAATTGTAAAGAAGTGTGGAGGTGTTCCTCTCGCCATAAAGACCGTTGGAAGCCTGCTTTATATTGAGGATACAGAAAGTGAGTGGCTGAATTTAAAAAATAATGAACTTCCAAGGATAGAGCAAACAAGAAGTGGTATTTTACCCAAAATTAAGTTGAATTATGATTACTGGCCACCATTCTTGAAACAATGCTTTGCATATTGTGCAGTGTTCCAGAAAGATTATATAATTGATAAGCAAACATTGATCCAGTTATGGATGGCTCAAGAATTTATTTAGTTGTCTGATGAAAGGCAACACCTAGATGATGTTGCGGATCAATATTTTATGGACTTACTAAGGAGGTCATTTTTTCAAGAAGTTGTAGAGGATGGAGAGGGTAATGTAATTAGTTGCAAAATGCATGATCTTATTCACGATCTTGCACAACTGATAGCAGGGAGTGAGAGTTGCACCATTGGATTACATGTGAAACATTTTCCTGTAAGAACTTGTGATGTATCAATTAGCACTCATATGGACTTACAATAGGAAATAGTTGCGCCATGGATTACATGTGAAACATTTTCCTGTAAGAACTCGTAATGTATCAATTAGCACTCATATGGACTTACAACAGGAAATGCCAACCTTTTTCGAAGCAAACAAGCTGCGAACATTTCTTTTGGCAACACAACTATGGTGGTGGGGACTTGAGAAGGACACGGAGTATGAAAATTGGAGAAAGAAACTCATTGCAAGTTTTAAGTGCGTGCGAGTGCTGGATTTGCATAGGTTATGGATAAAGAGGGTGCCTAGTTCCATAGGTGAGTTGAGGCATCTAAGATATCTCGATCTCTCTGGTAATTCTTTCCAGTTACTCCCAAACAGCATTTGCAAGATGCAAAATTTGCAAACACTAAAACTCAATCATTGTCAGTATCTCAGGGAATTGCCGAGAGACACTAAGAATTTGGTGAGCCTGAGGCATCTTGAGATTAATGGATGTATTAATTTGAGTCTCATGCCACCTGGATTGGGGCACTTGACTGCTCTCCAGACATTAGAACTATTTGTTGTGGGCTGCAAAGACAAGTCTATTGGGTTCAGTGAGGGGCGAAGTGAATTAGAAGGCCTTGTTAATCTACGGGGCATATTGAAAATTGTAGGGTTGCGGGGATCAATGGCTGAAGCAAACAAAAAACGCCCAAACCACTACTACTTGGTTAAGATGGAATTCCAGTGATGAACCTGATGCGTTTCGTGATGATGAGTCGTTGTTTGAAAGCCTCCGACCACACCCAAATCTAAAGAAGATGTCCGTACAATGGTATGGGGGTGTGGGTTTCCCAAGTTGGATGATGGTTGACATTGGTTTGTCCCTCCCAAACCTTGTCCAAATTTATATGTCATTGTCACAAATGCCAACATCTTCCACCGTTTGGGCTACTTCCTTCTCTTCAATTTCTTCGGCTTTTAGATATGGATTTGTTGGAGTATGTATATGAGGAGGAGGTTTGTGATTATGACTCCTCTTCTTCTTCTTCTTCTTCTTCAAAAGAAAGAGGACTCTTCCCATCCTTAAAACACCTTGTTCTCTCCAACTTGGAGGGATTGAAGGAATTAGGAAGTAGAAAATTGAAGAAATTATGCCCGGTTCATATTCCTGAACTACTTAGCACCTGCAAGCAAATTTGCTGGCAGTGGATATGGCAAACAATACTTTCCATATTTCAGAATGAACAAAAGCTGATCAGTTTTTAATGAAGACCCAAATCATCATATTCTTTTTTCTTTTTGCTCATTATTCGTTTGATTTTTTTTTTTTTTTCCATCTACACCAGTTAATGTAATCTGCTCATGGAAACCGGATTTTGGATTCATATATTTATTTAAGGGAAAAATAATTAATTCAAGTTAATTTGATACGGGCCTTTGTTCGTATTTTGATGGGTTCCTGAGTCAGAGCTAAGAGCTATAGGTTCTTCTAATTTGGGTCACAAAGCTCTTTCTTTCATTCGTCCGCAGTTCTTATAAAATCATCGCACACACCTAACGGGCCATCGTTCGGCCTACTAGCCCATTCGTATTGTTAGATGTTACCTCAAGGCTCAGGATATGATCAATGTGGAAAAAAAGCATGACCTCCAAATAAAATTTTTATCAACCCAATACAATATTGAAAATGTGCAGTACGCTAATGGACTCGTTCCGGGAGTCCAGTTAGTAGCAGAACCAGATGATCTTAATCAGAATTGCCTGTGCCACTCTTTGCAATAATATATGTTTCTTGGCACGATACCTTAAATCGTTTCAATGAAGAGCTAATGGCAGGAAGTATATATATAACAATCTGATTTAACTTAATAAAGAAATACAGGGAAAAGCTTTCAATACAAATGCTGCCAAACAATTTCATTATGAAATTATTTAACTACAAGAAGCTACATCTAGACTTCCACAAGTTTACACGGGCAGCTCTATTTGTTTAACTAGCAAGGGACTTCAGTTCTTTTTTTCTTTTCTTTTTTTCAAATTTAGAAAGTAACATGCTCTTTGAGCAATTTTATGTATTATGTTCCATTTTCTGGTACTCTTCAAAGGTTGTCGAGTCATTGACATTTTAATCACACATGTAATCAAGTGGTACTATATCTTAATGAGCAGCACATGGCTAATAATTAAATATTTTCCATATTCTTTTACTTGCTATACTCTCTCTCTCTTTCTCTCTCTCTCTAGGTAAGTTGTTATTAGATATTAATTGACAAGCATAGAGTTAATTACATATGAAAGATTTTTTAAAAATTCTACAAAATACACTATTAAATTGATACTTATAGAAAAATCATTTTGGTTATTTTCCTCGAATGCAGGAAAATGGATCCGTCTACACCAAAAAAAGGAGAGTCAAGTTCCAGACTCATAAAGGTTGTAAGGGGGCTCCCCTTCTGCCTGGAACAATCTTAATGATTTTGTTTACAAACACTAAGTAGGTGTCAAATTAGTCGAGTGTCACTTTTCCCTCACATTTTCTTTTTTCTTTACTTTTCCTTCATAAAATCAAGCCCCCAAACATAACATAAAAGCTACAGGTCTCTTTCTTAGGCAATGTAACCGTACCACATTATGAAATGTCAGAAATAATACCATCGCGGTAAATTAAGGGTTTTGACTTGCACAAGTTCGATCTAACAATCATGATTAATTAAGGTTCAAATTTTCTTATGTTGGAGATAACCACAAACTAAATTTTAGGCATCACCACCGCATTACGAAACGCTAGAAATAATAAATAGTCGTGATCGATTAACTATATCCAAGTCATGAATTTCAATCAAGATTATGTATGGTATTTAATTAAGGGGTTTCGAATTTCACAGCTTTGATCTAACAACCGTAATTAATTAAGCATTTTTATACTTTCACAGGTTAAATCAACAACCACTTTTAGGCATCTCAATTAATCTGAGACATAAACTAGTGTGTTGTGGATTAAGTATGACTGCACGAGTCCTTTGATCTTAAATTTGGTATGATTTGGGTTTTTATATGTGTGACTTTGGGTCGTTGTGATTTTGTTATGAGGGGAGTCGAAAAAGATAAAGTTGGGTCGATAGGTAAGAGAAGAAGGAGAAGGAGAAGGAGAAATAAGGTCAGATGGGTACCAACGGTAATTGGTGAAGTTGGATACAAGCAATAAGGCTTATTTTGGAAAGTCATTAAATTTCTGTAATTTTATTTTGGTTTTTTTAGTGTTTATTAAATTCTTAAGGGTAGATTAGGAATTTAAAAAAGTTTCAAGTTTGACTTAGTCAAAAGAGGGAGAAATATGTTACAAGTATCATAAAGTAATGAAAGTCAATATAATTTTTGAGACATGAGGAGTAGTTTGTGTCATAAGCCCAAATCTCAAGGTGATTATAGTAATTTACCCTTTCAGAAACCATGCTTAGTTGAAGGTGAAGTGTTGTTTATGCTTTCAAACCTGGACCCAATGAAGATATTCACTTTTGTTTCTTTTTCACTCTTATGTGAGGGATGGATCATCACATAGCGGTGCTCCAGAAATTTGGGTAATTTCTCCTTTTCAAAGGATATAGGATAATTCCTAGATGGCACTAATTAAGTTACCAACAACGTGGGTCAGAGACTACCTTAGAATAGTCTTGTCGATAGAGTTGTTTGTCGACTTACGTTTCATGCCAATGTATATATGGAGAATTGGAGATTAGAGCATTGGCCCATCTTGTGGGGTTAAATGGTGTAAATATAGTAGTGAGGTTTCATGGATATAATGGTGAGAGATCTCTCCCAAGTCAAGTCTGCTCCGTGTCTGCTGTAGACGCGTGTAGTCTGTTCACCACGAAACTGCGAACAATCTCCCGATGCGGAGTCTGTAAAATTCACTTTTAAGAGGCTAATTATTGCATTTGTTAAAATAGATAACTCCAATTTTAAATCTCTCAAAGCATAAAAATTATTATTTGTATGTAATTTAAATTAAATTTTTTATATAAAATATAATTATACTATATATATTATAAAAGTGAGTACATTCATAATTTTAGAATAATTTAAAAGATAAACTTGGGATAATTTATTAAAAATAAGTATTATTTTACATTTTTACTCTTTGAAAAAAATAACGTCCGTGTACAATGTAAAAGTCCTAAGGTGCAATTTGATCTAAAGTTTAAAATATTAATATATTTTTAAAATTTGCATTTTTCGGTCCGATATTTTTTCTTCTCTCCTTCTTAGAGTTTGTGTTAAAATAAAATAAAAGTTCATAAATTGACTAGCTAAAATAAAGCTCAATGTGTTCTTAATACATTTTGGCCGGCTAGTTATTTTGTCATTGTCGTCCTCTCCGCGGAGTAAAAAGTCTACCTGTTAATTAGCTTCAATCACCTCCTTTCATTTTCATTTGAAACCACTTGAAGAGCAGTTTTTCAACTAGAATTAATCTTTCTGCATTCTCAGATCAGAAATGGCAGAAACAATTCTCTACAGTATCGCAGGAAGGCTGTTGGGGGAATTGGGTTCTTCGGCTCTCCAAGAAATAAAATTGGTGTGGGGATCTGGAGCCAAAGCCGAGTTTGAGAAACTAAAGGGCACCGTGTCCACCATCAAGGCCGTGCTACTTGATGCACAGCAGAAGCAAGCAACAAACCATGAGATTAAAGACTGGCTCCAAAAGCTCGAACTTGCACTTTACGATGCCGATGACTTGCTCGATGACTTCTCCACCGAACTTTTGAGACGCAAAGTGATGTCTCAGAGTAAGGTACTCTCAAGAGTTTTTTATTTTTTATTTTTAAATTCAAAATTTTTATTTTTAATGTTATTTTCTCAATTTTGAATTAGAATTTATGTGAAAAATTCTATTACTATATATATATATATATATATATCTGTGTGTGTGTGTTTTTGGACTGGAAAATTTTTATTCCCAGCATGCCTCATTTATGCTACCATTATTAGCCATTCATATTTTGTCTGTCCATTACTTGTTTGATTATTGTTATTGTCTCTAATTTGTTGATTTTACAATATTTGCACAAAAGTATACTCATTTCCAATGTTAGTGTATGTCACTTTTTCAACATGTATTTCTTTCAAAGTAGTTGTAGCATTAGTTTTATCGACAGTAAAATGTAACAAAACATTAATTTACACATTCAAGTAAAATCTATATATGTTAATCTCATATAATACAAGCATGCAATTAGGGTTTCAATGCAGAAAAAACATCAATACTTAACAAGTCTACTAAATTGCTACCTAAAATCCATCTAATGAAGGTTGAAACTCAACAAGTAGAACAACTGCTCAAAATCTAGAGAAAATGTGAGAAAATGAAATGTAAAGAGAGGACTTCAGTTGGTATAGTGGAGAGAGAGAGAGAGAGAAGATGATGAGTGAAAATGGGTCTTTTGGTTTTTATACTATTTTGATTATGAAATTATGATTCTAACCTCCCCACTGACAAATAGTTATTAGACGACAAAAAATTGTGAAGTTCGCTTGATTCATCATCTCTTTGCGGCCAACTTTTTGCTTCACTTTGAACTATTACCAATCTATGTTGAACAAAGCTCTCAAGAGTTGATGCAGACTTAACTTGGATTGATCCAACCTGAAGTTCACTCGAGTCAACTTTGGATAGATCCATCATCAATCCAAGTATTTTGAATTTGACGCTTTCCTTTGAAGTTTGCTCGAGTGAAGAAGTTGTTCTTTGTGCAGGCTTGACAATTCTTCACATATTCATTCTTCTAAGGCCCAACATAACTAAGATGAAATAAAATACAACCAGTTGTCAATTAAAAACTAAGCATTGCATGTGGGCCCGCATAACTTGGTAACTATTTGATTCACCAAAATTGCATCAAACCAGACCGAATGACTCATGCATATATTAATAAAATACATATAAAGGCACTTACACTCATCATAACATGCTATCTGTGGTTTTATATTTAAAAAGGTGTATAATATATATATATATATATTGAGGCAACAAGATTTGAATGAGATATTTTTTTTATCTTGGTTTCATTTAGCACCTAGATACCAAACTCCATATTTGCTTTAGATTATTGCGTTTTACTTGTTTAATTGTTTTTGTTGTGTCTCTAATTTGTTGAACTTCATGCAATTTCCTAACAGGTACACATTTTCTTTTCAAACTCAAACCAAATTGCTTTTTGTCTTAAGATGGGTCACAAAGTTAAGGTGATTCGGGAGAAACTAGATGCTATTGCAACAGATAGGTTCAAATTCCACTTCATTGAACAACAAGAAGAGATGCGAGTTGAGAATAAGACAAGGGAGACTCATTCTTTTGTGCGTGCGGAGGAAGTTGTTGGGAGAGAGAAGGATAAAAATGCCATTATAGAACTTCTGTTGAACTCCAATGTTCAAGAGGACGTGTCAATCATTCCACTAGTGGGAATTGGGGGACTTGGAAAGACTGCACTTGCCCAACTAGTGTATAATGATGAAAAGGTCAAAAACCATTTCGAGCTTAAAATGTGGGTGTGTGTTTCTGATGTCTTTGATGTGAAAGTCATTGCAAAAAATATCATAGAATCTGCGGCAAGCAATAAATCGAAAAGAATTCAGATGGATGGAATTAAAGATGATCTCAAAAAAAAAATTGATGGGAAGAAATATTTTCTTGTTTTGGATGATGTGTGGAACGAGGATCCTGACATATGGATGAAATTGAGAGAATTGTTAGTGGGTGGTGCTAGGGGTAGTAAGATTCTATTAACTACCCGGACTCAATTGGTCGCAAAAATTATGGGCACGGTTTCACCATATCTTTTAAGTGGTTTGTCTGAGAGCAAGTCCTGGTCTTTATTTAAACAAATGGCGTTTGAACATGGAATTGAGCCTGAAAACCGAACCTTGGTTGCAATAGGAAAGGAAGTTGTAAAGAAGTGTGCAGGAGTTCCTCTTGCCATAAGGACTGTAGGAGGCCTATTACGCATTAAGGATACAGAGAAAGAGTGGCTGGATTTCAAGGATAAAGAACTTTCAAAGATAGCTCAAACAGAGAGAGGTATTTTTTCAATACTGAAGTTGAGTTATGATTACTTACCACCACACTTAAAACGATGCTTTGCATATTGTTCATTATTTCCTAAAGGCCATAGGATTGATAAGCAAACATTGATCCAGTTGTGGATTGCTCAAGGATTTATTCGTGAGTTGTCAAGTGAAAGGCAACAACCAGAGGATGTTGGAGACCAATATTTTATGGACTTATTGAGGAGGTCCTTTTTTCAAGATGTTGAAAAGGATTACTTGGGCAATGTAAGCAGTTGCAAAATGCACGACCTTATTCAAGATCTTGCACAATTGATAGTTGGGAGTGAAAGCTGCACTATTGGTTTGGATGCAAAAGATGTGGTTGCCAGAACTCGTTATGTATCGGTTAGTGTTGTTGTGGACTCATCATGGGATGTTCCAACTTGCTTGAGTGAACCAAACAAGTTGCTTGCACTTCTTTTGCCAATTCAACGCCGCAAATTGAATCTGGTCCATAAGAATGAATTGACATGCAATGAAACCATCTCAAGTTTCAAGCGCGTACGAGTGTTGGACTTGCTTGGGTTAGAGATAAGGAAGGTGCCAAGTTCCATAGGGGAGTCAAGGCATATGAGGTACCTTGACCTCTCTAACAATTGTTTCAAGTTACTCCCAGAAAGTATTTGTAGCTTGCATAATTTGCAGACATTGAAACTCAATGGTTGTAAGTATCTTGAAGAACTGCCGAGAGACACTAAGAATTTGGTGAGCCTAAGGCATCTGGAGATTGAAGGTTGTGTTAAGTTGAGTCATATGCCACATGGACTGGGGCAGTTAACTTCTCTTCAGACGTTAACTCGGTTTGTAGTGGGCCACAAAGTCAGATCTACCATTGGGTACAGTGGGAAGAATATGCCACATGATCTGGGGCTGTTACCTTCTTTTCAGATGTTAACATGTTGCGTAGTGAGATCCAGTGTTGGCCTCAGTGGTGGGCTAAATGAATTAGAAGGCCTTGCTAGTCTACGGGGACATTTGAGGATTGTAGGGTTGAGAGGGTCAATAGCTGAAGAAACTGACCCAGACCACAATTACTTGGTTAGGTTGGAATTCCTTGAGAAGTTGAGTTTATTTTGGAACAGTTACAAACCTGATGAGTCCTTGTTTGAAAGCCTCCGACCACACCCGAATCTAAAGACGTTGTCCATCCATAGGTATGGAGGTACGGGTTTCCCACGTTGGATGATGGTTGACGTTGCTTTGTCCCTCCCAAATCTTATTCAAATTAATTTATCTTATTGTCACAGATGGCAACATCTTCCACTGTTTGGGTTACTTCCTTCTCTTCAAGTTCTTGGACTTTCATTTATGGATTCCTTGGAGTACTTATTTGAGGAGGATTATGACTCTTCTTCTTCTTCTTCTTCTTCTTCTTCAAAAACACAAGGACTCTTCCCATCCCTAAGAACGCTCCACCTCCATAACTTGAAGCGATTAAAGGGATTAGGAAGAAGGAGGAAGAGGAGGGGGGAAGTAGTATCAACAGCAACAACATCCTCATTAGCGGTGACACGACATCTCACTGCCCTTAAGTATCTTGATGTCAAATGTTGTCCACAGCTTGATTTGTTAGCTGATGATGATGATGAGAATGGCAGGCAATTTCAAAGCCTTAGGAGCATCACTACGCTATCCATCACCAATATGCCAAATCTGGTGTCTCTTCCTCTTGGGCTTCAATATCTTACCACTTTGCAATTTTTACGCGTTGAAGGGTGTCAAAATTTGGTGGCTTTTCCAGAGTTCATAGGAAACCTCACGTCACTTCGAAAGCTTCAGATTGAGTACTGTGAATCATTGACCACACTCCCTGACTCTATGTGTCATCTCACTGCATTGCAAGAGTTGACAATTAGTGGATGTGCCCAGTTAATTGAGAGATGGCACAAGAAAGAATGGAAGGATTGGCCTAAGATTGCTCACATCCCATCCATTTTTGTGAGAGGAAGAAATCAAAGAATATAGACGCCATCCTCCAAGGTAATCCCTTCCACTGCTGATGCTCCAGCTTATAAATCTCCCTTTTCTTCACAAAAATGCAGATGTCATTCTTCTGTCCTCTTTTTCACCATTTTTCTCTTTTGTTTATGTTCTGCAAATTCCTCGCCCTTTTTTTTTGTTTTTTTTTTTTTGTTTTTTGGTCTTGTATACAGTACATAGAACCAGAAGAAGCAAGTAGAAGTACTTAACAAAAAAAATTTCACAATTTGTTGATGGTTTCAAGCTCAGACCTTGCTGGCGCTGAAAGATCCATCGATAATAACCACATTAATTAAGGTGGTAACAACCTCTGTGTCTCATTTAGTTCATGAGAGCTATGAAACGTCTTTACACAGGTTTGTCTTCACAATGGCAAGAATTGAATGAATTTATTTTCAGCAACAGAACAAGTTCTTTAATGAAATCAGCTACTTAAGCATTACCTTGTTGGTATTCTGTTGTCACAATTTTGAAGGCAAATTTTTTTTTTTCTTTTATTCTCTTTACTAAACGTTAGAAAAGAAAAAAAGAGAAAATATTGAATGGTGGAGAACCTCTATCATGACTGTCTAGGATTCACTAACACTGTCCAACCCACCCTCCAGTATTGTGTAACTGATTCAAACAACTTCTAAATGCTTCTCTTTACAAGCGTTCTACTGTTTTTTTTTTTTTGGTTTTGTCTTATTTGCTACTGAGTAGTCTAAGTTAATGTCAGCCTATATAACTAAGAACTAGGACTGTGTAATGTGGTAGGTAACAAGTTCCAACATTAACAAGAGAAGAAACAGAGACTTGAGCTGATTAAACCTTTCATTCTTATTCCCGATGATTTCTGAATTTTGGAAGAAAATGGGTAGAACAAATATGTCTCTCTGTTTCTCAGATTTTCTGAATTTAGATGTTCAAGTTCAGCAAATGGCATATTAAGCCAGATTCATACAACCCTTGACAGATACATAGGTCTGCATCAATAGACATTTGCTAACCCATTTGATAGGATTAGGGATTATTCCTCAGTCCAGTTAGCATCTCAATCAATATTAACTTGACCTTCTTAATTAGGACTTACAAGCAGATTTGCAGGCAGTGGATATGGGTAAGAGACACCAGGTTTATGCATATATACCAGGGGAAGGAAGCATGTCAGAAGATGTCTGAGCGTAATTTGCAGTCATTTGTAGCATTATGCCTGATATATTAAATGCTGCTTCATTTCTTATTGTGATTATATTTGTGCATGTGTCTGTCTATCTTATTTATGTAGTTACATATCTATACTCCTAGAATCATCCGTAGCTCTTGTTGTTTGAAGATGATATTCCTTCCCCTTCATTTGTAAAATCAGATTCACCTTGAGTTTGGTTCTTTTAAGTGCTCACATCAGCAATATCTACCATAGCATGAGCTGCAATTTCGTCCCCCATCAGGTTTTTCACCACAAAATTTACTCTCCCTGATGCTTATGTTGAGAACAAACCATTTCCTATTAAATCTCAGAGTTTATGCACCAAAACAGATACAAAGATTGCTGCTGTAATTTGATGACACAAATACTGATTTTACCTCATAATTCTTACTATTGTATTATTTTACATGTATGCCTTTGCAATTGCAGTTCTATGGCACAAGGACAACAAAGTTTCTACAGAGACGATTGCGAAACCAGGAATTGCAATGGAATTCAGAGCTGTTCATTATGGAAATTTACATTTTCATGTCCCATGCAAAGTCGTGCATTTCGTCAAGAAACACAATTCTCAATCCTGATAATGTTGAGTGAGTCATTATAAGTTGATTACAGATCTCTTTTAGGTTTTGGGATTTCGACCAAGTTTGATTTGCTATTGAAGGTTACATATTTCTTAGATGAATCCATTTAGAATTGGGTGTTTTCTTGTTGATTTTATAAATAGGTGTACCTAAATCCAAAGTCGTCTTTTTGTGTAATCTTGGCACAAATTTTATAACTTTAAAAGCTCAAAATACATGCATGACAAATTTTGGTTTCTTTTTAATTTAGGTCCATCTTGTGATTTTTTTGGCTTCTTTGTAGATCAGGACCATCTTCTGATTTTATCAAATCCTTTCAAGGCTGCCTTTGAGCTTATCTCTAGCAATGTGTAGTCATTGGCGGTGTATATATCCAATCTCATAAATTAGGAAGGTAGGGAGGGGATTATCGTTGGTCCTATTGAATTGGAAGCCTATATTATATGCCTATGGCATTAGAAATATACAAGGAAGCTTATATTATAAGCTTTCTCATTAAAAGTTGTATTTTATGAATCGGGTTGATAAAGAAACATTCAAGAGGCACTTGGTGATTTAGGGCTCTTAGTTATGTTATGTGAAACATTGTAAGATTAGCATGCGTACTATAACTGGGATTCCTGTAATTTTAAGTTCTGTCATACAGAAATTTTGAGCTACAATCTGGTACTGCTGTGATGTGTGATACAATTAAAACATATGAAGACGACATCAATCCCAAAATATGAAGTTCTTTTTGGGAGAAATTATTTGTCATCCGGAGGCACCACATGTCATTTCTTGTTCACTCACATAGGATTGAGTCTCACTTAGTAGGTGGGATATTTAACCCCACCTAAAAAAAGGATGTGAATAGTAAAGTAAGGATAACGTAGTGTTCCAAAACAATGAATAACGTTTGGTTTTGTTGATAGTTTACATGTTTTGTTTTTCTATCAACTGTTTCATTGGGCAAAAGAAAGTAATTGCAAAGGCCTCTTCTGGTGAATATATTCACCAATTATCATTCTCCTTAGAAAAATAAGACTAACACTTTCAATTTTTGCGTCATCAAACTTAAATCAGAATGTGTGACCATGTCTAGACTCTAAACTACTCCAATATACATATTTTATATGTAACTTGTACGTTCGTAAAGTTAGTGTTTTCTGTTATGTAAAATAAAATTATTTTGTTTTACGATACAATGAATTTGATGTGTTTTTTACACAATGAATTAAATAATGCAAATTATGACGAGGGTAGGCAGTGGTAAGCATACCCTTAAGGTATATTACCCTTAACGGGTAGGAGATTTCATTGTTTTATTTCTTATTTTTAACTTGCGATATCCGTTTTTTCATTTGATTGATGGGGTCAACGTTCTAAATGATTAAATTTTCTTATCAAATTATTTTTAACAAAGACAAAAATTAAAACATACAAACTTTTGGGTGAATTTTAACTAGACCTCCTATGGTTTATAATATCGACAGTTAGACTATCTTAGTTTCAAAAATAGACAACTAAACTCTCTGTTGTTAGTTCCATGAGATAGATTCCGTTAGTTGACCATAAAACAGATATTTATGCCCTTATATGCATTAAAATAATAAACTCCAAATGAACACATACACACTATACATATATATATATATATATATAGATATATCTGTGGGTGCAAGACAATAATAATGCCAACAAAATAGTTTACACAATCAACTATTATTAATCAAAACTATCTTCTTATTAGAAAAAAAAATATTATTAAAAAAAATAATGAAAAATGTAGAAAATTTCAAAAAAAAAAAATATTGTTTTTTACAAAGACACATATTAAACATTGAAGCACAATAGGGAAACAAAAAAACACCAAATATATTTTTTTTAAACAAAAATCACAATGTAAACCCTAACATAAAAAAATATTTTAATGCAATTTTATTAATTATATATGGTTTTTCATGCGTTATATGAATGTTAAAAAGTAGTTTAATGCAATTTTATTAATTATATATGGTTTTTAATGCGTTATATTAATGTTAGGGTTGTATTAATGGCTTAAACCTACTTTTTAAGCTAGGATTTACGTTATGGTTTTTGTTTAAAAAAATATTTGAGAGAGTGTGTATGGGTTCATTTGAAGTCTATTATTTTTAATGTATATAAGGGCATAAATGTTTTTTATATGGTCAAAATGATCAACTAACGGAATCTACCTCACGGAAGTAACAAAAGGGGTCTGACTATCTTTTTTTTAATCTAAGAGGGTCTAGTTGCTGATATCAAAAACCATAGGGGTGTCTAACTAAAATTCACCCTAAACATTTTTAAAGATTGATAGGTCAGTTGACCCAATTGCTATACATGACTCTGCATGTATATGGAGTTATAAACATTTTGTAGGGCAATTTTTTGTTCTATTTTTTAGTCACATTTTTAGAAGGATAACGTAATGGAATGAGTGAAGTAATATAATTTCACAGCTGCAGGGTCAAAATATCCATTTTATTAGTTGAAGGATGAAATGATACCGAATCATGGATAAAGTTGTGTCCATGTAATTAACTTTTTTTTTATTATGATAAACCCTTTTCGGGGCCCAACATATTGACAGGTTACGAAAAAGATTATTTCATTAGCAAACTTAACTTGGCACATTCAAGTTCTCAAGTACATTGGGTTCCAGGCGAAGGAAAAGGACTTACTTCATCTATGTTAGCAAAAATTGTATTATTTAGGAATTCATTTTTATGTATATATATAAATTCAAATCATTAAAATTTATATGATTATATTGTTCTAATTTATTAGTTCATTGTATCACATTAATATATAATGATGTTCAGGGCCGGCTCAATAGGTTAGGCAATTGAGGCAATTGCCTAAGGCCTCCAAAATTTTAAGGCCCCAATTTTTTAAAACGTGTATATTATATATATAATATAAAATAATTATTATATGTTTTCTTTTTTAAAGTCTAGATGAGGAGGGAAAAAAGGCCTAAAATAAAAAAAATACATTAATTAACTTTAAAAACTGTGTAGTAAAAACAAATTTTAAAAACTAATTTAATGCAAAACTAAATTCTTATCTGATTATTACCTTTTCCAAGATAAGGTGAATGAAAGATCTCCATCCTAAATGACTCTTTTTCTATGTAAAACAGTTTAGGAGTTGTAATCCTATCAAACTCGCTCTCTCTCTATCTCTCTCTCTCTCACAACCCTGAAAAATCAATTTCATAGTCATTAAGTACAATATTTGTAAATATTTACAATCAAAAGACATGCGTATTGATGTTGCAATAGACCAATTAAATGGTCTTGTTTCATTTTTTAAGAAATATAGAGAAAATGGATTTACATCTGCTTTGATTTCATCAAAAGAAATTGCTACTCAAATGAAAATAAAACCTGTATTTCTTGAAAAACGTATTATTCCTAGAAAAAAACAATTTGATGAAAATATTAACAACGAAACATCACAATCTATTGAAAAATCTTTTAGGATTGAATATTTTTTATACATAGTAGATCAGGCGATTTCTTCAATTTAAAGTAGGTTTGAACAATTTCAAATATATGACAATATTTTTGGTTTTTTGTTTAATTTTAAGAAATTAAAATTACTAGAGGATGATAGTTTGAAAAAATATTGTCTTCATTTCGAATGTAACCTAAAACATGACATTTTTTTCTAATATTGATAGTTTAGATTTATTTTCAAAATTAAAAGTTCTAAAAGAAATTTTACAAATAGAAGAAAACACACCAATTGACGTATTAAATTATATAAAATGATTAGATTCCTTTCCGAATACATGTATTGCTTATATGATATTATTGACTATACCGAAGTTTTTCAAAGTTAAAATTAATAAAGTCCTATTTAAGATCGACTATGTCATGAGAAAGATTAACTGGATTAGCAATACTATTAATTGAAAAGAATATGTTAATAAATCTCAAATATAAAGATTTAATTAATAAATTTGCATCTCAAAAGGCAAAAAAAATAAATTTTAAATAATAATTTATTGATGATATTAAAAATTTGAAAGGCCTCATTTAAATGTTTTGCCTTAGGCCCCGATGATGTTGAGCCGGCCCTGATGATGTTGTACGTACTACCATTGTTCGTGCATTAGATAGCTTAAAGCCTTAAATTGGATGCAGATCAGATGGGTCAACGTAGGAATATACAAGCCCAACTGGGGCTGATGGCTTCATTCGTCAAAGATGAGTTGGCCGATTGGATAATGGCAATATCCTGAAAATTCTTGTGGACCACTTGTTATGGGCCCTACTTGCTAGGCTATGTGGCTGTAGATGCCTGGCTTAGAACCTTGGAAATCAACACCGATACCCAAGCAATTATCTTTCTTTGTTGTTAATGACCAGTGGACCATCTCTCAGGCCCATCAGCTAAGCATTTCGTCTTCTTCATTGTCATTAGATACTGATTAATTAACAAGCAGATAAAGAAGTAATAACTCAAGGACCTCCAAATTTTAATAGTCCTCTTTGAACAATTGCATGTATACTCCAAAAGCACTCAGAAATTTCAACAATGTTTATGTCTCAGATTGATCTGATGGCTTCATGACAACTTGAAGCACGTTACTTGTAAAACATTTGTTTACAATTCTTCCAACAACATAATTATTATAAAAATCTTACTCCTTAAGCTAGCTATATCTAGACTTTCGATTCTCAAAGTCTACATCAACCTAACACGAGAGTTTTTTCTTTTTCCTTTTGTGTTTTTCTTCTTTTTTATTAGCTTGACAACCTAGGTGTCAACTCTGCACGAGACAATAATGATTCTGCAAATTTACAATATATATATATATATATATATATGATAAGTATTTAATTCACAAATCTACAATAATGAAGAATACTATTCAAAATTGACAATTCTAATTTATTATAACATTGTAGATGATATACATAATTTTTGAGCTTTATCTGATTAAAAGATGTTAAGTAGTTGAACGATAGTGAATTTCATTTCATGGCTAAGCATGTATCATAAGAAATCACCCTACTCAAAAGATTGAGACCGCACTCCCAATTATATATACTATACATATTTGTATTTATTATGTATGGTTTTTTTTATAAGGATATAATTACTGACGTTATGTTATAGGAGTCTGGGGTGCAATTGTGACGTGTTTCTTTCTGAATACAACACACAACATCGTTTAAATATCTATACTTTGTTTTAAATGATATATTATATTCCTTTAAAATTTGACTTGTGTAGAGTTGTGATTTCTTCGCTTAGGGAACGTAAAAAATATCTACACGTATAACCCCATTTTGTAGAGTTATGATTTATTCAGTTAAAGAACCTAATAGATATTTATACTTATTGTTGTAAATTAGAACTTTTGTAATTATTAAAAAACTTAAGTAATAAGTATGCTCATTACTCTTGTAACATGATATTTTAAAAATATAAGAGTATAAAAAGTACAACCTAACCGCCACACGGGAGAGCCAAAATTTAGGATACTCCGTGTCTGGTAAATATCTTGAAGAACTGCCGAGAGGCACTAAGAATTTCGTGAGCCATCTGGAGATTGAAGCTTGTGTTAACTCGAGTCATATGCCGCATGGACTGGGGCAGTTAACTTCTCTTCAGAAGTTAACTCGATTCGTAGTGGGCCACAAAGTCAGTTCCACCGTTGGGTACAGTGGGAGGAACATGCCACGTGAGCTGGGGCTATTACCTTCTTTTCAGATGTTAATTGCGTAGAGCAGTCCCGTGTTGGGCTCAGTGGGGGGCTAAGTGAATTAGAAGGCCTTGTTAGTCAACAAGGACATTTGAGGATTGTAGGGTTGAGAACTTGAGAGGATCAATAGCTAGCTGAGGAAACAGGTCCCAACCACAACTACTTGGTTAAGTTGGAATTCCTTGAGAATTTGAATTCATTTTGGAACAGTTACAAACCTGATGAGTCGTTGTTTGAAAGCCTCCAACCACACCCGAATCTAAAGATGTTGTCCATCCATAGTTACGGAGGTGCAGGTTTCCCAAGTTGGATGATGGTTGACATTGGTTCGTAGCCCCCAAATTTTGTTCAAATTAATTTATCTTATTGTCACAGATGGCAACATCTTCCACCGTTTGGGTTACTTCCTTCCCTTCAAGTTCTCGGACTTTCATTTATGGATTCCTTGGACTACTTATTTGGGGAGGCTTACGACACTACTTCTTCTTCTTCTTTTTCTTTGAACACACAATGACTCTTCCCATCCTTAAGAATGCTCCAGCACCATAACTTGAAGCGATTAAAGGGATTAGGAAGCAGGAGGAAGAGGAGGGGGGCAGTAGTACAGACAGAAACAACATCCTCATCATTAGGGGCGACATCACGACATCTCACTGCCCTTGAGAATGTTGATATCAAATGTTGCCCACAGCTTGATTTGTTAGCCGATGATGATGATGATGATGGCAAGCAATTTCTAAGGCTTAGGAGCATCACTACGCTATCCATCACCAATATGCCAAATTTGGTGTCTCTTCCTATTGGGCTTCAATATCTTAGCACTTTGCAATTTTTTCGGGTCAAAGGGTGTCAAAATTTGGTAGCTTTTCCAGAGCTCATAGGAAACCTCACGTCACTTCGGAAGCTTCAGATTGAGTACTGTGAATCATTGACTACACTGCCTGACTCTGTGTCATCTCACTGCATTGCAAGATTTGATAATTAGTGGATGTGCCCAGTTAATCGAGAGATGGCACAAGAAAACATGGAAGGATTGGCCTAAGATTGCTCACATCCCATCTATTCTTGTCAGAGGAAGACATCAAAAGATATAGAAGCTATCCTCAAAGGTAATATTCCCTTCCACTGATGATGCTGCAGCTTTATAAATTTCCTTTTTTCTTTACAAAAATGCAGATATAATTATTTTTCTGTGCTTTTTTTTTTTTTTGGATGACTC
Organism: Euryodendron excelsum; assembly: GCA_033060915.1. NCBI lineage: Eukaryota > Viridiplantae > Streptophyta > Magnoliopsida > Ericales > Pentaphylacaceae > Euryodendron > Euryodendron excelsum. The sequence goes on along the minus strand of CM065377.1, from coordinate 67,607,499 downwards.
AGAACAGCTATCCGACCCGATATAACACCGGAAAGAGCCACCCAAACTGAGGTGAAAGTAGGACCTCCTTAGCAACTCACCCACACGTAAATAACAAGGCTAACGCAGCTTGCAGGACTTGAACTCGGAACGCACGCATGCACTATGTCTGTCCTCCTTCGCACTTATCAACTGAGCTACACCCTGGGGGTTTCTGCGCTCTTTTTCACCATTCTTCTCTGTTGTTTATGTTCTGCAAATTCCTCACCTTTTTTTATTTTGTATTTTTTTTATGTTCTTTGTTTTTGTCTTGCATGCAGTACATAGAACCAGGAGAAGCACGCAGAAATTTTAAGAACAAAAGAGATCTAACAGGCAGATTTGCAGGCTCTGGGTATGGGTAATGCACCGGAGACACCAGGTTTATGCTTACGTAGGAACGGAAGTATCTCGGGAGATGTTTGATCATAATTTGCAGTCGTTTTGTAGTATTATGCCTGGTATATTAAATACTGTTTCATTTCTTTTTGCAATTATATTTGCACGTGTGTATAGATACGTAGCAACATGTATGTACTCCTAGAATCATCCATAGCTCCTGTTGTTTGAAGATTGTCTTCCTTCCCTTTTATTTGTAAAATTAGATTCCCATTGAATTTAGTTCCTTTTAAGTGCTCAAATCAGCAATATGTCCCATAACATCAGCTGCAATTTTGTCCCCCATCAGGTTTTTCACCACTGATTTTACTATCTACCGATGCTTATGTTGAAAACAAACCATTTCCTGTTAAATATGTCTGTATTTACTCAACAAACAGATACATGTAAGGTAGACAATAAACATGTATATGAACATATGAACATCAATTCATGTATTTAAGATTGTGGAAGCGTACCAATTTTAAGATCCATGATATTGAATTTGAAGAGAAGCAATCCAATTTCATTTGTTTCATCCGAAGAGAAGTAATTCAGTCCTGTTTGTTACATAATCTTGAATTCGAAAAATAGCAATCTAGCCCTAAAATTAAACTGTATATTGACTATAGATCTTCCTCTGTCTCGAAAACCCTAACGACGAATCTCAATGGATAGAATATTTTCTATTCTGAGAAGAGAGAGAACTTAGCGTACATATAGTGAACCCTATTGGGCTCTCCCATAAAAGGTTCTAAAATAGGTTCTCACAAGCCTACACTAACCGTCAAATCATATTAAATAATTAATAGGTGCACATAAACCCAGTCCATACGGATCACCTTGTTATTGGGCCTAACATACTCAAGATCTCGGATTTAAACTTGAAAAATCAAGAACTTATACATAAAATAATAGATTTTGAGTCTGTAATCCATATACAATGGCTCTAATACCACATGTAAGATTAACAATAAACATGTATATGAACATAGGAATATCAATTCATGTATTCAATATTGTGGAAGCGTACCTGTTTTGAAATTCATAATCTTGAATCCGAAGAAAAGCAATCAAGTCATGTTTATTTTATGATCTTAAATATGAAGAGAAACAATCCAGTCCTGAAATCAAATAGTATATTGACTATACGACAGATCTCAATGGGTAGAATACTATCTGTTATGGAAAGAGAGAAGACTTAGCCTATATATAATGAACCCTATTGAGCCCTCTCATAAAAGGCTCCAAAATGAGTTTTCACAAGCCACATTAACCGTCTAACCACATCAGATAATCAATAGGTGCACACAAACCCAATCCATATGAATCACCTCTTTATTGAGCATATTCCATATGTCTCAACTTAATTTGAGTTCAATCCATTTTATTAAAACTAAAATCAATTAATGTGTATGCTTAATTCAGAAAATTCTAACAATACAAAGATTACTGCTGTAATTTGATGACAGAAATTCTGATTTCACCTCTTAATTCTTACTAGAGTTATCAAGTGCATGTATGCCTTTGCAATCGCAGTTCTATAGTTTTTTTTTTTGGTGATGATTTTTGCAGTTCTATAATACAAGGACAACAAAGTTTCTACAGAGACGATTGCGGAACCAGGAACTGTAACGGAACTCAGAGCTTATGAAAATTTAATTACATTTTCATGGCCTATGCAAAGTTGTCTGTTTCGTCAGGAAACAGAATTCTCAATCCTGATAATGTGGAGTGAGTTATTATAAGATGATAACAGATCCCTTTTAGGTTTTAGCATTTCTACAAAGTTTGATTTGCATTTCACTGTAATGAATGTTATATGTATATGAATTCATTTAGTATTGGGTGTTTTCTTGTTGATTTTGTACATAGGTGTATCGAAATTCAAATTCATCTCTTTGTATAATTCAGATCTCTTTTTTCCAGTTAATCTTGGCACAAATTTCATAACGTCTAAAAGCTCACAAATACATGACAAACTTAGTCCTCTTCGGCAAAAACAGAACTATACCCATCACCAAAGCTGCTGTTCATTTGAAGACTTTTTTTTTTTTAATTGGCTTCTTTGTAAATTAGGTCCATCTTGTGATTTTCCCAAATCCTTTCAAGGTTGCATTTAAACTCATTTCTAGCAGGTGTAGGAGAATTATGTACACGAGCATTATAATAATGTCATAGACCAATTTATTGGCAATGTATCCAATCTCATAAATTAGGAAGGTATGGAGGGGAATTAAGGTTGGTCGTGTTGAATAGGGAAGCCCGTATGCCTATGGCATTAGAAATATTTTTCATCGAGGAAAAAATTCCTCTTACGTTGTGAGATGCGAGGTGATGAGGAAGAATAGAACGGCAAAAAAAGGTACGCATTTTCTTTTCACGCTTAAACCAACTTGCATATGGTCGTAAGATGGGTCACAAAGTTAAGGTGATTCGGGAGAAACTACATTGTTTTGCATAGGAGACGAGGAAATGCCACTTAGATGATAATCATGAAGAGAGGCTAGTTGCACATGTGGAAATGCCAACACATTTTCTCATTTGTGTGTGGCTATTGTTGTTGGGAGAGAGAAGGATAAAAAAGCCATTCTAGAAATTTTGTTAGAACCCAACATTGAAGGCAATGTACGTGGCAATCATCCCTATAGTTGGAATTGGAGTAGCAGCAAAGATCACACTTGCTCAACTCGTATATAATGATGAGCAAGTCCAGGAACATTTTGAACTTAAAATGTGGGGGTGTGTTTCAGATTTCCTTGATGTGAGGCGCAGTTTGCAAAATTTCTTTAATCTGTGATAGGCGCGGAACGCGAAACACTTAAGATAGAACAAGTTATATTTGACCTTAAAAGAACAATAGATGGTGGGAAAAAGTATTTTTATGTGGAATGAGAATGCCTTCATATGGCTGAAATTGAAAGAGTGTTAATGGGTGGTGCAAGGGGAAGTAAAGATTTTAGTAACTACCCGGACTGAATTGGTTCCACCATTACTTTTAAAAGATTTAGCTGAGAGTGAGTCATGGTCTTTATTTGAGCAAATGGCATTTGGTCATGGAGTAGAGCATGAAAATCCGACCTTGATAGAAATAGGAAAGGAGTTTGGAGAAGTGTGGAGGAGTTCCTCTTGCCACAAGGACAATAGGAGGCCTATTATACAATAATCACACTGAACAGGATTGGAAATCTGTGAGAGAAAATGAACTTTCTAAAATATATCAAACCAAGAATGGGCTATTTTCAATATTTATCTTTACTTGCCAACCGAGTTACGACGATGCTTTCCATATTGTTCATTATTTCCTAAGGGTCATTGGATTGATAAGTAAACGTTGATCCAGTCGTGGATTGCGAAAGGACCTATTGGGCATTCATATGCAAGTCAACACCTAGAGGATGTTGGGGGTACATATTTTAAGAACTTACTAAAGAGGTCTTTTTTTCAAGCTGTTCAAGAGGATCTCGAGGGTAATGTAGTTAGTTTTAAAATGCATTATCTTATTCATGATTTTGCACAATGGATAATGGAGAATCATTATTATCCATTAGTTTGGAAGATTTTGCCAGAAGTACTCGTGATGTAGCACTTAGTGATCATATGGACTTACCAAATAAGTTGCGAACATTTCTTTGGGCAACTTAAGAAAGAAGCTGGAGACTGGAGGACGAATCAGAGCGTATAATTTTGAGCAATGAGACCAACACAAGTTTTAAGCACGTACCAATGCTGGACTTGCATAGGTTAGGGATAAAGGAGGTGCCTAGTTTCATAAGTGAATTTACACATCTAATATACCTTGACCTGTCTAACAAAAGTTTCCAATTATTCCCAGAATGAATTTGTATGTTGCATAAGTTGGCTACTTTTAAACTCAATGGCTGTAAGTATCTCAAAGGATTGAAAAGAGAGACCAAGAATTTGACAAGCCTAGTGCATTTTGAGATTCAAGGCTGTAGTAGTTTTGAGCCATATGCCATGTGTATTGGGCCAGTTGACTTCTCTCCGGACACTATGACGGTTCATAGTGGGCCACAAAGACACCTTTCCTTTTCTCTCCCTCTCTCTTTCTTTTCCCTTCTCTTTTCCCCCTCGGTAAAATCAAACAAGGAAGGGAAAGTAATGTCTTCCATTCCCTTCCCTTATCTTCTCTCCCTCAAGTTCCAAGCAGGCTGTTAATCTACGAGGTGAATTGAGCATCGAAAGGCTTAGGGGGTCAATTGCTGAAGAAACAAGCAGTAAAAAAGGCCCAAACTACTACTGCTTGGGTAGGCTGGAATTCCTCGAGTCGTTGAGTTTACTTTGGGACAACGACGAACTTGATGAGGTTACTGTTACTGATGATGAGTCCTTGTTGGAAATCCTCATTCATAGGTATGGAGGTGTGGGTTTCTCTAGTTGGAAGACGGTTGACAATGGTTTGCCCCTTCCACAACCCGTAGAAATCGAATTGAGTTGCTGTTGCAGATGCCAAAATCTTACAACGTTGGGGCTACTTCCTCGCCTTGAAATTCTCATGGTGTGTTTGATACTCATGGAAGGAAAATAAAAAAGAAGAGAGAGAGAAATGGAAGGAAAATAAAAAGAAGAATTGGGTTTCCTCCTTATTCGAATTTAAAAAAAAAATAGAAAAAAAAAAAAAGAATACTAATTTTTCACACTACAAATCAAACATGAAAATGAGAGTCATTTCCTTGGAGTACATATATGAGGAGGAGGATTCTGACGTTATTTCTTCTTATTCTAAACCACAATAACTCTTTCAATCCCTAAAAAAGCTCCATCTCTACTGCTTGTAGCGATTGAAGGGTTACGAAGGAGAAGGAGCAGGAGGACGAGAAGGAGGGAAGTAGTACCAACAACAACAGCATCCTCACCAACAGCTGGGGAGCAATTATTGTCGACTTATTCATTCGGAGGAATACGACATCTCACTGCTCTCGAGGAGCCACATATCTCATCTTGCCAACAGCTCGATTTGTATGCTGATGATGATAAGAATGGCATTAACATGGGCCTTAGGAGTCTTGCTTCTCTATTCGTCATGGCAACGTCACAATTGGTGTCTCTCACCAATTTGCACCCTATACAGATTCAACGCTGTCAAAATTTGATTTTACCAGAGTGGACTGGACAACCTCGGATCGCTCCCAAATCTACAAATTAATGCTGACCTCGAAGGTACCCTATTCCACTGTTGGAGCTCCATCTTTATAGGTTTCCCTTTCGCTCTGAATCTAATTCTTTTCTTCTCTTTTGTTTAATTTGTGCAAATTGCCCACCTCTTTTTTCTTTTTAGATCTTGTATGGCAGCACATTGAAGTCCAAGAAACACGCAGAAGTGCTTAAAGCCGAAAGGGACTTTCAAGTTACATCTTGTATTCCTCGGGTATTTCTTTTTCCCTTCCGCATATTGAAGACATCTGTTAAAGTACTAAATGAATAATTTTCTCTCTCCTTACACTTCTGTTTTTCTCACTAAAACGGTTGGAATTTCCCACCATATATTAATTTTCCATTTTCAATAACTGACGCATGATGAGTTCATATCCACTGGCCTGCTTAGCACCTGCAAACATATTTGCAGGAAACACTCCTTTCACAATTTACATATTTATATACAGACCAGAATTTCACAATATTAAGGTTAACTGAGCCACTTAACACTGGTATCTTGATTATTCTTACTAGATTTTCATAATTCCTTAAATCCTTTGGAAATTGCATTTTTCAACTTGTTTCCAGCAAATATTTATGTATATATGTATATCTATGCATCAGTAACATTGTACGTGCAATTGTAGGGCACAGGGAGAATCAGAAATTTTGATGAGGGGGCCCATTGAAGGCCAACATAAAAAAAATTTAAAATTTTACTGAGGGGCTAAAATAAAAATTTTAAAATTTTGGAAGCTCAAGGTAAATTTGTTTTAATTTTGTTGAAAACTTTTTTGAATTTGGGAAGGTTAAAAGTAAACTTTTTTGAATATTTTGCGAGTTAAGGTAAAAATTATTGAATTTTAAAAGGTCAAAAATTTTTTTTTTAAAATTTCAAGGGGGCCAAGATACACTTTCTTACTAAAAATACTGAAAATTTATGAGACCTAAATAAAATTTCATCAAAGCATGGCCCCAACTATCTAAGGGTGGTTCCGTCTCTCCTAGGGCACCTATAGACAGTAGGTAGCCAATTGGGAGCTATGAGGTATTTCACTTCAGCCCCAGCAGCACATCAATGACATCTAGCGGATTGCAGGTCACACAACTCACGTCAGTGGAGGTGAACAAACACTACATTGCCTTTGTCTTAGGCTTCGACAATGGTTGATTGTTGCTTTAATGTTGAAAAAGTTTTGTTAACATGTTAAAAGAGCTCTTATACCATATTAGAATAATGTGATAGAGAAGAAGAAGAGCTCTCAAAAAGAGAATCGAATTTTGTATTGTAATGTATTGTATTAATATGTTGAAATAGTCTACTATATTGATAGAGAACCTGTATATATAGACTAAAGAAGAGTGACGAACAAGTAATAAAAAACAAAAAACTAAACACTTAAAAAAAACTAGCTAACTAGGAAACCATACTAATACAGTCTAACAATTTCTTTGTTTGTTAACTCCTTTAGCCTCATAAAATAAAGGTATACAAAATGTTTTAAGAATAATCTTTACAACTTTATATAGATTATAAGCATCAAGCAAAATAAGGGATTACTCACTAACAAAGACACAACAAAATGGCTATTGTAATTAGATGATCAATCAGTGATTTCACCCCCATAACTGTTCCTAGAGTATTAGCTTATATTTTTTTACTTTGCAATTGCAGTTCTATGGTACAAGGACAAGAACCTTTGCATCAGCTTCATAGATGAACAAAAGGAGGTTTACAGCAATGAATCGAATTAGTACAATGTGTTTTCCTGTTGATTTGGTAAATCGGTAACTGGGGAGGTGGCTGCACCAAAATCCAAGTCTTTTTTTTTTGGTATAATTTAGGTCTGAAATACACCATGAGAAAAGAATGACGTATGAAATTTGTTAATTTAGGTATCAGAAATTTGCATTTTTTTTATGAATCATAGTTATCAATCTCGTACCATACCACACATAAAACAGTACCAATAAAGGTCAGTTTCGTACCAGTTAAGGTACCGGCCAATATTGACCGATACCAGTGGTATCGGGCGATACTGAAAATACTGAATTTATTGGACGGTACCGGATTTTGTGTAATTTATTTAAAATTATTTAATTTTATTATATTTTAGTGATAATTGTCTATTAAAATTTATGTTAGACATATATTAGATAATAATGTCTTTTAAGTATTTTTTTAAACATATGTTTGGGTTGAATTACATGTTTGTGTTATTCTAAAGTAAATTATTATTGAATAATATTTGTATGAGTAATGCCAAATTTTATAAAATATTTTTTTACAAATATATAATATTAATAGCGATAAATCCGATACGGTACCCGGTATTGTACCGGTATTGATATGTACCGTACCAATGACAAAACCGGTATACTGATCAATACTATATTAACAACTATGGTATGAATATTTGAAAATTCAGGCAAATCAATTCACGGAGGGAGAACAAGCATATATCGTTTTTTTAACCCACCAAAGTAACTTTTGGATACATATAGTCACCCACAAATCATAAGCATCAGTTAAGCCCGAGAGTTACCACGGAGAGTCGGACTCAATACGTCCCAATACGTCCAGAGTTCAACCTGTTATGACTCGACTAACAACTTCTGTTGACTACATATTTCCCCTTGCAGCTTCCTGTGTCCGGATTATCTGTAAGCGTATGTGGTAGGCTGCTGGACGGCTAGTTAGAGCTTTCAACAACAATACTTAAGCCTATGAATGTTATGGAACCACCAACCGGCCCATTTCCTCTTTAAAACATCTAAAAATGAGAAATTAATCAATTTTGGTATCTTCTATATAAAAAATAACTCAAAATTTCTAAAAGATTATCTATTAAGAAAGCTTAAGCAGATCCCCTTAGTTTTCCTCCATTAATAACTATTTTTCGATGGTAATTCAATTGCACTCCCAAAACTCGTTGCTACTACATATATATTTTAAGTTGCCTCGTTTGGCCCCTTGCAATTGCCATAATACAGATTGGTATTCTTGATGATAAATAATTAATCAAACTATTTCTTCTATATGAGAATAAGAATTTACTGACACGTTGGTTGAGTGTTAATCTAAAATTCCCTCACTGATAGTGGCCATGGATTTAGAGCCGTGGAAAATGGAATAAAGGAGCTTAAGAATGATTCAATCATCAAAAGACAAAAAAAAAAAATAGTTAAAACTTAGGCTCAAAATCACTAAATGGTCAAGCATGGATGATCGTTTGGTCCAGATTATATAGGTAAATTCCCAAGCTGAGCATTTAACAATAGTTCAATAATTAAAAATAAAAAAATGTAACAAAATTAAATTGTTTAATCATTATTATTGTCAAAGCTATCAAGTGTAGTGGTCTTCATGAGAAAACGCTCCAATTCACCGAACATTTGTAATTGAAAAATTACAAAAGGGACAAATAAAAAGTCTAACTATACAGTCTAACAATACAGAAGGCTTTAATAATTAATTATAGTGAGAGAAATATTTTAATTTATATTACTACTAAAACTTAGGATTAAATGTGATTTTCAAGTTTTGAAAAGATCCGTTCATAGTTATACAATTTTCTTTACAAAATAAGTATATTAATAAATGCTTGTTTAAGCTAATAAACTTTTATCACAAAAAATAATATCGCATTAGATTATAAAAAGATTATAATCACCTTCTTTATCACAAATCAATTAATAGTACTAATAATTTGCATACAAAAGATGTATGTGCTCATACGTGTATTTTCTGTTCTAGTAGTTCATATCATAAAAATGAACTATTAAATATCTATTACTAGATAAGTACTGAAATTATCAATTATACACAATAGAATGAACAAAAACAATTATTAATTAGTAGATATTATTAAGTTACAAAATGTTTATTATGAGATGTACCAAGGGAATCAAAATCATAAACAAACAAATAACAATCCAATATATAACATGATAGTTGAGGAAATTGCCTATGAAGTCATTATTTGTGCATTCCTTCTAGCAATTCTCAATCCGCCGTTTGCTTCTAGGAAGTCATTATTTGCCAGAAGCTTCAGTTTTAAAAGGTTAAGTACTTGTTTGACATCAGCCCCTTGGCTCTCATATCTATGTTGCTGCTAATATCATTGAACCATCCTCAGACTTGAGTAGTCAACTTATAACAACCATGAATAGTTTCAAGTTTCTACACTAATTCCACCTCGACACCATAAATGCCACCAGCAACTGCCCAGATATCCCTCAGCTACACAACATCCATGATTTGCCTCCTACAAGTGTCGCCAACTTTGCTGCAGTAGAGTTGAGTTATACCAGTCCATTTAGTTCAGGTTCAGTGGAGTACGTTTAGCAATCGCGTGCTCTGAGCGTTCAAGAATAGGTTTTGCCCAACCGAGTGATTAGTTCAATGAGTAAAAACTTGAATTTCTTTGCTCAATACAAGGGTTCAAACCTTCATACCCATTCGATAGAACTAAACCTACTTTTTAACACCCAGAGCACATGGTGAGACCTAAGGTTCAACTCCAATATATGTGCGGTGAGATCTCTTATATATGACTACGTGGTGTTGATGAGTAATACTCATTGACTAATGTGTGGAATAGTCTATTTGCGTATCAATTTTTGTTACCAAAAAAGGAGAAACAAAAATCCATTTGGTTCATAACTATGGTGGACAAAAATGCCTCAAAAACAACAACATACTCCAACTCAACAAAACAAAGGCCTTGTTTCATCATAAATTACAGGACAAGTTCGAAGAAAGAGTAAATCTTAGGTATAGAAGAATTAGGCGCTTCTATCCAAGCTATCACAATCCACTTCGAACTATCAGCATGAGCCATGAGGAGATGTCCATGAAGAAGACAGTGGAAACTAACAAGAAAAATTCCCTAATGCTACAAATTACCATTTGGACTAATCCTAGTTACTGCTTAATGTAATAATAGTTTCCAACTTACCACAAAGTGTGATCACATTGTGGTAACTTTTCTTATTCACCAATAAGATATGATATTGATAACAATGCTTGCAAGTACCAAAATAAGGAAAACCTCTCATGTTACCCAAGAAAAATTCTTGTACTATACAGATTTATAAATGATAGGATCAGAAGTTACCATTTAATAACACAAATACAATGACATTGACCAAGTTCAAAATTAGAAAGCAAGAAACCATCATGGGATTGACATGGACCAAGTTCAAAATTCCATCATGAAGGAGGAGAGAAATATCCCACAGATGTAACTCTGCTGAATTGTGATTAAATAAATGTTGAAGTGTGCCTAAAACAAAACTGTACATTTTCCACTGACATAAAAGTAATAAATTGATTTTGCATGGTTAGTAGAATTAAGTAGATGAGGAGATCAACAAAAGAAGTAACTATACCTATCAAATTTTACTTAAAATCAAATTTTAACACAAACGTATTTATAGCAAGTTCTGAAATAAACCATGTTTCCATAACTAAATGTAAAGTACACTTACTATTTGGATTTGCTGTGCTGAAATTAAAGCATCATGTCTAGGTTATAACACAGAAAAAAAATATTTGGATTTATTATGCTGAAATTAAAGCATCATATGTTATTCAAACACAAATATACCGTAACCTCAAGCTATGTATAGGTAGACACAATTTGCACGTATCATAGATATTATACTGATGGATTCCAAAATAATAATAAATAAAAAAAACTCACACCAAATTAGCCAAGTACTCAAGATGGGTGAGGGAGTATCGTCAAATAAAAAAACCTAGTTTCAATCATGGTACACTATGTTAACTTCTGAATGACAAAGCCACACAGTTTTTTAATTTAAACCAGATGAAATAAAAAAACAAATATTTGAAAAGTGGCTTCCAGTTGAAAATTTTATAATTATAGATACTTTTCAACAAATCATTTGTTTCTAGCACATCCAAAATCCTTCTATCATGTGAACTGAAAACCATTTCCCACAAATAGCTAAAGTGGATATTTACTTCGTCAACAGAATTTCGAAGACTACTTATCTTAACCAAAATAATTGAAGTATGAAAAGCAACCCATACATACACGAAAACAAAATGAAGAAGATAAAAAACACTATTCCTATGTCACAAACCCACCGCCATTCTTCCAGGTACGCAAGAATACAAAAGTCACTCCCATTAAACGCGAAATAAACAATCCAAGGAAGATTGGGACAGAATGGCAACCTCCAAGGCTTAAGTTCAAACACAAAACTATTCCATTTTTTTAGGTAATCTACCAACTTGTAAGGATGACATAGGGACTTTGAATGATTCAACTACCATGTCTGCTATGAAACCATTACACTGAATTGGGTTGTAGTATTTTGCTTCACTAATTCATCCTAGCATCCTAAAAATTGCTCTTCTTCAAACCAGCATTATCAAGACCAAATCAGTCTATCTTGAAAGCAAAGCAATAAAATTTCCCAAAAAAAAAAAAAAAAAGGCGCAAAATTCGGATCGAGAGCTTAATCCGTGTGGAGAGAAAAGTCTGAGCTGTTATTGTATTTTTTTTTTTGGATAAATTGCCTCATTGTTTTGGCGCCTAAGAAGACATCTCTTATAGCGGTGAATGTGAAGAGTAACACACACATAAAGAGAATAAATTAATTGCTAACCTGTCACAGTGATTTAAGCAATCATCAGAGATGAAATCTACCCAAGCCAATGACAATGGTCTTGCCAGATTGAGACGACAAAAAGGAGGAAAACATAAACAGAGTTGTTGACGGCTCAGATTGTTCCTCCTGTCATCATTGCAATCGAATGGCTAAGAAATTTTTGATGCACAGTATGCCCAGAACGACTAGGATACCGAAGCTGTTCCCTTCCTTTCCTGAATTATCTCTGAAAGTTCTGTATTTTTGAAATACAACCATTCCCTTTCTGTATCCCTAGGGTATAATAGGCCTCCTATAGTCTTTATGGCAAGAGGAACTCCTGCATGCTTCTTTATGATTTCCTTTCCAATTGCTACCCTTGGGTTGTCATCCTCTACTTCATGTTTAAATGCCATTTGCTTAAATAAAGACCATGAGTCACTCTCAGACAAACCTTTTAAAGGATATGGAGGAACTGTGCCCATAATTTCTGCAACCAATTGAGATTGGGTAGTTACTAGAATCTTACTACCCCTCTCACCAAGCCTTAACAATGCTGCCAAATCCATCCATCTATCGTGATCCGCGTTCCACACATCATCCAAAACAAGAAAATACCTCTTCCCATAAATTTGTTCTCCAAGTGCACGGTAAACTCCATCCATCAGAACACCTTCGTATTTCTCGCGTGCTGCAGGTTTTAAGATTTTTTGTGCAATGTGTTTTGCATCAAAGACATCAGAAACACACACCCACATTTGAGGTGCAAAATGTTTTTTCACTTTTTCATTGTTGTAGACTAGTTGTGCAAGTGTGGTCTTTCCAAGTCCCCCAGCTCCAACAATTGGAATAATTGACACATGCTCTTCAACATCAGAGTTCAACAAAAGTTTTAAAATGGCATTTCTATCCTCCTCTCTCCCAACTACTTTGTCCACACGCACAAAGGAATGAGTCTTTGTTCTCTTATTTTCTACTAGCGTCTCTTCTTGCGGTTCATCCAAGTATAAATAAATCCTACCTGTTGCCATAGCATCGAGTTTCTCTCGAATCACCTTAACTTTGCGATCCATCTTAAGATGAAAAAGAATCTGTTTTGAGCGTGAAAAGAGTGTGCATACCTGTTAGAAAAATTAAAACAAAATATGGTATATTCAGCAAATTAGAGGCACAATAAAAACAATCAAACAAGTAGAAGACAATAATTCTAAATAAACATGAAGTATAAGTGCTTAGGTGCTAAAAGAAACCAAGATAAATAAATATTATGTTGGGTGTGTGTCTTGATTATGAGAGATCCATACAATTGGGTTGTACATGTAGATTTTTTAATTGTAGAAGAATTTTAGTTCTTTTAGTTGTTTCTATAAATAAGGATAAATATTCCTGATTGTGAGGGGATTAGGATTCCTAGAGTTTGCTTATAAACTAGAAACTTGTGAAAATTTTAGGGTTGACTTGATGTGCCCAAAAGAGGGGCTTTTACACGAAGAAGGTTTGTAGAGTTCAGGAGGAAGAGACTAAAACATAGAGGAGAGTAGAGTAGCAAATGTGCATAGCTATGGGGCTTGGGACACTGAGAGAAGCGGAGAAGCAGATGGCTTTCGGGCTTGAATACTTTTGAACAGTTGAGACTTGTATATATCCCATACCTTACTGAGTGCCACGTGTACACCAGCTCAATTGGCCCCCAGCAGAGGGTTCCACACGAGCAATCGCTCTATGATTTACATAGCCATGACATGTGTTTAAGACGCTGGATGTCACGTGTCCATACTAACACATTCGGGACCCCAAACAGAACATATGAATCACTCACACATGTTATAAGCATTTAATGTGTGCCCTGACATCGTTGGCAAAAACCCTCACCTAAGCTTTGAGGCAAGCTTATAATTCACATAACCATGACATGTGTTTAAGACGTTGAATGTCCCGTGTCCATGCTTATACATTCGGGAACCCAAACGGAGCATACAAATCACTCACACATGTTATAAGCACTTAATGTGTGCCCTCACATCGTTGGCGAGAACCCTCACCTAAGCTTTGAGGCAAGCTTAGTGTTAAGTCCGAACAACTCGTTGGCACGCATCGTTGGAATCTTGAGTTATAAGTGGTTCGGTGGCTTAGGACAGAGGCTTCGCCTCAGCATGCCCCTCACGTGGGTTCAAACTGCCTTCAGGCCAGTTTTACTGAGAGAGGGAGACTGCTCCATGTGGAACTCTAGCTCCTTAGCCTACTGGAGCAAAGACTCCTTTGGATAAATCTTATCATCTACGAGTCCAATCTTACTTGGGCTATGGTACATAGTCCTATATAAGAGGTCCTTCTGCTCCCAAATCAGGCATTGATTTTCATACATACTTCTCTGTGAGCATTATCCTTTTGTTGCCTCTCTCTCTTCGCTGGGCAGCTTCGTCTTTTAACTAATCATCTTAATTTCTTCTCGGTGTTTACTGACGTGTTATGTGATTCCTCCTAATCCTATAGAACCCTCATATATTTAGCAACTCCACTGACGTGTTCTATGACTTCTCCTGATCCTATAGAACCATCATACATTTAGCGACTCCACTAGAGAGTCTATGTTAGCGATCACAGCATCTAAGAAATCTCAAGGTCCGAGGCAACCAACGCGACAGGCATCTGTCCATGTTGAATCCCAACACTCTCATCCCTCGAAAGTACCCAGACAGTTCCCAGCACAACGATTCTACACTATCGCCCCTGCTGCCTGCGGGAATAGGTCAACAAGATCCTCCAACCAAGAACCCTCCATCTGCTCCTATCGTCGACCCTGTTTAAGGCCTCACCAACCTACTGACGACTATGCAACAACAACAGAATCAAATGATACTAAACATCGGATAGGCCCTACCTGCGATTCTCCAAGGGTTGGTAGCAGCTCAGCAGACCAACCCAACACTTGTTGCCCCTGCCGCCCCTACTCCTACCTTGTTCGATGCCTAGAGCATTCATGTTGCCTCAGGCACTCCCAGAACACCTATTAGCCCCACAGTGGGGTTGGCCCAACTTGTCGTCCCGTCAGCATCTGTGAAAATATTCGGCTTGCAACAGCAAGTGAAAACACTGATTGAACATCATCGGGCCACTATACGGACAGTGCCGAATTTAGATCACTGCCCTCCATACCCCATAGAGATAGCTGGCATTCCCTATCCATTCGGATATGTCCCTCCTAAGTTCATTTGCTACAACGACAAGCAAGGCATTGCTTGGGAACACGTGGTTCGTTTCGTGGAAATGTTAGGCACATATGGGCTAGATCAGAGGCTTAGACTTCGAGAGTTCTCCAAATCTCTTATTGACCGGGCAGACACATGGTACATGAACTTGGCGTCGAGGTCAATAAGTTCCTGGGAAGATATGGTATTCAAGTCTTACAATAAATTCTTCCAAGTGAAAGAAAGACTAGCACCACTCTAGCTCTCGAAAGAAATAACATAGAAAAATAACGAAGGTCTCCAAGTTTATATCAACAGATTTCACGATCAATCCTTGGAATGCTCCAAACCAACTACAAAAAATAACCTAGTCACGATTTGCCTAGAAGGCATGCACAAATAATACAAGGTGCTCTTTGTCAATCACCATCTTCCAAGATTCTTTCACCTACTCGAATGCGCCCGAAATCTCAGAGATTTTATCAAAATTCCAGCAAGACAGACTAACACTTTTCACCAATTGGAGGGCTATGAATCAAAGCCAAAAGTCAACAATCTTAGTGGTAGACAATCTAAGCAAAAACAGAGGCGCAAAACACCCCCGCAATTACGGCAAACCACCAGCACCTCCCACGTAAATTTGCAAAAGCAAAAGTTATCCTTGCAAACTGGGTAGAGGATAGCATGGTGAAACTATCCCCAATGGAGCGGGAACCTACCAAAAGAGACACCCCAAACCTGAATACTACATCTTCCATCGGATGGTCAAACACTCCACCAAAGATTGTTGGGCACTTTGGGCTTTCTTCGCCGAAAAGATGGTTGAGCTTACCAAAACCGATTAGAACGTGATAACCAATCCACTCTCTTGGCATGCTAATAACAATTAAGCTTTGATGATCTCCTATTTTAATGAATGGAATATAGAACATCCTGGTGAGGAAATAGATCCACCCCCCCATTCGAAGATTTTTCTGTAAGTTGGTTGCAAAATGCAGTCAAATTTAAATGGTTCTTTGATTAACTAGGGTTCCCTCCAAATGCGCGCTTTGCAACTACCAAAGCCATTATGCAAGTCGCCAACCAATTCAAAAAATAATGCATGACAACAGAAGGTTCAGTCACCTGAACCATCAAAGAAGCAAACACAACAATAAGCTTTTCAGACGCAAATCGACAAGTGACTTATTACCATAACAGGCCACTCTATGTCACTGTGACAATCAATGGCGTCGAATTCAAACAAGCCTTTCTAGATAGAGGCGTGTCAATCAATGTCATGCCACTTGCTGTCTTCAAAACAGCCTGAATTCCTAAAAAGAACTTTATCAAACTACCCATCGAGATCGCTGGTTTCAGAAACAAACCACGACAGACATTGGGTTTTGTTTAGGTCGACGTCCAAGTTGGTAAGATTAGGTCTCCAACGAAATTTCTGATCATCGATGCAAGTACCACTTGCCACCTACTCTTGGGTCGTACTTGAATGCACCACTACAAGGCCATGCCCTTAACTTTTTACCTATGCCTAAAAGGCATATGAAAAGGAGCGATTGTAAAGATCCCTGCATCAACCAACCCTTTCTATGCTAACGAAGCTCACTAGATTGAGGCGGTATTTTTTAAAGAACTACCAGAAGAAGAGGGTTCCCTCGAACCAATCAATTCTATCCTACTCTCGAGCTGGAGAGACACGAACGGACTCACCACCCTTCTAGAGTGGAAGCCGAAAGAACGAACGATTATAGATATACTGCCCAACGCTCCAACCGCCAAGAAACCAAAGTGTACTTCCTACACTAAAGCCGATGAAAAAAAAGTGCATAGGCTATAGCAACCAAAAGGATCCAACTCCTTGTGGACCCTAACCAAGCCCCCTGAAGAACAAGAAATACAACCCGCTCCTGAATGCTACCAAGATCTCCCAAAACCCCAAAAGTAGGGGCTAGAAGAAGTCAATCTCTCATAAAATCACCCCGTGTTTGTCTCCAAAGATCTTTCCTCATCTGATCGCCATTCACTACTCCAGTTGCTTCGCAAATACCAAGACATCTTTGCATGCAATTACTCTTAAATGCTTGGCCTCAAACCTACAGTCATCATGCACAGGCTCAATCTATATCCGGCTGCTAGACCGGTCAAGCAAGTTGGACGCGTGTTCCGAACAGAAGTGAAAATCCAAATCAAAGAGGAAATCAAAAAGCTCCCGAACATAGGATTCATCAAACTCATACAACACCTTTTGTGGTTGGTGAATGTCGTACCAGTATGGTAGAATGGCCAGATACACATCTGTGTTGATTTCAAAGATCTAAACCAAGCATGCTCAAAAGATGACTTCCTACTCCCTAATATAGACTTGCTAATAGATGCTATTGTTGGCCCCACATGTTTTCATTCATGGATGGGTTCAATGAGAATAACCATATCAAGATGGCTCTAATAACAAGGCAGAGTATGAGGCGTTAATATTGGGGTTGATAGCCACATTAAACATCGGAATCTCTCAACTTCGAATAAAAGGGGATTCAAAAATTATTATCAAACAAACTTCTGGCGACTATGGTATCAAGGAACCGAGCTTAGCAACCTACATAACAATCATTCAAAAACTCCTACACCGGGTCCATATAGTTACCATAGAGCATGCACTTAGATCAAAATCGCCACCCAAATGCCTTGGCCACTCTGGCCTCCAAGAAGGATATCGAAAGCGACTCCGCGACAATTGAAATATTTAAGCGAACAATTCCTTCCTCGGCATTACACCTGTTCAAAATGGATGAGGAAGTGTCTCCAAATGACTTGTGAAGCCCCAATATTTAGAAGCTTCAATCCCGAGACTCCAGTTTGTCCCTGGTTAAGCTCAAACATTTTGTCCTATATGACGGAACTCTGTTTTTTTATTGCACAAGTGGATTGTTGGCTCGCTACCTACCCTTAGATAAGGCGAAATTGAAACTAGACCAAGTCGACCGCAACTCTTGCAGGGCGAACGACACCAGTATATATCACAAAATGCAGAGGCACGAATACTATTGGCCATCAATGGCTCAAGAAGCGGCAAAACTTTAAAGTAAATACATGGGCATGCTGTGAATTCCCACAAATAGAGGAAAGTGTCTTTACCCTAATAATCAACGATTGGCGTTAACCCTACTTGAATTTCATCCAAGCAAGCTCTTTACCATCGAACAAGAATGAGGTTGTTCGCATCAAAAAGTTCACCCCAAGATACTTCGCTCATTTAGATTAGCTATATTAGAGAGGATTCAATGGCCAACCTCTACGATGTATTGCAAATTAAGAAATCCAAAAGGCGCTCGACAAAGCACATTTTACAGAACACCAAGTAAGCACCAGGTTGTTCTCTCATCTACTCCATTTAGGCTACTATTAGCCCACTACGAAAAGAGACTCCATTAACCATGCCCAAAAATGCTCCAGGTGCCAGCTCCATGGCAACCTCACAATTAACCTACGAATACTTGGGACTCCTTGGCCGTTTCATACATGGGCACTAGACTTTATTGAGCCCTAAACCATCCCTCCAAAGGCCACGTATGGATCTTGAAAGCAACAAAGCTTTATACAAAATGGGTCGAAGCTACATCCTTGTGTAAAGCCACAAGCCCAACAGTGTCTAACTTTATTAGGAAATTCATCTTATGCAGGTACGAAATCCCAAAAGTGCTCCTCTCCGATAATGGAACCCCATTCGTTAATCACCATGTGGGCACATTACTGAAAAAATATGAAGTTACTCATTACCAGTCCACTCCATATTACCTACCCTAAAGACAATGGGCAAGCTGAGACCACCAACAAAACACTGCTTAAAATTCTCAGTAGGTTGGCACGTGACTTCCCGAACAAATGGGCCGAGCATACTGAACCTCCAAAAGACAACCCACCAAAGCCACCCCGTTCTCACTGGTGTATGGAACAATGGCTGTCTTCCCTGTTGAGATTGCCATACCTTCGGCCTGAATGGCCCTCAGAAGCAAAGTAAACCCACACGCTAGGTTACATAAACTGGACGCACTTGACGAACAAAGAATCAAGTCATAAGCAACACTCAAGACTAACCAAACAAGGTTATCCAGAGCCTACAATGCCTTGGTCAAAAAACAATGCCTTGGTCAAAGAACAATGAATGAAGGAAGGCGACCTAGTGCTAAAGAACTATCCTATATCATGAGGGGAATGAACCCCTCGAACAAATTCGCACTTAAATGGGAAGGACCGTTTATTGTTACAAAGGTACACGATAGTGGGTACTATCGATTGGTAGCAATTGATTCAGACATGCCACTTACTTCCAAGATCAATGCCAAGTGGTTGAAATTATATCATAGTTGAGTTAGGATTGCATTTTATTTGAGTATTCTTTGTACAAGGAAATGTTTAGCATAAATAAAAAGAAAAAAAATAATAGATTGTTCAAAATATGACCCATTTTTTAATTTTATTGATTAATTAAAATAGTTACAATTCTTTGATAAAAAGTTAAACTTAAACATTCTATGTCTTATTGTTTTATCAAGATCTACACCAGAGCAAGTCACCTTCAAATGACTCCTCAAATGACCCTCTCATTTTACAATGTCTTTCTTCACCATAGTAAGCTGCTCCTCCAGATACTTCTCCTTCCGGAAAAGCATAAGTTTTAGCTCAGCGTCTACTACACCCATTCATAGCACAACAACATCAAAATGGTGACGAGCCCAGCTGAGATCGTACTTGAGTTGTTCCAAGTCCACTACCATGGCACGCCATTTAGCTAAATCAATTTTAGACAAAGAACGAACAAGGGTTTACAGAAGCTGGCGCATTAATTTCGCCAAGACATGCAGAGAGACAAGCCTCATCATCCCAGAAACTTGTAGTACCATTAAACAATGAATCTCTAATTAAGACAAAGCCGACACAAAACTCTAGCATCGTTTTAGAGACCCCTTGCATAAAGTCTTTAGCACGAGGCATCTGTACTTCTTGGTTCACATACACCCTAGCTTCCACCTTCTCATATTGAGAAGGTTCAGGAAGGATAAAGAACCTTGGCTCCACCTGCTCGTCATCCCGAATAACTTGTTCAGGCCCATTTCAGACTTGTTCATGCTCATCCTGCACAATTTGCTCTTAGTCTGGAGACTCTTGCATGGCATCTTGCTCGTTTTGCCCTTTAGAACCAATCTAATCCTCTTCTTGAGGCTACTCGGATTGCTAAATAAGGCCCTGTTCGGTTCCCTAAATGATACTTCGCAAATCCTAACCATCTTTTCCTAGCACCAGTTATTC
This sequence comes from Euryodendron excelsum, assembly GCA_033060915.1. Lineage (NCBI taxonomy): Eukaryota > Viridiplantae > Streptophyta > Magnoliopsida > Ericales > Pentaphylacaceae > Euryodendron > Euryodendron excelsum. The sequence continues at coordinate 67,586,833 of CM065377.1, read as the reverse complement.
GGGTTCCTGAATGACGCCTGCTAAATTCTGGCCACCTTCTACATGGGTGGGGTCTTCATTATATTTTGACACCTCGCCTTCTTAAATGTTTCCTCAAAGACTCCCATTTCCTTACCAGGATTAAGTTTATCCTCATCTATTGGCTTTGAAGTCACATTTGCCTCTCGATCATCATCTAACGCCTTCATTGTCTGCTGCAAGACTTTACCTATGACCTCATCCCTTACTCTAGCGGCTTCAAATCCCTGCTGATGGCATACAAGCAAGTTAAAGATAATCATTTGATCCTCAAAAGAAACAGACTTAGGAATGGTCAGAGTGGGTTGGGGTACCTCAGTCACTAACACCGGTTCAGTTTAACCTACTTTTGTGCCTTCTCCCTCGTGCGTGAGATGAAGGTTATCAAATGAAATGGACTTAGACGCCCACCTGAATGACAGGTTCTTTCCCCATCCCCTTAAGGGACTCAACCTCGTCTTCTTAGCTTTAGCTCCTTTCTCCGTCCATCAAATAGGAATTACTCGTGGCGTTAAAACTACTTAGACTAACTCGGCGGAATGTAAGAACTGGGATCTCTTGCTCAGGCAGTGGCCCTTTGGAAAGATTTTCCTTCAATTCCTCCATAGATCCTTTCCCCCTTCCTAGATGAAAAGTGCAATAAGGAGGACGAGTGCGCAGTAAGTCTAACAGGAATGGATCTAAATCAAGACCTAACTCCTCTAGGATCTCCTATGGAATAACGGGATTTCCCTCCAAGTCTTTCGGTGCTTTGAGCTTTGCAGTGACTTTTGGACCTCGTTCGCCTTGCAACCACTTTTTCAGGTAATGACCTTGATACAAAGAAAAGACCAACATAAAGCACGAGAAAAGGTGGTTTGGTGAAATGCAATCAGAAACATACCTAGACTCTCTTTACTGGTTTGCCTTCAACGAACAACCCTTCCCTCAAGCATTTCCTCTTCAAACTAGTGTCTTTTTCCTTCAAAAAGTTGCATGGAGCAAAAATGAAAAATGGACCGCGATCAATTGCTGCTCAAAAAGATGGCTCATAAATTCCTTTGTTCAAGCTATCTGTCACTCTCAAAAGCACCACACTAAGATGTGACCGAACCAACTCAATCACCATTAGGAATCATGAGGTTGCCAGAATCGTCCAGCAATTGGTTCATGCAGCTTTAAAGGTAACGAACAAACCCATCATCACAATCCCTGCTTGGAACTCAACATGGTGCGCCATGATCATATCCGAGTTGACGCGCTACCCTTTAGAGATTATAGCCCACCAAACAACGAAAGCACTGTGCAAACCTTTCATTACACCATGGCAGCAACCTAGTGGTGGCCCAGGCGGCGGTGGCTAAAGCAAACTCAGTGTCATTCATGTCTAGAAGAATATTTTCAGATGGGTACGCAACCCCCTAGCAATACTAGAAACAGGTGCTACATAAGGCCTAAAAATAAATTCAGACTCTGTCAATCACTAGGGCCAAATTCCCAACCCGCCCAGTCTTTCTCCAATGATCGTTACGTGGCAATTTATACGACAAAGGTTGTTCTTTGCCATCTTCTCTGAACACTAAGTTTCCTTCCCCGTCCACTACGAAACTATTCTCATAGAACGACAACAGCTTGTTCAGTTTTGGAGCACATTTGGAAAACATTTCAAAAATGAACATCCCCAAAAAGTAAGTACTTAAATACGTGGAAATGTCATATGTCCCATGAGAACGCACCATATTATCGTGTAGCAAGTTCAAGTGCCAGTATAACGTCCCTAGGAATAGTAGCCCAAGCACTACCAAACCGCCATATGCTAAAACCACAGCCAGACGGAACAGCAAATGGTTGATACCATCTTGTGGTGGACCTTTTAAGATATGGCGAGACAGCCAAATCACGAAGTACCTAGCAAAGGTATAGCTAGCCTCAAATTCAGGACCACTAACACATGGATGACGGCTACCCCCAGCAACTAGCCTCTTTAGCTCACTTTTAAGGGGATAGTCCCTAAAAAAGTAGTGCGGCCACCTCCTAGACATATTCTTCGAAGGAACTTTGGTATGCTTCTTCAAAACACCCCCACTTGATGTTCATCACGAACCACACTAGTTAACTAGGGGCAAATGAAATTGTAAGAATGCCAAAGTGTCTTGCTCGTCATCAGTTAGGTCACACAAACGAAAATTAACCTCCCCAAAGGTGTTGAGGCGTAGTAAGTTCTGTGCGTCCTCCCAGAGTAGACCCTAGCTCTCCCCACCCCGCCGCAAATGTGTTTCCAAGCTCCAACTCAACAACAGGACGTCTAGCAAATCTTTATTTCTATTTAAGGAAAAGCTCTTGGTCGTCCGAACAGCACAAAGGATTTCTGCTTTCTCTAGTACTTCTCTATGGTTCTTCAAAACGTATGTTGTCTAGGAGTCCATGTGATCTAACACCGAACTATAGCTTCCGTAAAATAAATGACCAAGGCAATGACCCCCTGTCTACAAGGAATCTTAGCACAAATGAGGTGTAAAAATGCAAACTTGTTCATTTATTTCTTTGCCTTCGATCAACTATGTTATCCCTTGTGCATTCGAACAAGGACTAAATTCTTCAACACTTGCCCAAAAGTAGTCACATTCTCTTAGGCAGTTCCCTGAAGTTGGCATCAACAATTATTGTATGTGGTACCTTGCCGGGACGATGGAGAGGTAACAGTTGGCGCCTTCCGTTTGTTTGAATTCACGAACAAATAAAACACAAGTCTTTTACAGTCTCACGGGAAATCGCCTCGCCGAAATCACCTAAAAGAAAATTGCCTAATCTAGAATAATAACACTTGGAAACCCCAAATAAAGGCTAAGTGTTCCCATATATGTGGGGATCATTTATAGAGCACCGTTAATCAGACCACACCTCGTTGAACCATAATGGCGCATCATAAAATGGCATGTCATTTGGCATTCACCACCTCAAAGCCTTTAATGTTTATCAAAAAGGCAACTAACGGATTGGATGTGTATGCACGCGCATACACCAAGTTTGATGCACACACGCGCAAGGGGACTAAATGTATATACCCCATACCCTACTGGGTGGCATGTGTACACCAGGTCAATTGGGGGACCAACTGAGGGTCCCATGCGAGCAATCACTCCATGATTCACATAGCTATGACAATTGCCTCTCGCGTGGGTTCAAACCGCCTTCAGTCTAGTCCTATTGAGAGAGGGAGACTACTCCATGTGAAACTCTAGTTCCTTAGCCCACTTGGACAAGGACTCTTATGGATAGGCCTTATCATTTACGAGTCCAATCGTCTTACTCGGGCTGTGGTACATGATCCTATATAAGAGGTCCTTCTACTCCCTAATCAAGCATTGATTTTCATACATACTTCTTTGTGAGCATTACCCTCCTATTGCCTCTCTCTCTCTCTCACTCTCAGCTGAGTTGCGTCGTCCTTCAATCAATCACCCCAAATTTCTCCCAGTGTCTACTGACGTGCTCTGTGACTCCTCCTGATCCTTTAGAACCCTCATACAAGACTCAAGCACCAGTGTCAATTTGGGTGGTCTGTAATTGTCTCAGATATATAATTTTTATTTATAGTGGATTGTTCTCTCACCTGTGTAAACGTATGCTGATTCGTATCGAATCATGTTAATTCTATGTGTTGTGTTTCTCTTTAACGTATGCTTGTGAATTAGAGGTGCTTCTGTATATGGTTGCGTGTGGGGTTGAATCCCAACATATTATATGTAGATACATATACACTAGACTATGATCTAAAAGAAATCAAGCCTGAAAATTTCCTCCAGTTATATTTTAACCATCAGGAAGAAAAAATAATAAAAGAGAGCGGGTAATAAAAATTTTACCTATAAAGCTACGATTTTATGCTCTTCTTGTATTGGGATATTCATATTTGACATTCAGCCCTTTTCTTTTCCTGATCTCAAAACATACTAGAAGTCATCCACTGGTTTGTATTAAATTATATAAATATGTGTTTGTATATCTATTTTATGTTTAAAATATAGAAATAGAGCCACCCGACGAAGAGTATTGATGATCTAAATGGAACTGTGGTCGATATATAGCAAATTGTGTCAAGCCATACATGCTTATGACGATATAATACCAAGTATAGAAAAGAAAAAAAAATACTGAATAATACATAGGAAAACATCTCTGATAACTATTTGTATAACCATCTTAACATATACAGCTTTTTTTGAGCTTTTTTGATTTTGCCTTTTTGGCTAATAAGTCAAAAAAGCTAGATTTTTTTCAGTTTTTTTTGCTTTTAACAAGATAAGGTAAGCATAAAAGCAAAAAGCAAAAAACCTTCAAAATTTTGAATTTTTTGCTTATAAGGAAAAAAGCCAAGCCAAAAAAGCTCAAAAAAGCCCAACTAAACGGGGGCCCTAAATGTACTATGTACTATGTAGAATTTTACTTTGTTAAGTTTAATCTGTCTCACCACAATATATATATATATTTATAATAAGTATATAAGTGGTATATACATCAATTCAACCATGAAACCCTCACAATTGAATCCAGAAGCGAGAAAATGAATTGAGAAATCGAATTACCCTGTTACATATAGCATTTTTCATATAGTATATATGACTACAGTACACAAAGGTCAAACTGATGTTCTCACTGTACCATAAACAAGAAGTGACCATTAAAATTTAGAAATTGCACAAAAAATGCCTTTTAAGTACACAAGTACCACTATCATATCATTATGTGCACAATGTTTTAACAAAAATATGTAAAAATAGTATTTTAATTTAGTCAACTAGTACACCTCCAAATGTTATAATGAATTGGAGAGTGCCACTAGGGTGCAAGGCTATGAGAAGGAATATGAAAATAAAAAAAGGTACTTACATAACATTCGGTTTCTTATTAAATATTCAATCACACAAGGGACATTATTTTCTTAAGGCTGTAAAGTGGGGGAAACAATAAATTATTTAAGCAATGTGTCCTTTTATGTGGGTCTGGAGATGAGTGTTCTTTTACTAGTAGGGAGACACATCACATTTGTAAGAGGTGAAGGCATGATGCATGACAGTATGCTCCAACATCATTGAATAGTTTTTCACGTGAAAATCAAGAATAAAAAAGCACATATAATATAATAATATATCTGCATATATACACACACTTCCTTGAACATAGATTTTGAACACTAACGGTCACAATCCACTTTAAATAATAACTGTTTATAGGACTACAACTGGCCAACATCTATTCGACTATGTATGAATATATACATAAACATATTCAACTCTCCAACAGATAGAATAAAGTATAAATAAACCCAAACACCTCTAATAGCTAGTATATGAAGTGCCTCTAATAGCTAGCATATGAAGTGTTACTATATTATAAGATCTCATTGAAGATCACAAGTTACCGGTTACAGATACAAAATCTAAGAAAATCAAAACCAGTCCCCTGAATAATCAAATGGCTATAGATATAGTAGAATCACAGTTAGAAAATACAACCACCACAAAATTATATTCATTTTAAATAGTTAATAAAAAATTAATCCTTTTATGTAAACAGAGCTTTTTTTTTTTAATTTTCAAAAAACCGAAACTGTTTTCCACTGAAAACAAAAAACTGTATTTTTTCTTGCCCCTTTGCAAAACCGAAACTAATTTCTTTTAAAACTGTAAACAGAAACTTCTTTTTAGTTTTAATCGAGCAACTTTTTGTTAAATTTGTAAATATATTTTTTTAATCCTTGTTACACAAAAACTGTTTTTATATATATAAATAGTAAAGAAATCATTTTCAGTTTTAAAACCGAAACAGAGTTTTTTTTTTTTAATATATAAACTGTTCCGTCCATGAAAAGCAACTGTTAGTGTATACATGGTATATCCTAGAGAATTGAATTAGGATTTTGATTTCCTTATATTGGGTTTCCAATTCTAATTTTTTCTTGTAGAACACACTTTCTAGTGCTTTATATATTGTACATCTCTTTCATTATTCAACTCAATACACAAAGATTATGCTCTCTCTCTCTCTCTCTCTCTCTCTCTCTCTCTAACATGGTATCAAAACCACTAATAATTTGTGGTCTCTTTTGAAGTATCTTATTGCCATAAAATTCAGGTTTTGTGCCACCCGTCGCTCCTTTTTTCTGCTCCAACTTCGGGTCGTCCTCGTCATCAGCTTCGTCTCACTGAGCAGAATAAAACCATCCAAAAATCAGCCTGAAATCACACTGTGCAGGGACCAAGCGTCAGAGCGTCATCTTCAGTCCCCAGAAACCAGCACCCATGTGCCACTCATCTCTCAATTCATTCCCCCTAGCCAATGCGCTCCACTCTCTCCCATGTGCCGAGCCCGCATGGTCTTCGTCACTCTCGCACTCTTCCACTCACTCTCCTTCAAGCACGCACACGCATGTTTCTCACTTGCCTGCGCGGAGGCCTCATTTGCCCTCTGCCCAGCTGTTTTTTTTTTTTATAAGAACTATATTAAAGGGCACCAAGGGGGTGTCACCCATATACATAAGAGAGAAAAACTAGAACTAAAAGATCTATACAAAAATCTATGCATGAAACTCCACAAAATCTAGAAATTGGTTCAAAGATGGATCAAAAGTACCCTTTGAGCAACTACACAAAAGAGCCAGAAACTTGCTTTTAATACCAAAGACCAGGGATTCAATGCCATCGAAAGTTCTCTTGTTCCTTTCGCCCCATATAATCCACATCAATAACAGAGGCGCCAACCGCCATACTTTCCCCCTCCTCCTTCCTACTCTAGTTCTCCTCCAAGAAATCAACACTTTCAACACAGAAAATGGGAAAACCCATAAAATACCAAACCAATTCAATAACAAAGCCCAAATCTCTGAAGCCACCCTGCAATGAATAAGGAGATGCTTCACCGATTCCCCATCACACTTACACATACAACACCAATTGACATGGATTTGCCTTCTTCTGATGGCTTCTTCTGATGGGACGCCGTCCATGCAAAAAAAGCAACATTGGAATGAGCCTTAGATTTCCATATGCCTTTCCATGGAAAGACGATGGCATTCTGACCTTGAAGGGCCATATAAAAAGAGTTCACAGTAAAGCCAAGGGCTCTATGACCCGTCCACCTCAAAAGAATCATCACCCTCCCTTGTCAGGCGAATATCATGAAAGGACATCAAAAGATGAACCAATTCCTCAATTTCCCAGTAGTTAAGATTCCTCCTACAAGCAATATCCCAAAACATTTGGCTACAGTCAACAACAAGGTAGTCTCCGACAGCCGCTTCCCTATCAACAGCAATCCTAGCTGGGGCCGGATAGGACATCTCCAAACTCTCCACCCTACACCATCTATGACTCCAGAAACGCACTCTCCTCCCGCCCTCTGCCCAATTGTTGATTCAGACCAGTTCATCCATAAACCAATTCAAAATCTTTTTTGATTGGTTCCATCGATTTTTGAGAGGTTTTTCTCTCGTTCGGGCTGATTCCAACCTAATTGTGACATAGACCTGTTTGGCTAATTCAACTTTTGCAGCTCCATATTTTGTTATTTTCACCTTTATCACTACACTATGGAGCATAGTGAAGTTTCCCGGCCAATTTCTATCATCCTTGAAGGCTCCAATTACCTTCATTGGGCTCAAGCTATGTCACATTTTCTTAAGGGACGTAAACGATGGCAGTATGTAACTGGAGACTTCCAAGAACCCAAGCGAGAAAGGTGAAATTGACGACAAACTCATTGAGCGTCTTGAAGGCTGAGAGAGTAAGAATCATCAAATCATGATCCACTTTCGCAACACCTCTACTTCATCTATCATTTTTAAGTTCGGTCATTCCAACACAGCTAAATCCATTTGGGATTTCCTCATTCCGCACTACATCACCGTTGATCTTGCTCATCAAAATCAGCTATTGAATACCCTTCATTATATGCGACAAGATGGTCAGGACATTGACAATTTTCTTCCTCAGATGTATACTGTTTGGGACAAGTTGACACCTTTAAAGCCTTTGTGGGTTTGTTCTATCGATGCTAAAAATTTACTGCCTATCGAAATCAGCAGCTATTGGTTATGTTTCTTAGGTTATAGAATTGAACATAAAGGCTATCATTGTCGGGATCCTTCTTCCAAATTCCTTTTTGTTTTCTGTGATGCTATATTTTGGAAAGATAAAATTTTCGTTTCCTGTCTCTGTTCCAGCTACCCGCTCTTTCTATTTCCTCATTATACTTTTTTTTGTGCTCTATATGTTAAATTGTTTTCTAATGACCTTGTTACAAATTTTGGTGAGCTCACTTCTACGGTCTCTCCTAAGGTGTCTGTTCCACTTGCAAATCCTGCTTCTACACCACCTGGCTCCTCTCTAACTGAGCCCGCTGCCTTTTCCTCCACTATTGATGATCATTCTATTGATCTTTCACTTCGTCGTATATTTGGGAAAGAGACGTCCTTGTTCATCTTCATGATTATCAATTTATCATTGCATTTCCATCATTCTTTCTCAGCATCATCGTCAATCTTATAGTGAGGTTGGTTCTAACTATCTTTAGCAGCAAGCAATGACAAGAATCACGGGCGTGGATAAAACTCACACATGGAATTTAGTTAATCTTCCTCTAGGTAAAACTACAATTGGTTGCAAATGGATTTACAAGATCAAGAAAAGTTTTGATGGCTCCATTGAGTGCTATAAAGCCTGTTTGGTTGCAAAGGGTTTTGCACAAGAATATAGCACTAACTACAAGGAGACATTTGCTCCTATTGCTCATCTAACTTCTATTCAAAGCTTACTTACAGTCGTAGCAATTCACAAATAGGGGTTATATCAATGGATGTCTTGTAAGGTTTAGCTCAACAACGATGTGGCATTTAGGAAAGGTTGTACTACGTGCCTGAGCTAAAACAATCCCTACAAATACAAAGCTCCTTGCAGTAAACATCCATCCCATTATAATGCAATCATGGCTCGTACCTAGGTATATCTTGTGAATGGAATCTCATCACATATCATAGTCTCATTCGATTCTCGACCGCCGGAGGGGTTAGGAAAATTTGTAGCAATCAAGTTACCACCAAACAGTGTTTCTTCGAGGCCTGCAATACAAAGCAAGCTCCGGACCAACTACAAATGTTGGAAGTTCATGAAGACACTATGGTCATGGAAGATGTTGGAGGTTATTCAATTGAGAAGTTTATTGAATAATTTAAAACAGTACCAGATCAAACGACCCAGATAGGTTCTTTCTGATCAGTTTTTCTTCAACTCCTTACGAGGAATTAGCATAGATTCAATCATTGAAGGAGAACCTTGAGGTTTTTTCTTAGAGCCCATATGAGATGCCCAATTAAATCTTAAAGTCATAGGCCCAAGAAACAAAATTATTGTTTGTTTCCATTGACACGGCCGAATGTTTCCAATTCCAAAGAGACCGAAACAAAACTCTAGTAGAATAACAAAACTCTATCATTTCTATGAAAACTCACAAAAACATAAAAAAATGCACCAAAACAAACCCCTATATACTAAGACAATAAGTCCAAATTTGGAACTTTTCATAAATGTTGTATGATTTTTATTGAGAAAAATACAAAAGATAGGTATTTTACTATATCAATATTTGTTAGTTCTGAAATGTTTCCGAAACACCCCGAAACATTTTCGAAATGTTTGTTAAACGTTTTTGTTTCCGAGCCAACTGAAACGACCTAACGAAACAAAATTTTGATCCTTGCATAGGCCACAAGTTGAATGTCCACCCAACTCACCGACTACTTACCTTTGAAAAGCTTGCTTTGGCCTCTCTATAACTACATATCGAAAGCAGGTGTACTATTTCCAAGCTTATGTGATCAATATTTTGATCAGTACCCTTTAAAGGTATACTAAGAAAAGTTTACTTCTCAGGATGAGTGGCTAGATGGGCGGTGTAACTCAGCGAGTTCGACATTAAGTACTAGCCTCATATGGCAGTCAAAGACCAGGTTTTGGCTGACTTCACTGTTCAGTTATACTCCAAGCGCCTAGATAAAGGAGGACAAGCATCATTGCAACCAATGGAAGCTCGTCATCGGTGACATTTCAAAGCTTTTTGTGGATGGATCCTACAAGAGTAAAGGTGCTAGCATTGGTGTTGTACTAGTGACCTCAGATGGGGAATTTCTGGAACAAGCCGTTAAGCTCGACTTCCTGTCGTCTAATAATGAAGTCAGAGTGACCTCAGATGGGGAATTTCTGGAACAAGCCGTTAAGCTCGACTTCCTGTCGTCTAATAATGAAGTCAGAGTGACCTCAGATGGGGAATTTCTGGAACAAGCCGTTAAGCTCGACTTCCTGTCGTCTAATAATGAAGTCAGAATATGAGGCTCTAACTGCTGACTATGCATTACCCAGGGCTTGCAGGTAAAAAACTTACTTCTTTGCAAGAACGGGTAGCACAAGACCACAGTAACCGAAATTATTTTCAAGCTTTAAAATTCACAATTCAAAAGAAATTAAAGAATAATAATACTAGCAGGTAGCACAAGATACAATATGACATTGAGCAGTGTTAGCTCAGTGTTTGTGGTGTTCCACAATCATATCATGAGGTTATGGGTCATCTTCCCTTCCCCAAGACTTTGTGTCTCTATGATATTTGAGGGAAAATAGAAAAGAAAAGTAAGTAACATTTTCTTTTCTTTTACTGTCTTTTTACTTTTAGTTGTATTTTACTTTTATAATACAGTACTGAAAACAAATGAATAAAGTCTCGTCTAAAAATGTCATTTTTTGCCTCAATTTGTTTTCAACGGGCCTCTACATACAGAGAGATGTTGAGAAGCTAAGCTTTGACTTTGAATGAATATGCTAGATATTAACTTTAGATTGTTGAAAAAATTGAACAAATTATTGTAAATTCAACAAATTAGAAACTCAGTAGAAACAAATCAAACAAGTAAAAAGAAAATAATTTATCATAGATATAGGGAAATGGCAGCATAGAAATAGGGAAATGGCAAAACTATTACACAAAAGACATATATAACTAAATTCAGAAAAGTTGCCATATGGGAATAGTGAGACGCGGTATCAGTGTCAATCTAACAAAAATTCTCACAGCTACTCTACTCGAAAGTCATGTCCTGTCAAAGAAGAATAATTCATTCTCATATGTCTTGTTTTTCAATTTTGATATATCACTATCTGAAGTAGAAGGCCTAAATTATAAGCTATTTGAATGTGTAATGGCCCAAAATATGAATGTCTAATAGTGGTCTAATTATAGATGTGTCAGGAATGAATATTCAACCGTCTAAATATAAGTATTATATCAAAATCTGTAACATAAATTTCAATTAAAGATCGGAAAATAACTATAAAAAATAATCCAATGGTACCTTATTCTGAGACACCACTTTGGGCGTCGAAACTCTAGTGAAGTCATTGAGCAAGTCATCTGCTTCGTAAAGTGCAACTTTGAGGTTTTTGAGCCACTCTCTAACCGGAGAGTTTGTTGCTTGCTTCTGCTCTGCATCAAGGAGCACGGGCTGAATAGTGGATAAGATGGCCTTGAGTTTCTCAAGCTCAGCTTCGGTTCCGGATCCCCACAGCAATTTAGTTTCTTGGAGAGCGGGAGAACTCAATTTCATCAAGAGCTTTCCTGCAATATTGTAGGGGAATTTTTCTGCCATTTCAATTTGGAGAAACCAGGATTAATCACTGCCAAAGGAAGTATATACTTTTCAAGGGATTAGAAATCAGATCAATGAAGTTCTCTGGCTAGAAAGTGGTGTAAGAGGAAGTTTTGATTGATATGGAGGGGGACGGGGAAGAGAGGGCTCTGATATATATATATATATATATATAGGTATGGAAAAATTACGCTGACCACCCATAAGGTTTAGTGAAATGTGCGATATTATTCTCACTCATGGACAATTACACTATATACCCTTACTTTTTTATAGTTGTAACAAATTCTCCCATGTTAGTTAATAGATATTATAGAATTACTTTTATACCTAATGTGGACGGGATTTTTCAAAAGCCTCGATCGGTTTCACGAACCACTAAGATGAATACTAAAGAACCTATAAAAGCAAAGGACGGTGAGAATGCATTAACTCTCTTTAGGCCGATAACACTCTAATGATTTATTGGTCCAAATAGCAACTCAAGAGGCGGGTGAATTGAGTTTTTAAAAATTAATAGCAATTAAGACTAATTAAAAATTAATCTAATCAATAGAACAATGATCAAGATATATAAAATGCAATGTGATCAAAAGGAAAATGAAAACAGAGCAAGAGAAGGCACACCAAGAATTATTGAGTTTCAACCACAATTCATGGTTTACGTCCTCACCCCAAGATTCCCTTGAAGTCTTCTTCCACTATACAATCTCCAATTACAACAGGTACTGATTTACCAAGTTCTCAGCTCACTTTTATACAAAAACTTTTTCACAACTTCTTCCAGCTACCAAATGGTTTTGTCCAAGATTCACTCCAACTTACAAGAGTTTTTCTTCTATAAGAGAACTATCAAACTCTCACTTACAAGTGTATAAATGTTATATAAACGAAATACAAACTCTCTATCAAGAGTGGATAGGAAAATATAAGCTCACGTAATGCCAAAATGAAAACAAAATGAATAGTAAAATTTTCTCAACTTGATCAGTGGTTTTTGTTTTTCTTGTATGTCTTGTATATAAATGCAGTTGGAAGCTTGTATATAAACCCCTGTTTTGATTTCGTCAATTGGAGATTGTTGGGGCTCATTTAATGCAAATCCAGTTTGTTATAACGTTAGAAAAACTAGCCATTATTTTTCAGGTATCGACACTTGATTTCATGTGTTAACACATCTGGTCTGCATTTTTCAGATGTTTTTCATTATCTCCATGTGTCGACACTTGATCATGCTGTCTTCAAATTTTTGGCTTCTGTTTTCATGTGTCGACTTTTTATTTTTATGTTTTGACACATTGCTCAGAAATCTTCATTCATTCTTCTAATGATCAAGTTCAACTTCAACAATATTATAAGATCTTCAAGGAGTTTTCTCTTTGGAGTATAATGATAGATCAAAATCTTCCATTTATCAAAGTTGTCCTTTATTCAATTTGGATTGAACCTATCATTTGATAATCATCTTTTCTTAGTTTCCAAACTACTAGAACTTCATTCCATTAATGCCGAGCTTTCTCTTTCATTGCGAATCATTTTTTTATTCATGTAGAGCTTCATATTTATGATGTCTCATTACCGAGCTTTTTCTTTTTACTGCATATCCTTATTTCTTCTTTAGGATCACTTCAATGAGTCTTTTATAAGTTTGATGAAATCTACTCTTGAACATTTTCAATATCTTTAAATACATACCATCTTTATTAACTCTTCATATTCAGGATAAAATCTTCACTTAGATTCTTTGTAGAGACTTTGCAATTAAGATGAATTTTCTTCTCAAACATATTCAAGATCAAGTCATTTTCAATTGATCTTTGCACACTTAATGAAGTCTTCTTTTGAACACTTTCAATCTCTTTGAATGCAAATCATTTGTTTGAAGTTGGAATAAGTGTCATTGCTCTGTTTGGTGCATTACATGACTCTTAGAGTGCATTACTTAATTTGGTTTATTGTGCATCCTCTTTGACATGTATTAGACTTTAAGTCAAAATTATAATATTTATTAATTTGCACACAAAGTAAATGTATTAATTAAATAACACAAGATTTAGTTATCATCAAAATCAATATGAGGATCAACCTTGAGTCAACAATCTCCCCATTTTTTATGATGACAAAACCTTTGCAAATGAAATTGATATACGATTAAATGACATGGACAAGATCAGATTACATACCAGTAGAGAACTCCCCCTTTGTTTTATAATTTGGCAACTGATGCTTAAAAGACAAAAGACTTATCAAAAACAACTCTCAAGGAGTTTTTATCAGTCAATTTCAAAACAAATTGAGGGAAATGATTGAGGAAAAAAAATTTATGTTACTTCCCATAAAAACATGCTCTATATTCATTAATTATCACTTATTTCATTTTATTTCCATTCAATGCCATATGCAACCAAGTAATTAATACCAAAGAGTTTTTAGACTGAGTTTGCGGACCCTTTTCACGCTGGAGGGAGCTCTGTATTTATAGACAGAGGAATGATCTAGTGCCTGTTGCAGTGGCGCCAAGCAAAATATTACATTGGCCCCACTAGTAGTAGCGCCAGCCAATTAAGAAATGTTTAAGGTCGGCAAGCAACGTATCTTCAGAAGATTTGGGCACCTGTATTCGTGACTACCATGCAATTTTTAGCCTGACTTTACTAAGAGTGACTCTGGAGTGTTCGAGAATGATTTAAAGGGGTTGGGAATGGCCCAGAAGGCTGAAAAGGGACAATAACCCTTAGAATAGGGTTCTGGGGGTAACAGACTGGAAAAATAAATGTCAAGACAGAAGGGTTGACCGGGCCATTAGGGGCAAAACCGTCAATCGGGCCGAAAAGTTGCCGAGATGGACTCGGAATATCTCGGAAGAAGACTCAAGGTTTGGAAACATTACTTAGAATGTCCCAAGAGGTTACCAATTTGATACCCAGAGCCGATATGGTTAGAAAAGGAAACCGGCTCACCAGGGGCAAAACGGTCATTTCGCACTGGGTTTGCCGGAATTAACTCGAAATGATCCGGAAAGATAACTAAAGGTCGGGAATACTATAAAAAACATTCTCGGCAGGTTACCGGTTTGATACCCAGAGCCGGTGTGGTTCCCGGGGCGCTCAGATGCCTAGGGACAAAATGGTCATCTTGACAGGAATGTCTCGGAATTGGCTTGAAACTGACTAGAAGGCACCTAATCATACCGGACAGTCTTTAATACAATCTTGGAAGGGTGAAATTACCGTTCTGAGGACTTAGGTACTTTCTCAAGAAACGTGCCGAAAATGACCCTAAGGATAGTTTGATCATTTTTCACTGGAGTGGATTAGCAGGCACTGATGTTGACCTACGTTTTGAGGGTTTCCGTCATTCTGATGGCGGTCCCATGACATAGGGGTTTGTTGTCAATTTCCTATATTGACCTGTTTACGAGTGTTTCTGTCACTTTGACGGTTGCGATGTTTACGAATATTTTCGTTACTCTAATGAGTTGCGATCATTCTAGAGACTGCCTAATCTCTGAAAGCTGCTAAGTGGACTTAGCGCTTGAGGAATCAACTTTCTTAGAAGGCATGCCAAAATGGATATTTCTGTATTGGCGGGCTAGTAGGCGCCAAAGGTGGACCGTTCTACTATCTCGGGGACTTAGGGTCTCATCCCGGTCGACGGGCTTGAAGAGACTTACCGTTTCGAAGAGTTCACTCGAAAACGTGCCGGATTGGATGGTCTTACACTTTGAGGAATTAACTTTCTCGAAAGGCGTGCCTGAGTGGATTTGGAATTAGACTTGAATTGGATTGGAAAAAGGGGACTTATCGTCTTCAAGAAGACGTGCCCACTGGAATTGGACCAGACAATGTCCCTGAGGGCATTTTGTTCATTTTGTCTCTATTGGGCCAAATGAGCTTGCGACGTGATTGGCTGACGAGATTAGACTTGAAAAGCTTATTTAAATTGAAATATGTACATATTAACTTGAATACAAGTCTGGACGGACTGGAGACTACCGAACAGAAACAAATGGAGTGCTTACACAGCTGATCAAAGAAATGTTTGAACTTTATAGAGTTTTAGAGAACGATAGCTCGGTGGTTGTCGAAATTTGGGTCCCACGACTCAGGCTCCGAGATGTGGCATACGACCAATTCTTTAGACTCATCATGGAGGGAAATCATAAGGACGGCATCGTTATCATTCCGGTGCTTGGGGAGGGAGTCATTGAGTACATCGGTCTCTGGGAGTTGCCACGTGTCATCTTGTTTTCGCTTAAGAAAAATACGCTTGAGGGTATAACAGTCTTTGGTGGAATGTGTGATGGTCTGGTGGTAGATACAGAAGTTAAGGCTCGCCCCATCCCGCTCAGTAGGTTGCTTCTTGACTTCTAGTTGGACAATCTGGCCATCGACCACACAATTTTGTAGCAGCACCGCGGCTGTTTTGGTAGATACAGGTAAGGGAGGGGGAAGGACGCTTCCTGCCACTGGGGTTTCCATGAGTCGTTGGGGCGGCCGCATACACGGATGGTCGCCCCGAGGGGCTTCTCCATGAGGGAGCTGGTTGTCGAGGAGCCTGGGAGTGGAAGTTGCTACGCGTAAAGTCTCTTACCGTGGTGGTAATGTTCTACGCGGTGGTGATTAAGCTGGTGAAATCCAGAATTTATGGTTGATCATGTGTATTTTGTATCGATTTTGCATTCCTTTGACACAAATATTGACTAGTTGTTTCTCTGATATTGGGTCCTGGACTTCAAGGGCTTTTTCTCTGAACCTCTTAACAAATGACAGTAGGCCTTCGATTTCTCCTTGGGACTCATGGATGACTTCAAACGCCGAAAGAGGTTCATCAGCATAGAAGAATTTGTCAATGAATTTTTGCACCATATCGTCCCAAGAGAGGATGGAACTGGGTAGGAGGTTGACATATCAAGAATAAGCTCGGTTAGAAAAAGATTTAGAAAACTCTCTTTGCCGAAGGTTAAGATCGGCTGGGTGGACGCCTAGAGAGTCTACAAACCGAATGACATGCTCTTTGGTGTTTCCACTGTTTCCATCAAACTTGGTGAATTTAGGTGCGACTTACCCTTCTAGGTACGACAATTTCTAGATAGACTCAGCATATGGTGGGCGAAAGTCAAGTTTGCCACTGAAGGGTGGAACGGTGGTTTCCTATCTGATCACCACGCGTATCTGGTCTTGCAACTGAGCAGAGGTAAAGACTGGATCAGGTTGGAACAGGGCTTGCTTGGTTGGTCCGTGGGGAGGATCTGCATTATTGGTACCAAGGTTGAGTGTTTAGTCAGGAGTGGGGGGTTCCAAGCTCTTAGTTACATGCTGAGTAGCTTTAGTGCCCGACAGGTCGAATGGGTTTACAGGAATGGGAGCGGGGTGCTAGGGGCAACCCGCCCACCTTGCATGGTATGCATGGTTTCCATCAAGGCCTGTTGCGGCTTTATGAGAGTAGAGACACTATCGTTGAGTGTCTGAATTTGCTCGCCTTGGGATTGGATGGATGAAAGGAGCTGGAGGCCCTGGTTCTCTAAGCGGATGCCAGGGGTGATTTCCACTCCTGCGTTGGTGACCTGGCCTTGATGGAAGCCCTGTTCAGGCCTGAGTTCGTCGTATTGTGCGCTCCAGTCATCCCTAGGGGAGTATTGTTTGTATGTGTGGACCGACAGCCTAGGGATGAACGGGGCGTGGGCCCGTCTGGGAGTCTTGGCGATCACTGAAAATAACTCAATTGAGTCTTCTGGCTGGGGATGGGCGAGAACCAAAGGAAAACAAGAGAGAGATTCACGAGCCTGTGGTAGCTTATGTAATAAATATGATTGAGTTGTCTCTGTTTATCATAAATGTGCTGAGAGTATTTATAATGAGTAGTGATTGACACTGTATGGACACATGGCGTCCACTAATTGGACAAGCCTGAGCCCCACCATCATGACCTGGAGAGACCATGTTAGGGTCACGGCGAGCGATTAGATGTGCATTCTACCAAGGCGTCAAGCACTTGTCTAGCCATGGCTCGCCACGTGTCTATAGTATTAAATGTGAGTCGGGTCAACATTTAATGCTTAAGATATTGTATTTGAATGGTTTTGAGGGTAGATTTCTCTCTATTAACCGGTTGATGAGACCGGTCCCCCGCGCGCTCGTGAGGCGTGCAGCTCAACGGTCCCTTTGGTTTTGGCCTCCGTTCCACTGCTCATGGAGAGGGGTCCCGAGTGAGGGTAAGTTAGGAAGTTAGGGGCCTAAGCTTGTTAGATGGTGAAGCGTGGGACCTTGAGGTGTGCTAGGCATGAGGCATGTCCTTCACGGGTGCTCGTTTTGGCCGGAGTTATGAAGGCGCGGGGCCTGGCTTAAGCGGAGTTCTTGGAGCTATTTGAACGAGGCTTAGTGGTGGGGCGCTGAGCCTGCCGCAGGGGCAAGGGTGCCGTGCTAGTTTGTCCAAGTATGATTTGACCCATGTTTGATTTTGAGGTACTCAAAAGACCCACGTGGTCTGTCAGGTGGACAGGTAGGGTGCCACGTGGCGCCCTCTGACTGGGTACCTACAGTAACAAAACATCAATTTACATTCAAGTAAAATCCATATATGTTAATCTCATATAATACAAGCATGCAATTAGGGTTTCAATGTAGAAAACACATCAATAATTAACAAGTCTACTAAACCACTACCTAAAATCCATCTAAATGAAGGTTGAAACTGCAAAGTTGAAACTCAGCAAGTTGAACAGCTACTCAAAATCTAGAGAAAATGTGAGAAAACAAAATGTAAAGAGAGGACTTCAGTTGGTATCATGGAGAGAGAGATGATGATGATGATGATGATGATGATGATGATGATGACAAAAGAAAGTGGAGGATGATGACGATGATGATGGTGATGAGTGAAAGTGGGTTTTTTGGTTTTTATACTATTTTGATTATGAAATTTTGATTTTAACGTCCACACTAACAAATAGTTATGAGACTAAAAAAAATTGTAAAGTTCGCTTGATTCATCGTCTCTTCGCGGCCAACTTTTTTCTTAACTTTGAGGTGTTACCGATCTATATCGAACAAAGCTCTCAAGAGTTGACGCAAACTTCACTTGGATCGATCCAACCTAAAGTTTAATCGAGTCAACTTTGGATAGATCCATCATCAATCCAACTATTTTGAATCTGACGCTTTCCTTTGAAGTTTGCTCAAGTGAGGAAGTCGTTCTTTGTGCAGGCTTGACAATTCTT
Source organism: Euryodendron excelsum (assembly GCA_033060915.1). Lineage (NCBI taxonomy): Eukaryota > Viridiplantae > Streptophyta > Magnoliopsida > Ericales > Pentaphylacaceae > Euryodendron > Euryodendron excelsum. The sequence goes on along the minus strand of CM065377.1, from coordinate 67,567,925 downwards.
CAAATATTCATTCTTTTAAGCCTCAACATAACTAAGATAAAATAAAATACAACCAGTTGCCAATTGAAAATTAAACATTGCACGTGGGCCCACATAACTTGGCAACTATTTGATTCAACAAAATTGCATCAAAACACACCAAATGACTAACCCAATATGCATATTGTTAGGAAAATTGGCTTATTTTATGCCATATAAATTGAGAGCGAAAATCTCTTTATGTCTTGTGTGAGGCTTAAGTGTATTGATCACATTATAATAATCTTAGATGTTAGGAATTTGCTTTCATAAAGCCTCAAGGGAAGAATCAACAATAGCTGGATGAATTTTGAGAAGATGGGTCCCTTTAAAAATTCAAATGAATCTGCCTCTAATAGATTAGTTCTCTTGTAGTTGGTTTTTAACCATGATATGGTTCGAATTGGAAAAGGCTCATTAGTGGAAAAGTTGTAAATCTTTGAGTTTTCTTTCTAGAAAACTTTGAATCTCATCAATCCGACATTTCAGTAAAAAGTTATGGCTACAATACTGAATACCTCGCTAGACTTCACTAGACCTGGCTAAAATTCGTTGGAAGTCGCTAGACTTCGCTGGAAGAAACATATTGGGTGTAAATCTGCTGAAGACTTCACTGGATTTCGTTAGACCTCGCTAGATGTTGCTAGAACTAGCTAGACCTCGCTAGACTTCGCTGGAAGAAACAGATTGGGTGTAAATCTGCTGAAATCTTCGCTGGACCTCACAGCCACGAGGTGTGAACTTTGCCGGACATTGTTAGACCTCGCTGGAAGCAAGATACGCAAGATTTAAACCCTAGGGTCGCCGCCGCAAGCTTGAATTGACAATTTTGGAAGTCCAAAAACCGTAGTTTGCCTCCTCTATATATATGAGGCCATGGGTAGATCAAAAGATGAAGTCGAAGGAGGCCAAAACACATTTGAAAGAATTAATTGCTCAATTGCTTTAGATTCAAAGGATTTCTATGAGAGCGAAGTTGCTGCAAAAATCATTCTAAAGGTTTCTACATACCTTGCAAAGGCTCTCACCTATATTCTTAGCAAGATTAACTTTCATCCTTATTTGGTTGATGTCTTGAAAGAGTTCAAGACGATGGTGGATTTGAGTTCAGCTCTTGGAGGATTCCAAACATGTCATAGAGTTCGACACTCAATCAAACATTGAAGAATCATATCAAGCGATAGATATGTAATCTTGGGGTTCGATCATTATAAGAACAGTACACCCACAAGCACGTGGATTCGACACCCGTGGATTGGGAGTATCTAGGATTGGGTTGTAAGTTGACTCTTTTGTATTATTTCTTGATACTGCTTGGTTGGCTAGACTAGGTCCCGTGATTTTTTCCCGATTTGGGTTTCCATGCAAAAATTGTGTATCAATTGCGTGTTTGATTTTCTTTTCTTATCTTGTCATACATTATTGATTGCATATAGCTATAGTCCTAACTATCCTAGGATTGCCTTAATATCCGTTCTCTGGCAAAACATAGACTAAGGCTAGGTTTCTCAATTGGTATCAGAGCAGGACACTAAAAAATAATTTGTTTTTTTCAAAGAATGAGATCCTGATAGTTTAGATCTATGGATTTGTCTAAAGAAAGTATATTGACTGTTCGTTCACCACCTCTTATGGAAGGGCATATTTATTGTGCTGCATACAATCCATCTATGCACAAGAATGTTCATACATTTTCATCTACATCTAATGAAATATATATTGAATATGATAGTTGCCTTGACCATAGTGAGACTCTTGAGTCAAATCATGATGACTCAATGAGCGATGAGGGTAATGATGATGAGATCGTAAACCTTCAACAAGCCTATGACAAATTGTTTCAAGAGAGTTATGAATTAGAGAAAGTCAAAATTAAATTGACTATAAAGGTGAGGACCTTAGAAAAAGATAAGGATACATTGAAATAAGAACTTGATAAAGCTCAAACTCTTATAAGTCAGTTGAGTAGTCAAAGGGTGACTTTAAGTAATAAAGTCAATGTTCTTGAGAAAAAGAGTCAAGAAAAAGTTGAGTCTAATAAATTTCTTGAGGACAAAGTCATCAAACTTGAAACTGAACTTGCTAATGCACATCTGTTGTTTAAGAAATATAATGCAGGCTCAAAGAAAATTGATGAAATTTGAAATGCACAAAAGAGCTTATGTGATATGATTGAGATTGGATACACAGAGAAAGATTCTAAATCTTTCCAACCGGCAAGTAAGCCTAATTCTATAAAGGCTCAAGGTAAGTCTTCTATACCAAGTAAGGCTAAGCATGCTAAGGTTGTTTTCTCTTGCCACCATTATGAAATTAAAGGACACATTAGGCCTCACTGCCCTAATTTGAAGGCCAAGGTTGTGACTTTCAAGAAGAACCCCACCACATATGCACGTGTTGTCCAAATGTTAAGACCAAGCCTACTAGGTTTGTTCCTACTTGTCATCAATGTGATGTGAAGGGTTATATTCGGCCTCATTGTCCTAGATTGGAGACTAAGCATGTGTCTTCTCAATTCATCACCTCTCATGTGAAGCTCAAACATCCTAAGGTTGTTAAATCTTCAAAGTTTAACCCTGTTTGTTATCATTGTGGCATGTTTGGTCACATTAGACCTGATTGTCATAAACTAAATAGGGGTTTTGGATCTTATGCTCATCATCAACCCAAGAATCCTTATGAGAGGTTAGAGAATCAAATTATAGTTCTTACTGATCATGTGAACAGATTTATTTCTAAGCCAAGGCAGGTTTTCATAAATCATGGTAAAAAGGGGAACCACAATGCCAAGGCAAGACCTAAGACTACACCCACACCTCATGAGTTTATTGACAAACCTAAGGTTACTGTTATATGGGTGAGAAAATCTGATTTGGAATCTTTGAGAATCCCTAAGAAATTTGTAAAGGTAAGCCTTGTTGAGTAAATGCTATTTGTGTCATAGACTAGGATGTGCTTCATGTGTATTTTTTTTATTCTAGTGCTATATTTTTTTGTATATTTTTTTAAAAAAATAAAACTCCAAAAAGATTTGTTTTTGTCCTGATTTGGTTGTGCTTGTCATTGACTTAAAACATTCCTCATGTATTGATTGATATAATGACATGTTTAAGGTTAAATCTTATATGCTTAATGGATTGCATTATGATGAGTCAGTAGTTTGGGTGATCATTATCATACTCGTAATTCACGTTTAAAATGTGCATTCCTCATGAGATTTCTTAGAATATGAAATCTACCTTTTATGATCTTCCCATAGCTCACATCATGGTTGAAACCTCTTGAAGCTTCTATTGGCTAGATTGACCATGTACATGTGATTCTCTCTCTTGTTGGTACGATATCCTTGATGAAAAGAGTTACCAGTGAGTGTGACTACAACTACCATTACTATGTGGTAAGAGGAGAAGACTACTAGCTCATGTGTGTAAAAGCCACCATCTTTTTGTGTTTCATATTACCATATTTGGAGAGACAGGGTTAGAAATTTATTGAATGTCTTGTAGGGGAGTGCTCAAAATTTAAGAATGAGATGTAATGAAATTTGATTTCTATATCTTGATTTTCTTGATGTGATTCTCCATGATAGGCTATTTTTTATCTTGTCTAGGGTCTATATTCTCATTGATCTCATTCGAGCATTTGCATTCATCTTATATTGTCATGGATATGCTATTTGGATCACCTCATGACCAATTGTTCTTACCTTTTTGTGATCTTTGAGCATGTTTTATGTTTATTTTTTCACGCTACAGTCATCATGAGACTCATGTGGTATATTTTGAATTTCGATGATAAACATGCTGAGTCTAATACTCTTGTAGCTTTGAGATTATTGCTAGCCGAGTGTTGTTTTGTTAAAGGCTAGTCCAGTTTTTACTGGTTGTTTTTACATGAATGATTGCATGGTTGTTTGATAATTCTTTGTCATTTTGAGACAACAAGGGGGAGAGAAAAATTTATGTGTTTACTTGTTATTCAGAGGGAGAATAATTAAGGGGGAGACATCATGTTTATATTCATATCAATTGTTTTCATATCTTTTACTTCTTATGCTTACTTTGTCAATTTGTTTTCGAAAAAAAACCAAGTGTTCTTGGTAATATGGATTTATATCCTAAAATGGACCTAGAGGGGGGGTGAATAGGTCTCACTCGATTTTATGCCTTGATCATACATTCCAGCAATACATGAACAATAAACATCAACAAACATTCAAAGCAAGCAACAAGGAGACACAAGAGAATTTTAGCGTGGAAACCCTTGCGGGAGAAAACCACGAGACCAAGTCCAGTACAATCCAAGCACTATAAGATGAACAATGATACAATAGTGTTTTACAACCGTTACACTTGTTGAATCCTCAACCCTTGTCTTGCATCTACACCTTGCATTCCTTCGAGTCCACGAACATGTTCACGAGTGCTTGGAACCTCATTAAATCCTCAATAAATCACCAATGACTTAAACTCCATCAAGCCACCATAGTCTCGCTTAAATTAGATGGAGGAAATGAAAGAGAGTCCTTTTAGACCTTTTATAGAACACTTGGCAGGTGTAACAAAATAGAGGACTCAAAACACTCTCTTTTCTGAGTTGCAGCAACTCCTTAAAGGTAGGTAGAAAGTGGTTGGATAGGAAGAGGGTGGTTCGCTCGATTGCCTTGTGCATCCTTACAACTTGTGTATATATGAAAGTGATAGTTGAAGCTCATAGAAATTCAAAAATTCTTTAGCCCATACCTTCCCATGATGTACTGCACCACCTCTGCAACAAACAAACAAACTTTGCTCCTAACGTTTTCCCCTTTACAGCATTGCAGGAACAAATTCCTTTTTGAATTTTAATACCTTCTCCTTGTCCATGCTTCCACAAAAGTTGTCCCCTATTCTTTTATTGGAGAGACCCATGCCAATAGCTGAGAATTGGTATTTTTAAACTCCAACAAAATTATCCAAACATTATATGGTCCACCAGATTCGAAGAAGAGAAAATATTGAGGTAGAAACTTGAGCTGAACACTTTGGGAGAGCCATGGCGCACTGAGGCTAGGCCTGATGGTGCATGTAACTGTCTGCAGAAAATTTTTGTTGAGGTGAGTGCGCTACGGCGCGGTTGAGGTGCGCCATGGCAAAGTCTATGGTGCAGTCTCCAGTATTATGGCCATTACGTTTTGCTCTGATGTTGGATTAATGAGATTCAAAGCTATCTAGAAATAAGACTCAGAGTTCTACAACTTTTCCTCTAATAGGCCTTTTCAAATTCGAACAAAATCTTAATAAAAAACTAGCCACAACCGAATTGATCTGCTAGAGGCAAATTCATTGAGATTTGCCCGAGACCTATCTTCCCAAGTTTCATTCACTTCTTGTTGATTCTTCCCTAGAGGCTTTATGGAGGTAAAATCCTAACATCTAAGGTCATTACAATATGATCAATACACTCAAGACTCACAAAAGACATAAAGGGATTTTAGCTTTCAATTTACATAGCACAAAATGAGCCAATTTTCCTAACAGTTCCAAAAAGGGAGAGAGAGTCTGTGCTTGATATATACTTGTTCTCTAGATACCTTGCACTTAATGGTATTTTTGTCTTTTGGTTGTTTTTGTGTGTGCAGGTACAAGATTTTGGAATGCTTGGTGTTTGACAGACATCACTCTTATGCTTGTGAGTTGGGTCTTTTTGTAATCTTTTTAGATTCATTGTAATTCACAATTTAGCGCAGGATTTTGGTTATAAAATTGCCAAAGGGGAAGATTTTAAGGTTATGTAATTGGCCAAATTTCGTAACAAGTAATTTGGAGAATTGGGGTGTCTATCACAATCAGTTGGGATGTGCTTAATGTCTATTTATTCGAGCTCATACTAAGAGAGTCTTGGATGATACATAAAATAATCATTTTTGGACTTTAATGGACCTTCACTAGACTTCTGATCTTGTGCCAATGATTTATCATCAGGTGAGTTGCTTAGGCTATAAAGAGTGGAGCTTGGTCCTTGTTTCTATTTGTTTTGGGGTTGTGAGTGCTTTCAATGTAATCTTTGGGTTTTGTTACAAATGGCCAAAGGGGAAGATTGTTAAGAAAATTGGTTCATTTTGTGTCATGTAAATTGAGAACAAAAATCTTTTTATGTCTTGTGTGAGGCTTTAGTGTATTAATCACATTATAATAACCTCAAATGTTAGGAATTTTCTTCCATAAAGCCTTAAAGGGAAGAATCAACAACATCTGGATGGATTTTGAGAAGATGGGTCACCTGCAAAATTAAAATGAATCTGCCTCTAATAGATCAGTTCTCTTGTAGCTGGTTTTTAACCATGATATGGTTCGAATTTGAAAAGGCTTATTAGAGGACAAGTTGTAGATCTTCGAGTCTTCTTTCTAGAGAATTTCGAATCTCATCAATCCGACATCTGAGTAAAACGTTATGGCTATAATACTGAAAACCTCATTGGACTTGGCTAGAACTTGCTAGATCTCGCTAGACTTCGCTGGATTTTGCTGGAAGAAACAGATTGGGGGTAAATCTGGTGAAGACTTCGCTGGACCTCACTAGACTTTGCTAGACTTCATTGGAAGAAACTGATTGGGTGTAAATTTGTTGAAGCTTTCGTTGGACTTCACTGGACCTCATGGCCACGAGGTGTGAACTTTGCCGGACATCGCCAGACCTTGCTAGAAGTGAGACGAGCGAGATTTAAACCCTATGGGTGCCGCCGCAAGCTCAGATTGACTATTTTGGAAGTCCAAAAACCCTAGTTTGTCTTCTCTCTCTCTCTCTATATATATATATATATATGAGGCTATGGGTAGGTCAAAAGATGAAGTCGAAGAAGGCCAAAACAACTTTGAAAAAATTAATTGCTCAGTTGCTTTAGATTCAAAGGATTTCTATAAAAGCGAAGTTGCAGCGAAAATCATTCTAAAGGTTTCTACATACCTTGAAGAGGCTCTCACCTATATTTTTTAACAAGATCAACCTTCATCCTTATTTAGTTGATACCTTGAAATAGTTCAAAACGGTAGTGGATTTGAGTAAGAATCATATCAAGGGATAGATACGTGATCTTTGGGTTCGATCATTTCAAGAATAGCACACTTGCAAGTACGTAGATTGCGAGTATCTAGGGTTGGGTTGTAAGTTGACTCTTTTGTATTATTTTTTTATAGTGTTTGGTTGGTTGGATTAGGTCCCGTTATTTTCTCCCGCTTAGAGTTTTCACGCAAAAATCGTGTGTCAATTGTGTGCTTGATTTTCTTTTCTTATTTTGTCAAACGTTATTGATTGCACCTAGCCATAGTCCTAACTATCCTAGGATTGCCTTAATATCCGTTCATTGGCAAAGTATAGACTAAGGTTAAGTTTATCACATATATTCATAAAATTAACATATAAAGGCACTTACACTCGTCATAACGTGCTATCTGTGGTTTTATATTTAAAAAGACATAATATATATATATATATATATATATATATTTATTGTTTTTTTTTTTAGGCAACAATACTCGAATGAGATTTTTTTTTTATTTTTTTATTTTTTTATCTTGGTTTCATTTAGCACCTAGGTACCAAACTCCATATTTGTTTTAGATTATTGTGTTTTACTTATTTAATTGTATTTGTTGTGTCTTGTTGAACTTCATGCAATTTCCTAACAGGTACACATTTTCTTTTCAAACTGAACCAAATTATTTTTCGTCTTAAGATAGGTCTCAAAGTTAAGGTGATTCGGGAGAAACTAGATGCTATTGCAACGGATAGGTTCAAATTCCACTTCATTGAACGACAAGAAGAGATGCGAGTTGAGAATAAGACAAGGGAGACTCATTCTTTTGTGCGTGCAGACGAAGTTGTTGGGAGAGAGAACGATAAAAATGCCATTACAGAACTTCTGTTGAACTCCAATGCTCAAGAGGATGTGTCAATCCTTCCACTAGTGGGAATTGGGGGACTTGGATAGACTGCACTTGCTCAACTAGTATATAATGATGAAAAAGTCAAAAACCACTTTGAGCTTAAAATGTTGTGTGTTTCTTATGTCTTCGACGTGAAAGTCATTGCAAAAAATATCATAGAATTTGCGGCAAGCAATAAATCGAAAAGAATTCAGATGGATGGAATTAAAGATGATCTCAAAAAACAAATTGATGGGAAGAAATATTTTCTTGTTTTGGATGATGTGTAGAACGAGGAACCCGACATATGGATGAAATTGAGAGAATTGTTAGTGGGTGGTGCTAGGGGTAGTAAGATTCTATTAACTACACGGACTCAATTGGTCGCAAAAATTCTGAAGTTGAGTTATGATTACTTGCCACCATACTTAAAACGATGCTTTGCATATTGTTCATTATTTCCTAAAGGCCATAGGATTGATAAGCAAACATGATCCAATAGTGGATTGCTCAAGGATTTATTTGTGAGCTGTCAAATGAAAGGCAACAACCAGAGGATGTTGGAGATCAATATTTTATGGACTAATTGAGGAGGTCCTTTTTTCAACATGCTGACAAGGATTACTTGGGTTGTAAGGAGTTGCAAAATGCACGACCTTATTCATGATCTTGCACAATTGATAGTTGGGAGCGAAAGCTGCACTGTTGGTTTGGATGTAAAAGATGTCATTGCCAGAACTCGTTATGTATCGATTAGCGCTGTTGTGGACTCATCATGGAAGGTTCCAACTTGCTTGAATAAACCAAAAAATTTGCTTACACTTCTTTTGCCAATACAATGCTGCAAATTGAATCCGGTGCGTAAGAGTGAATCGACGTGCAATCAAACCATCTCAAGTTTCAAGCGCGTACGAGTGTTGGACTTGCTTGGGTCAGAGATAAGGAAGCTGCCAAGTTCCATAGGTGAGTCAAGGCATATGAGGTCCCTTGACCTCTCTAACAATTGTTTCAGGGTACTACCAAAAAGTATTTGCAGCTTGCATAATTTGCAGACACTGAAACTCAATGGTTGCGAGTATCTTGAAGAACTGCCAAGAGACACAAAGAATTTGGTGAGCCTAAGGCATCTGGAGATTGAAGGTTGTGTTAAGTTGAGTCATATGCCACATGGACTGGGGTAGTTAACTTCTCTTCAGGCGTTAACTCGGTTCGTAGTGGGCCACAAAATCAGTTCTACCGTTGGGTACAGTGGGAGGAATAATCCACGTGAGTCGAGGCTGTTACCTTCTTTTCAGCTAACATGTTTTATAGAGAGTGTTGGGTTCAGTGGGGGGCTAGGTGAATTAGAAGGCCTTGCTAGTCTGCGGGGACATTTGAGGACTGTAGGGTTGAAAGGGTCCATAGCTGAGGAAATGGACCCAAACCGCAACTACTTGGTTAAGTTGGAATTCCTTGAGAAGTTGAGTTTATTTTGGAACAGTTACAAACCTGACGAATCGTTGTTTGAAAACCTACAACCACACCCGAAGCTAAAGATGTTGTCCATCCATAGGTATGGAGGTCCTGGTTTCCCAAGTTGGATGATGGTTGACATTGGCTTGTCCCTCCCAAATCTTGTTCAAATTAATTTATCTGATTGTCACAGATGGCAATATCTTCCACCATTTGGGTTACTTCCTTCTCTTCAAGTTCTTGGACTTTCATTTATGGAGTCCTTGGAGTACTTATTTGAGGAGGATTATCACTCTTCTTCTTCTTCTTCTTCTTCTTCTTCTTCTTCTTCTTCTTCGATAACACAGGGACTCTTCCCATCCCTAAGCACGCTCCACCTCCATAACTTGAAGCGATTAAAGGGATTAGGAAGCAGGAAGAAGAGGAGGGGCGAAGTACTATCAACAGCAACAACATCCTCATTAGGGGTGACACGTCATCTCACTGCCCTTAAGCATCTTGATATCAAATGTTGCCCACAGCTTGATTTGTTAGCGGATGATGACGAGAATGGCGGGCAATTTCAAAGCCTTAGGAACATCACTACTCTATCCATCACCAATATGCCGAATTTGGTGTCTCTTCCGCTTTGGCTTCAATATCTTACCACTTTGCAATTTTTACGGGTTGAAGGGTGTCAAAATTTGGTGGCTTTTCCAGAGTTCATAGGAAACCTCACATCACTTCGAAAGCTTCAGATTGAGTACTGTTTATCATTGACTCCACTGCCTGACTCTATGTGTCATCTCACTGCGTTGCAAGATTTGACAATCAGTGGATGTGCCCAGTTAATAGAGAGATGGCACAAAAAAACATGGAAGGATTGGCCTAAGATTGCTCACATCCCATCTATTTTTGTTGGAGGAAGAAATCAAAAAACATAGACGCTATTCTCAAAGGAAATATTCCCTTCCACTAATGATGCTCCAGCTTTATAAATTTCCCTTTTCTTCACAAAAATGCAGATATAATCATTCTTCTGCCCTCTTTTTCACTATTCTTCTCTTTTGTTTATGTTCTGCAAATTCCTCAATATTACTATTATTTTATTTTTATTTTGGTCTTGCATACATTACATAGAACCAGAAGAAGCACGTAGAAGTTCTTAGAACGAAAGAGATTTCACAATTTGTTGATGGTTTTGAGCTCAGACCTTGCCGGCGCTGAAAGATCCATCGATAATAACCCCAATTGAGGTGGTAACAATATCTGTATCTCATTTAGTTCATGAGCACTATGAAACGATTTTACACTCGTTTTTCTGGAACAAGACGTTCTCTTTTATATGGCTTCACAGTGACCAGAATTGAATGAATTTATTTTCAACAACAGAACAACATCTTGAATAATTTTTCGTACTCTGTCGTCACAATTTTGAAGGCAGTTTTTTTTTTCTTTTATTCTCTTTACTGAAAGTCAGAAAGGAGAAGAAGAAAAAATATTCAGTACTGGAGAACCTCCATCATGACTGTACCACTTTAGGATTCACTAACACGGCCGAACCCATTCTCCAGTATTGTGTCACAAGAGAAGGAACAGAGACTTGTGTTCATTAAACTTTCATTCTTGTTCCTAACGATTTCTGAATTTTGTGAGAAAATGGGTGGAACAAAAAAGTCTCTTTGTTTCTCAGATTTTATGAGTTTAGATGGTCAAGTTCAGCAAATGGCATATTATGTCAGATTCACCTCGAATTTAGTTCTTTTAAGTGCTCACATCAGTAATATGTCCTATAACATAAGCTGCAATTTCGTACCCTATAAGGTTTTTCACCACTGAATTTACTCTCACTGATGCTTATGTTGAGAACAAACCATTTCCTATTAAATCTGAGTTTACTCACCAAAATAGATGCAAAGATTACTGCTGTAATTTGATGACACAAATACTGATTGTATCTCATAATTTCTTACTAGTGTATCAGGTAGCATCTCTACCAAGTTTGATTTGCCTTTTACAGTAATGAATGTTACATGTCTCTTATATGAATCCATCTAGTAAATGTTTCGTAGATGAATCCATTTATGTTGGGTGAAACATTGTAACATTAGCACGGGTAGTACAACTAGTATTACTTTAATTTAAAGTTCTGCCATACTGAAAATTTAAGCTACAATCTAGTGCTCCTGTAATGTGTGAAACAAATTAATCACCTGTTTCAACGTTTTGTTTCTTAATCACCTGTTTCACTGAGAGTGAGTTTCTGGGCAAAAACAGTTGCAAAAGCCTTTTTTCTGGTGAACATATTCACCAATACTATTCTTCTTGGACAAATAAGACTAACACGCTCAATTTTTGAGTCATCAAACTTGAATCAGAATGGCTGTCCTTTACTTAGACTTTGAACGACCCCAAGATGCATAGTTTAAGTTCACAAAATTAGTGCTTTGCGTTATGTAAAATAAAATTATTTTGTTCTATAATACAATGAATTTGATGTGTTTCATGCACAATAAATTAAATCATGCATATCATAACGGGAGTAGGCAGTGGTAAGCAATATTGAGAAAAATAATGGCTTTTTTTTTTGGGGGGGGGGGGGGGGGGGGGGGGGGGGGGAAGGTAAGCAAATATTATTTTCAAAAAATTTAGATATACAACAAAGCTCAAGACACATCCTCAAGGGCACACAGCTCTTTAAAGAGCAAATACCATAACCTTATTGCAACTCACACCCTGAGAGCAGAAGCTAGCACCAAACCAAAACACATTCCAAGAAATCTCATATGGTAAGCATGTTTGGAGGTGAAATTTCTTATTTACTTGAACTTACAATCACTTGGAAGTGTACTTGGTTACTTTCGATTAAGCTATCTAATCAATCACATACTAATAGAATCGCATGCATGAAACGTAAAGCAATCACACGATAGACACACGATTTTAGCGTGGAAACCCTAATCGGAAAAAAACCACGGGACCTAGTTCAGTCCAAGTTCCAAGCACTATTAACAATCGAACAGTTTACCAGAACACTTGCAACTGTACCAATCCGAAACCCACGAATCTAAGTTGAAGTTGAACCTTGCTTGCATACTCTGCAACTTACTATTCTCCCGTGCTTGAACCACGATGAATACTACACCGTGAATCTTTGCCTTGATGTACCACCAAGACACTTTTAGATCAATGAAGATTTAAAGCTTTTCAACTTGTCAAGGAGATTCTAGGGTTTTTCTTTTTCTTTGGAGGCTCTCAATATATTTCATACATAAGTTCTAACCCTAGAGAACCCATACTTTACGTATATATAGGCATTAACAAGTTTTGGAACTAATAGGAAACATGCCCAAAAATACGTCCAGATTCTCACTGGGGCAAGGAGCTAGCGAGAAGTAGCTTCGTGATCTCGGTGGCAACAATCATTGTCCAATTTTTTCAATTTTCGCTGGGGCGAGACCTTAGCGAGATGGCTCCGAGATCTGCTATTCGAGCTCCGTTGTCCTTGAAGCAATGTCCAAAACCCTCCTTAGCATTAGTTTGAACACACCGAACATTTTAAGACACAAATACATTATTTTTGTTCACACGATTGTGCCAATTACACTATAGATCTTACCGGAGGAAATCTCAAACGTGAACTCTTCTGCGGTGTACAAGCCCAATTCTTTGTCTTTCCTCTAGCTTCTTTGAGATTTGGTATTTTGTCCGCTAACTTCTACTCATTGGCATCCCTAGATGATGGACTATCAATACCCTCATTAGGGAAGGCTTGAACATCCACCACTTCGCTTGGAGATAAAATAGGTGCATTTGATGGAGATGCACCGGGCGGCGGGAATCATATCTTCCTCCAAACTCGGTTTCTTCTTTTATTGGCTACTATCCTTCTCCATGATAAAATCTCTTCTTTACCCTTCTTTCTCAAGATGATTTTCCTCCATTGTAGATTGGAGGATGTCAAAAGAATTTGCAGTAGGAGTAACATTGGACGAAGAAGGCTTTGAAGTCTCTTTTTGCTTCTCACTAGGGGGGCATTTGAATGACTCCCTTCCCTTTTTTCTTATCAACTTCTTCCCATTCAATTGAATCATTTTTCTTTGGTCTTACTCTCCATTCTTGCTTTGGAGAGCTTGGGGCAGGTGGCTTTGGTTTTAAAGGATTTTAAAGCAGTAGAGTGACCAAAAATTTTACAATCTTCACATTTTATAGGTACCCATGGAACTTCTATCCCAATCTCGTAAGGATCGTCATACCCCAAGTTGATTTTAAAAGACTTGGGAATGACTCTATTGGCTGGCACTTCAATACACAATCTAGCAAAGGTAAGCCTACTTGTCAAGAAGGTAGGTTCATCCATGTATAATGATTTACCCATAATACTACCTGAAAATCCAAGTCAATCTTCAGTCCATAATTCTAATGGAACATTGAACAATTTAACCCAAAAATGGTACACGGCTGCTATTGTTTCACAACAATCAACTTGCTACTAAAATGGCATGGCCCATTTTGGAGTATATAATTCATTGCCTCTTCATTTTTAATCTTGAAAATAAAAAAAAAACATTGTCCGCCGAGACAACATTCTCAAGAGCATTTTCTCAAATTCTTTCTGCCCAAGTTTTTACATGATAGAAAGATAATCTTTTTATCAATAAAGTAGCCAACCAAAGCATGTTCCCATTGAGCAAATTCCTTTTCAGAAATCACATTAGGTATGTTGTACATGCCATTCTCCAAGTTTCCCACATCATGAGCATTAATTTTAAATTTAGCTTTTAAAACTTTTTTATGCTCAATTACTAACACTATTAGCACTCCAAGAAGGATGAGATGTGTTACCTAGCTAAAACATTGTTGGATTGCCCCCGAGTGGCTCCTTGGAGTTTAGCAATTTGTTGGTCATTCGGCTTCACCCTAGATGCATCCGCACTTGATCCCCCACTTGTAAAGGCATTTACAGACAACTGCCTTGTTCCCCAAAGCAGTTCTAGACAAAGCCCCACACAAAGCCCCATTCACAAGAGGTAAAATTATATCGATCATCTTCTTTTCTTTTTCTTTTTCTTTTTTATTTATTCATTCTGATAAACCTTTTTGAGACCCTAATAAAGAGGCGTTTGATGATGCTATGGCAGTGGTGGACAGTGCTGAGCGGTGGTGGTGGTGGATGCGACGATGGTGGATTGTGGTGGGTGGTGGCAACGGATGGTTGAAGGTACGTAGTGGCAGCAATGGGTTGCGGCGGTGTGGAAGATTTGTTTTAAAAAAAATACAAAAAAATGGATGTACTTTATTTTCTATTTTCAATTTTTTCAACTTTTTAGCAATTGTTTTCAATTTTTTTAAATTAGAAAAGTAGTTACTAAACGTGTTTTATTTCTTTTAAAGAAATTTTACGCTAAAAGTATTACCAAACTTTGTTTTTTATGCTCATTCCATAAGGGAGTGGAATGATCATGCTCATTGTTAAAAGAGAAAATGGTTATTCCTAACAAAATATGAGAATGATCATTACTAGAAAATGGTTATTCTAACTTTAAATAGCGGTATCAAACAAAAGAATAAGAATGAAAGTGGAGATAATCATTTCATCCTGTTACATTCCCTTATACCAAAAATAGTGCTTGCAAAGTGTACAGCTACAGGATCTGGGTCAATTGTTCCTCTCAAATATTCACAAATTCTATTTTCAAACACCGTTTTAGAAATTTTTCTCAATTGGCCTCCTCTTAAGTTCTTAACTATATATATATAGTTATTTTGCTTTAAATACCCTTTATATATTATATATAAATTTATAGACATTATACATACATACATATGTATTATATAAATAAGGAAATCGCCCTTTTTTCTCTCATCTAAACTTCATTCTCTTATCTCTCGCCTTGGGTCCTCCTCCCTACCTACATTTCCCCGCAGCCCCACTACCCACAGAGAGAGAGAGAGAGAGAGAGAGAGCAATGGCTCTTTTAGAATGATAGTGCAGAGAAAGAGTAATGATTTTATTTTGTTTGAATATTGACCAATAATTCAAAGCAAAAATGAAGATAATAATTTGATTTTTATTTGGGTTCAATAGAATACTAACCAACAATTCAAGGCAAAAAAAATGAGATAATGAAGTAATTTTACCTTCTCTGTTAACCTCTAACTTTGATAGGGGGGTATTTATACTATTTAAAAATCAAGGGGTAACTTTTTGTATTTAAGCCAAAGGTTTGGGGAGGTTGGTGTAATTTGCCCAAACTATTTCTTTCTTATGTATTTGATTAGGAATTAAAAATGCCAAAACTAAAATAGGAGGAAGTTTTAGTTATTACAATTGGGCTGTTAGATGCCTCTAACTAAATACACATGAGATGGATCATCTTTACCAATGAGTAGTTGGGTTCGAGTCCTACTAGTCATTTGTTGGGGTTAAATTTACCCTTCAGTGCCACATGAAAAACACAAATAGCTGTGAGATGGTGAGACACAATATTTCTTGGTGAGCATGTGAAGTAACCTTCTGCACATCCATTTTCCCAAACAAGAGACGGATCATCTTTAGCAAAATTCAGGCCCAAACTGGGGCAGGTGGCATCATTCGTAACAGATGAGTTGGGCCCATAATGGTAGTTTCCTGAAAAATCATGTTGGCCACTAGCGTAATGCCTGAACAATGGGCCCCTCGTGGTGGGCTACACCCAGTGGACGACCTCTCAGGCCCATCAGATCAGCATTTTCAACCATGTTCATTGTAATTAGATGTTGATTAAAGAAGCAGAAAGAAAGTAAACCCAAATGACCCCAAATTTTAATATTCACTTAGTTTGAACAACTTGCATGGGTATTGTAAAAAAAGCACTCAAAATCTTCAACAAATGTTTCTGTCAGATAAATCTGAGGGCTCTCATGACAACTTGAAGCAAATTACTTATAAAATATTTGTTAACAAAACTCCAACAAAATACTATTACAAAAATCTTCCAATTAATTAAGTAGACTTTCGATTCACAAAGTCTACATCAACCCAACGAGAGAGATTATTTTATTTTTAATTTTTATTCTATTAGCCTGACAACCCAACAACCAGTGACATGCAATTTGACAAATTTGCAAGTTCCATTTTATTTTTAGGCTTCACAGGTTGTCAAGGAATTGATATTTCATTAACCCACGTAATCAAGTGGTACTATTTTATAGAGTAGCACATGGCTAATAATTAATTATGATCCATATTCTTTGCTCGGTATTCTCTCTCTCTCTCTCTCTCTAGCTAATTAGTTGTTGGAAATTAATTAACTTGAATGAAACTGATAACCCAATGACTAAGTTTTAACATGATCTTGGAACAACTCGCGTTCATTCTAAAAAGACACGGCAAATGAATTTTTTTATTTTATAATTAGATTAATCCGGTGACTACCTTAAACTTGAACCAAAGTACCCCTAAAACAATTATTAACAATTCCTACTAGGCATTTTTATGAAAATTATCTAATCAAGCTAGTTATTTCTTTGACTTTTATGAGTCTACATGAACCTAACCATGGAGTTATGTTTAACTTTTATTTTATCTTAATCTAGCCTGACAACCAGTAAAATGGTCCTGGATAAATCTGCATATGTATTATGACAAGCTCCTGTATCTTTGTATATTGTTTTGCTTGGTATACTCTCTCTCTCTCTCTCTGGGTATTAGCTGTGTTATTACATATTGAGTGACAAATGAAAGTTGATAACCCAAAACTCAAAATTTGAACATGCTCTTAACAACTTGCATATAAACTAAACGGACTCAATACTTTGAACAGTGTCCCTGACATATTCATCTAGTGGCTTCGATTATAACTTTTGAAGTAAATTGCCTCTAATACATTAATTAACAATTTCTACCAAATACTCTTATGAAAAAACCATCTAATTAAGGTATTTAGTTATAGACTATTACAAGTCTACATCAATCTAACAAGGGATATTAAGTTTTTTTTTATTTAAATTCATCCTGGCAACCTCAACAACCAGTAACATGCTTTTTGAGCAATTTGCATGTATTTTGACAAGTTCCATTTTCTTTGTATTATTCACAGGTTGTCAAGGCATTGATGTTTCAATCACTCATGTGATCAAGTGGTATTATTTTGCTTGGTACTCTCTCTCTCACTCTCTCTCTGTATTAGCTAAACTGTTTTTTGATATTAATTAACAACAAAATGAAAATGATAAACCCAAAAACTCAAATTTTAAGAGGCTTTTTGAATAACTTGCATGTATTTCTAAAAGGACTCAAAATTCGGATCAATATTTCTATTAGATTAATATGGTGGCTCAAAGACAACTTGAAGGAAAATTTACGTACACGTAAAACATTTATCAATGGTTCGTACAAAAAATTCTAAAATTCACTTGATTAAGGTAGTTATTGCTAGACTTTCAAAATGTCTAGGCTAATCTAACAAGAGAGTATTCGGACTGGTTGTGGCTTGCTTAATGTGTGTGTGAGAGTTCTTAGATTGACCAAAAAAAAAATCTAATGAGTGCAAGTTTAATTATTTTTTTTAAAAAAAATGAATAATTAGCCTAACAACCCCAACAACTAGTAACGTGCTCTTTGAGAAATATTTATGTATTATGACAAGTTTCATTTTCTTTGTCCTCTTTACATGGTGTCGAGGCATTGACATTTTAATCCCACATGTAATCAAGTGGTACTATTTTGAAGAGCATCACATGGCTAACAATTCAATATGATCGCTCCAAAGAAAGTAATAACCAATGAACCACCCCAACTTTTAATATGCTCTTTGAACAACTTGCATGTATAATCTGAAATCCCTCCAAATTTTGAACAATGTTTATCTTTGATAAATCTTGGCTTCCATGACAACTTGAGGCAAATTACTTGTAAAACATTTATTAATAATTCCAAGAAAATAGTATTTTAAAAATCGTCTATTAATAATTCCAACAAAATACTATTATAAAAATCCTTTATTAATAATTCCAAAAACTCTTTCGATTCACAAGTCTGCATAAACCTAACCAGGGGAGTTCATTTTTTTTTTTTTTTTGTAAATTTGGCCTGACAACCCAACAACCAGCAACAGACAATTGGATAAATTTACATGTTTAATGACAGGTTCCAGTTTCTTCATAGTTTTCAGAGGCTGTCAAGGCATTGACATTTCAATAACTCACGTAATCAAGTGGTACTATTTTAAAGAGTAGCACATGGAAAATACTTAATTATGATCCATATATTTTTGCTTGGTAATCTCTCTCTCTCTCTCTCTCTCTCTCTCTCTACTACCTAAATATTTGTTAGATACTAATTAATTAATAAAATGAATGGAACTGATGACCCAATTATAACCGAGTTTTAGCATGATCTTTGAGCAACTTGCATATATTCTAAAAGGATTCCTACAATATACTTTTATAAAAAATGGTCTAATGGAGGAAGGTATTTCTTGGACTTTTACGAGTCTACATCAACCTAACAATAGAGTAATGTTTATTTTTTATTAAGCCAGACAACCATTAACACGCTCTTTGATTAACTTGCATGTATTATGACAAGCTCCATGATATTTGTACTCTTCACTGGTTGTGATGGTATTGACTTTTCAATCACAGATTATCAAGTGGTATTACTTTAAAAAGCAGCACATGGGTAATAATTACGAATCATCCATTTTGTTTTGCTTGGCATACTCTCTCTCTCTCTCTCTCTCTCTCTCTCTCTCTCTGAATTAGCAAAGACATTATTTGAAATTGATTAACAAAGAAGAGTAAAAGTGATAACCCACATGCTCTGTGAACAAGTTGTATGTATTATAAAAGAACTGAATACTATAAAGTTACTTGCCGTCAGATTACTATCTGAGGCATTGACATTTCATTCACACAATTAATCAAGTCGTACTATTTTAAGGAGTACAAAATTGCTAATAATTAGAGAAAACAACAATCCTATAGACTAATGAATGTCCAGGGACCCCAAAGATTAAGTGAAATTCGGCCTTTCCCTCTTGAAAACATTTTTAAAGACTGAGAATCGCCTTTGATTTCTATGTATAAATGAAAGTCAAGAAGTAACATTGAAAAAGATATGCGCGAAAATAGTGAAAAGTGGACCTAAATTTGGACTCCACTAGTTTTAATCCCACTGCATTCTATCATACATGGAGTATGACTGTATGAGTCCCGCAATCTTAATTTTGTTTTCAAACGCCTTATGAGATTTTAATTAAATTTGATTTCTTCTCTATGCATGAAAGTGCATGAAACTAATGATCAGAAGACCAACAAAAAGAAAGAAAAAAAAAATATTCAATGTGTCGTGGAAACATGGACCCAGGGGGAGGGGTGGGCGAGAAGGCCTTGTCCCCTCCCCACTTCCAACCCCAAAACCAACTCAATTGGCCAATCCCAAAACATGGATCGAGGGAGAGGTCAACAAGGTGCTCCTTGAAAACATGCGCTAAGTGTTTTCAAGGGGGTAAGTGCTCCCCTTTGCTGGTTCCCTCTGTCCTTGTTTCACAGGACACATGCTGTCCTCAGTGGCCCCTTTCTCGGTGCTTGTTTTTTCCATTTTTTTTTTCTCTCTTTCTTTCTTGAGGGGCTCAGTCCTTGTTTGCACAGGGCATATGTCATACTTAAGGCCCGTCCTTGTATGGAAGTGGGAAAACCGAGGCTAAAATCGAACTAGTTTCACCGAGAACGGGAATATTGCACATTCTTCTCTGTATTTTGGGGGGGTGCAATTTGTTGTATGTGTGTGAATTATTGAGAGCACTAACCATTTTAGCTGATCACATGACTGCCTGTTGAGAGCACTTCATTTAGGATTACATTTTACTCAAAAGATATATATTGCAAGTGGAACAAATGAAGAATCGCAGAAACAATTTGTTTATTGCCACGTCTCAAATAAGAGGCCTTGTATTCTACTTCCCGGCTTGTCCATCCATTTTCCTTTTATTTTCGCTTGAAGAGCACTTCAGTTAACGTTCATCCAATCACCAACAAAAAGAAAATATGGTAGAAAAAAAAACATTTATCTTCAACTTTGGAAACAAAAATCCTGGGGGAATTTGGCTCCCCAACTCTGGAGAAATTGAATTGCTGTGGGGATTGAACGATGAGCTTTAAAAACTCTAAATTAAGATGCATGAGTGACCATTGATTGATGATTAAATTAAGGGCATCAATTTCTAGATCTCCTCTACAAAAAGTCTACTTCACCATGCCAGTACAAATTTGCCTAATATAGTATTTTATTTGGCACTAGATATTGATCAACAAAAAAATCAAGGTGAAAACCCGACAACCCCAACTGTTAAGATGGCCATCAAACAATTAGCATTGAGTAACAAAACCTCTTATCCGGATATGGATTTATTTATTGATGATAATGCTAGTGGCTATTCAATTAATCAATTTATGATATCGCATGTCATGTATAAATAAATATCACACACAAAATAAGACACGATACTTGGCGTTGAAAACTCATACTCGGGTAAAAAAACATGGGATTTAGTCCAACCAATCAATCCACTATCAAGAATAATAATACAAGTTAATAAATTAAAACCCAATCCTAACCGAATCCTCATGCCTCAGGTGCCAAATCCACGAACTTGCAGGTATGTCCTCTGTCATGCCCCGTAACCAGGCCTATGCGGATTTAAGGTACATGACCGGCCAGTAGCAAGGCTATCTGAGGCCGTATTATATAAATTGGTTGATCACCTGTGCGAATAAATAGAGGTTCGGGATATCACATCCTCCTTGTACCAATTGAATCCCCAAAATCTCGTATCACCCCTTTGATATGATTTTTCAGTGATTGATTGAATGTCGAATCCCAGGACATCGTCAGAATTCTCTGAGTGCTGGCTAACTCCACCACCACCACAAACCCACAAAGGATTTGTCATGCCATAGATCACATCCCAGACGACTACTAAGGATCTATTGCACCATGGCAAGATAAGAGAACTTTCCTTAAAAAAATCTCTCCGTATGTAATTCACTTCAAGATGTCTCTCTGAATAAGAATAATCTTCTAGGGCTGTAGAGAGAAGGTATGAAACCTAATTTTTGTCTTTCTATAGCCCCACATTTATAGTGGAGGCATTCTAAGATTTGTAGATTTCTGTTCTGGTAGACTCCTTGCCAAAATCGCAACTTTCTAATGTAGGAGTTTCTAAGAACTCTTTCTTGCACGACTGCTTAATTAGTAACCCTAAAAAGACTTCATCTTTTTATAGGAAACAAATTAGAGTTCTAAAAATACAAATTTCATATTTAGCAATTTTTGTAGAAAATTCCCAACTCGCTCCAGCGAACTCTATCGAAAGGTATCGAGTCAGTCTGTCAATTTTGCACACTCTCTGCATCTTCGATCAAAAGGTATTGAAGTCGATCTAAAGGTATTGAAGTAGTCTGTTTTTCTCCAATTACTGAATCTTTAATCGAAAGCTATCCAAATCTATCCAAAT
Source organism: Euryodendron excelsum (assembly GCA_033060915.1). Taxonomy (NCBI): domain Eukaryota; kingdom Viridiplantae; phylum Streptophyta; class Magnoliopsida; order Ericales; family Pentaphylacaceae; genus Euryodendron; species Euryodendron excelsum. The sequence continues at coordinate 67,546,072 of CM065377.1, read as the reverse complement.
GAACCAAAACTCTCTGAGTTGCTTTAAATATGATGTTTAAGTACATCCAAGCACTTCTTAGCCAATGCATAGATGATGAACACTTTAGCTCTTATAACCTTAAGTTTTACAACACTCAAGAACGACTCAAAACACATATTACAACTCTAAAAACAAATTACAATCAATGTGTTTTTGTTCAGGGAATTTGTCAAAACTAAATGACCTAACAATCTCCCCCTCAATTCTGTGACAAAACACAATATAAGAACAAATACATCAAAATGACTTTAACTAACCAAATACAAAGTTATGCTTAAGAAAGTCATGTGTGTATCTGTTTATCTGCAAATACAACACTAAAACAAGAATATCTATAAAATGAATGTGTGGTATAGAACAATAAGAAGCACATATCACAAGGTATATAAACTCAATTCTTCTCCCCAACTCCCCTAAACATGTTTCTCCCATAAATAATATTTTCTCCCCTTTAATACATGTCAGCTCATATTTCTCTTCCCCTTTTTGTCACGAATTGTCAAAGGATATTCAAAATAAACTCAACTCAATGACCAAAGAGAGATTATTAATAAAGGAGAAAAAAATAACAATCATACTAACGCAGGACGGAGTCGTGAGTAGATTTCGTTCTAGTAGATAAATAGTCTAAATCTCGTTCTACAAGACAAAGATAACTTGGCGTATCAAGAACAAGAGAAAAAATCTCCAAAGTTTGAAATTTTATTAATCAAAAGTTGCATTTTTTTACATTAAGAGAGCTTTTATATATATGCCAAAAAGAGTAGTGAGCAAGTAATAGCAAATAGGAAACTAAATACCTAAGGAAACTAGCTAACTAGGAAACCATTGGAATTAGGAAACTAAATACCTAAGGAAACTAGATAACTAGGAAACCATTAGAATTAGGAAACTAAACTAATCTGCCAGAACTAATGTCATACAATCTTGTCCTACATCAGTCCCTTCCATTTGAAAAGAACTCGACCTCGAGTGATAGTCTCTTCCATTCATGTAACCCGTCCTTCATTTTTAAGACAGTTTTCCACTCATTTCCTGGTTGGATTCAAATATGATGGTAACAACTGCATCAGTCAATTTTTGAAAACAACGTGGTTCCATGCAGCATGTCCAACATATCATCCAAACACATGATAGAAAATTTATATTAGACAGTGATTTTGTTAATAGCACAACTTGCAACATACATGCACCAACTCCCATCTTTCTTTGGTGTGAGTGAGGCTAACACCGCATATAAACCCATGCTCTTCAAAATGAAATCTTTGTGTAGTAACTCTTCGACCTTCTCTCGTGAGATTTCATGCTTATAAGTACTCATGTGGTAATTTGGTACTCATGTGGTACCAAGTCAATGTGTTGTCGAATATTTCACATCAAAGGTGATGCATCGGGTAAATCCTCTAAAGGATCTCCTTAGACTCGTCCAGTAATGGTTGTTACATTGTTGGTATAATTGTAATGGGTATAGATTCTTCCACCACAGGTGCCTTGACTATCGTAGCATAGATCTCTTGTACCTCCTTAACATCAATGACAAACTCTGTGCTTGATCTTGCTAAGGTAAGGAAAGATTGTCCCTCCATCTTAGAAGGTTTGCTGGATATCGGAGTAGCTTTTGGTGGAGTCATGACAATCTTGTGACCTCCCTGTGTGAAGAGATAGATGTTATCCCTCTCTTTGAACTTTGCGTCTACATCAAACTACCCTTCTGTCTCAAGTAAATCATTATATGCAGAGAATCGATGAAACTCAGAAACATACTCATGAACATACCTCGAACCTTGTTAACATTTCTGATATTGCTCGAATATAATCTAATCATAATTAGAGGGAAGAAATCTTGCTCGCATCAACTGTTTCATTCGATGCCAAGTCTGAATCTTGTTTTTATTTTGTCGCATACATGAGAATTGTAATTGCTCCCACCAAGCAGAAGCACCACCCTTAAGTTTGTACATGGTTCGCTCCCAGATGTGCTTCACAAATGGAATCACCTTGCAAGAATACGGGGGTCGCGATGTCGTAAAAATTGAAAAATTCGATGTCATTATCTCCCAAGGAAATTCTGCAAATATAGCAAACAACACTCAACTAGCACGGGAACTTATCATTATGGATTGTAAATGAGAATCTTTTCTTTTTCTAATATAAAAGAGACCGAAAATTTGTTAGTTTTGAGATGATGGTTGTTCTATGACTAGTGCAAGTACTTAACAATTAATGAAGGCGATAAAATCTAATTTTTATGCAATTATGGAAAAGCTTAGACATGGTTGATTCAATCCACCAATTCACAACAAAGGTTTCAAATAAGAGTTTTATAACTCAAATCAAGAATCGCACATTAAATTCTTGATTCGGAAGATTTTGACCATAAATGCTTGGGTTTATGTTTGATTGAGTGTAAGGATGACATCTATGAGTAGCACACTAGAATCAAACCTTAGAAATGTGCAATACTTATACCAAATATCAAGTTGTGCATAAATATTACCAAGAGGGGTCATGAAGCTAAGTTTTCCAATGAATCTGACACTCAATCAAATAAAACTATAGAAGTCTAGAGGTATAGCTTTAAAGTTCACATCTCATTTCTAAACCCTTGAAGATTTTTGGTGGATCTTCACAACCACATCCAAGAGATGTTTAGCTACTAGAATCCATAATACAAAGCATAAATGAAGGTAAATCTAACATTAAACTAAGTAAAACTAGTGTTTGGTTGCTAAGAAAATGAGAGAAAATGACAAAAAAGTGAGAGAAACATCCACTTCATACATAAACATTCATTTACAACAATCCAAAGAGAAATAAATGAGAAAATGACAAAGCTTTTATGAAAACCTAACTAAAACCTTACAAAATCTCCCAAAAGTTCATTGAAAAGCTCCTTCCTACTGTCCAGATCTGCAAATTCTCGAACACCCCTTTTTGTCCCCCCACACATAACCTTTATATTCTGTAGAAAATCAGACTTTGTACAGACTGATCGATCGGTGAAGAATTGCGATCGAATGGCCGATCGAATTGAAAAACGCACTATCTGAAGTTTTGCTTTGTGTTGTTTGTGGGAGGCGTTCCGACGTCATCGATCAAATGGCCGATCGATCGGAAAAACGCCATATCTGAAGTTTGCTGCAGAAGGCCGAACAGAGCTATTTCCAATGTTGCCGATCGAACGGGATGTGCTGTGATCAATAGGCTGATTGAACCTTCGAAGGACGGTTCGATCGGCTGATCGATCGGTCTGTTAGCCCGATCGAACGGTCTTTCTATTTTTTGCCCATTGGCCTCGTCTTAAGCTCCGATTCCTGTAAAAAGTGCACAAAAGGGGTTTAATACTTTTTAGGAGTTAAAATACTAAATTAACACTTAAATTTAACTAATCAACTGCCAATTTAGGCTTAGAGATTACTATTTCCGAGAGTAATCACGATCGAAAAAATGCCCTCTCTGAAGTTTACTGCAGAAGGCCGAATAGAGTTATTTCCGACGTCGGCGATTGAATGGGATGTGTTGTGATCGATCGGCCAATCGAACCTTCGAAGGATGGTTTGATCGGCCGATCGATCGGTTTGTTGGCCCGATCGAACGGTCTTCCTATTTTTTGCCCGTTTGCCTCGTCTTACGCTCCGATTCCTATAAAAAGTGCACAAAAGGGGTTTAATACTTTTTAGGAGTTAAAATATTAAATTAACAATTGAATTCAACTAATCAACTGCCAATTTAGGCTTAGAGATTAATATTTTCGAGAGTAATCACGATTGGAAAAACACCCTCTCTGAAGTTTACTGCAGAAGGCCGAACAGAGCTATTTCCGACGTCGCCGATCGAACGGGATGTGCTGTGATCGATCGGCCGATCAAACCTTCCAAGGACAGTTCCATCGGCCGATCGATCGATTTGTTGGCCCAATCGAACGGTCTTCCTATTTTTTGCTTGTTTGGTCTTAAGCTCCGATTCCTGTAAAAAGTGCACAAAAGGGGTTTAATACTTTTTAGGAGTTAAAATACTAAATTAAGACTTAAATTCAACTAATCAACTGCCAATTTAGGCTTAGAGATTACTATTTCCAAGAGTAATCAATACGTAACCAATTTGACCTTCTTCTCTTTGTTAATGCCCATAGATTCAAAGAATCGTTCAACTTCATTCAACCAATCGAGGAAGTCTTTTATGCTCAACTGTCCGTCAAAAGATGGTAGTTCCATTCTCATACGGAAGTTATTTTGTTGATATTCCTTTCTAGGTTAATTGAATAAAGATAAATCCTCGGTCTCCTCATCCATTGAATCTCCATCATAAACTAAATTATGCCTTATGCGCACATGTTGTTGTCTCACATGATTAGGATTTTCAACCCTTGGTTCCCATGGTTCAATTGTTGGGGGCCTTTTGAGATTCAGTCTAGCCAATAGATCACGAATCTCTATTAATTGTTGCCCTTGCCTCTCGACCGCATCCCACAAAGCATCAACCCTACGAGCACTAGTTGTAGGGGTTTGCTGCTCTACTCCTTTATATGCCATTGTTATGGAAAACAAGGGAAGACCTTGCTCTGATACTAATTGACGCAGGTTGGAACCGTGACTAGATTTTGTTCTAGTAGACGAATAGTTTAGATCTCTTTTTAGAAGACGAAGATAACTTGGCGCACCAAGAACAAGAGAAAAAATCTCTGAAATTTGAAATTTTATTAATCAAAAGTTGTGTTTTTTTATATTGAGAGAGAGAGCCTCTATGTATAGGCCAAAAAGAGTAGTGATCAAGTAATAACAAATAGGAAACTAAATACCTAAGGAACCTAGCTAACTAGAAAACCATTAGAATTAGGAAACTAAACTAGAAAACTAAATACCTAAGAAAACCAGATAACTAGAAAATCATTAGAATTAGGAAACTAAACTAATCTGCCAAAACAAATGTAGTACAATCTTGTCCTACATCACATACTCAATGAGAGAAACAAGTAAACTATCTTGAACATGAATAAGATGAAATCAAATCAAAGCACCTCTTATGTATGATAGGACAAATAAACACAAATTTTTTTAATAAAAATAAAAAGGTAATTATGCACATCATTAGAGCCTTAGGTGTCCATGCACACAGTCAGATAATTCAAATAATGCTCAAAACATTAATAAAGAACTTGGCACATGAAGTAAAGTGAAATTCTAGACTCTTTGTTACAAGATGATGATATTCATGAAAACAACGAAGTGTGTAGACAATGAACTCAATATGTATCAACACTTGTTTGAAAATACTAGTAGAGATCAATGTTAATATGACTATTCAAATTCTCATGAAGCTCGCACTACTAGAAGTCAAACCTAGTTATGTCCTACATTCATTTGTTGATATAACAATGAATGCTCCCCCTCAACACATATACATGATAAGCCAACCCTATCTCTCCAGATGGAATATATCATGCAATACAATGGTAGCTTTCATATACATGAGTAGGGTAGCCTTCTCCTCTTATCACATAACAATGACAACTATACTTACACTCACTGGTAGCCCTTTCCATCATGCAAAACTCATCTTTTCTTTTCTTTTCTTTTTTTATAGCATGAAAGGAAAGCAAAACAACCGAGTCACATGGGGGTGTGTAGAGATCAATAATGAGATTAGGACATAGGTCAATCTAGTGTGTGATTATCCAAAAAACATGAGAATAGTACAAACTAATGAGAATCACATACATGATTTCAACAAGGTCAATAGCTTTAAGTGTGCGCAAAATACACTAGGTTCATAACCATGAAAACCATCACTCAAACAATGAGTAAATAATTAAACTTAGTGGGGCACATGGGTTCTACACAATCTATTGAGCATCATTCTCATCATATGAAATTAAGCATAAATGCCAATAACCCATTAAAGATGTACAATCACAAAAAAAATCTTTTGTATGTTTTTAATTTATCAAACTGAATAGAAAAGTTAAAAATAAAAATAAGATCATAGCACTAGTACCAAACGATAAACATGAAGTACAAATATCCTAGGCTATGTCATAAGCAATCATCCCTTAGCAATGGGGTCTACAAGCATACAAATCCTCGTACAGTAAATCCATGGATCCAAATACTTAGCACCTTACTCTTATAAAACAAATTTTAAAAATCAATTCTTGAGTGTCTAGCTCTAATACCAATTGAGTAAAAAAAACCTCTTATCCGAATATGATGGTGATGCTTGTGGCTATTCAATTAATCAATTTATGATCAATAATTTTCAATTGCATGTCATGTATACGTAAATATAAACCAATCACACATAAGATAATACACACGATATTTAGCGTGGAAAACCCAAACTCGAGTAAAAAAACCACGGGACCTAGTCTAGCCAAACAATCCACTATCAAGAACAGTAATACAAGTTCACAACTTACAACCAACTCTAGCCGAATCCTCGCGCCTCTGGTGCTGAATCCACGAACTTACGGCTATGTCCTCCTTGTACCAATCGAATCCCTACGATCTCATATCACCCATTTGATACGATTCTTCAGTGATAGATTGAGTTTCGAACTCTACGACATCGTCAGAATACTCCGAGCACTGACTAACTCTACTACCACCACAAACCCACAAAGAATTTGTTGCGCCTTAGATCACATCCAAGACAACTACTAAGGATCTTTTGCACCATGGCAATATAAGAGAACGTTCTTTAATAAAATCTCCCCGTATGTAGTTCTCTTCAAGATGTCTCTTTAAATAAGAATAATCTTCTAGGGCTGTAGAGAAGAGGTATGAAACCAAATTTTTGCCTTCCTATAGCCTCATATTTATAGTTGAGGCATTCTAGGGTTTGTAGATTTCTATTCTGGTAGGCTCCTTGCCAAAATTGTAACTTTTCAATATGGGAGTTTCTAAGAACTCCTTCTTGTGCGGCTACTTAAATAGAAACCCTAAAAAGACTTCATTTTCTTATAGCAAACAAATTAGAATTCTAAAAACACAGGTTTTCTTTTCAGCAATTTCTGCAGAAAATTCCTGACTCACTCCAGTGAACTCTATCGAAAGGTATCGTGTCAATCTGTCAATTTTGCACACTCTTTGCATCTTCGATTGAAAGATATCAAAGTCGATCCAAAGGTATCGAAGTAGTCTCTTTTTCTGCAGTTGCTGAATCTTCAATCAAAAGCTATCCAAATTGATCCAAATGAATCGTAACTCTCTAAACTACTTCAAACATGATGTTTAAGTACATCCAAGCACTCCTTAGCCAATGCGTAGATAATGAACACTTTAGCTCTTATAACTTTGAGTTTTATAACACTCAGGAATGACTGAAAACACAAATTACAACTCTAGAAATAAATTACAATCAATGTGTTTTTGTCCACAAAATTTGCCAAAACTAAATGACCTAACAAGCATAAAATCCAACAAAACTCCCATTTCTCTATACTCCTCACATCGTTCTCACATTTCAACAACACATGCAATTAGTTTAAATAGCACTAACAATGCCACCAATTAAATGTGACCTCCCAAAATAATCTTTTGACCCAACAATTTTTTTTGAATTGTGTGATGAATTAATCCTTTGGTTTCGCCTGAGAGTCTAATTAGTAGTAGATTACAACAGCGAAAACGATAATAAAATAATGGGATCAAGATTTATGATCCAATAGGTTTGGTAACATGCTCCAATATTCAGAACTGCAATTTTCGGTAACCACTAACTACAGTCGAGAGCTCAGAAACACCTTAATAGTGATTTTCGTCCTTGCTAGTTATATGACTTCTCTCTTTATATTGGCAATATAACAATTAGTATTGTGAGTCAAGTCTGATACTTCTAATGACTTGGATAATTAACAATTTTGTGCAAACTAACTATGTATCTTTTTTAATCTCTAACTAAATTTGAAGCAATTGTTGGAATGAATTATTTTAATGCATATTGTTCTATTTGTTGACATTTGTGTCTGTTTATGACAAAAATATTGATTTTGACTAAGATCTCTTGTAAGAGTTGATGAATGAAACTTATAAAAACGTTATGTCTATATGTTCACACGAGTACAAAACAACAACCATTTAAAATATATAACAAAATTATGTGAAGCTACATACCAACTTGTTCCGCAAAAATGAGTTTTTCACTAAAAGTGACTTGGACACATGGGTTTGTAACAAACAATGTTGTCACAATAGTCTTCAGATGCATGATTTTTTGGGACAGTACTTTTGTTTCAATTAGTCGCTTATGAATACTTTTATCGACAAATTAATTTGGTCTACAATAGTCACAACAAAAAGTTTATATAATAAATAAGTTGGAGAAATTTTTTGTATAAATTATAAGAAAATTTGTTGCAACTATACATTTGTCACAGTTCGTGGAGATGTCAACAATATGTTGTGACAAGATGACATTTTCTATAACTTAACGTAACAAAAGATTGAGTTTCATCATGAGAAATGTATCTAGTGTGAAAAATAGTCTTTGTCATGAAAAACAAACTATTGCAACAAAGTCCTTATGTTAGTAGAAACAAAAGCTATCACTACAAAATACAATTTGTCAAAAATAAAAAATAAACCTATTACAGCAAAAGATTTTCATCTTCATAAACTTCCTAATGAAACAAAGTCAATTCGTACTTCGAAACTAACCTATTGCATAAAATCAGTATGTCATAAACAAACCTATCATGACAACACTATTTTCTCGCAAATTATTGCAACGAAATATTTTTGTAGCAGATCTTGTGGCCAACCATGTTCTTTAGAAAAAGTTTCTTTGTTTATGTATGTACTTGTAGCAACAAAAGCATGCCTAAAAGCGATACAAATTTTCTAGGGTAAATAATTATTTTATCCCTTTAACTTTGTCTCGGATTTAAATGTCATCCTTCAACTTTGATTTTTTCTATTTAAGTCCTCCAATTTTTTTTTAAAAAAAAATCAATGTGGTCTAATTTTTGAAAATAGGTAAGAAAATTAAAAATTAATTACACTTTATCCCTCTAAATTATAAACTTAATGTCACTTTACCCCATTGAACTAGAAATAATTACATTTTTACTATCATAAAATTTAAAATTAGGGATTTCTATGGTCAAAATTCTATACTAATCTTTGGAGCAAACAGAAAAATTATTTCATGGCCATGAAATATTATAAACAATCTCAAAAGTCAAAGAAAATGACCAAAATGTTCTATAAAATCTTGCTTTCGTGAACCGCCATGAAATTTATAAACTACATGGATTTACTGTCACTTGGAGGAGTGTTTGATTATTCCTTGCTAAGCACTCTAATCAATCACACATTAATCTAAATCGCATACACGAATAATAAAGAAATCACACACAGGACAAGACACACGATATTTTTCGCGTGAAAACCCAAACTTAAAAAATAACTACAAGACCTAATCTAGCAATCAATCACTATCAAGAACTTAATACAACTCAACTTACAAACCAACCCTAGATATCCCAATCCTTAGGTGATGAGTCCTAGTACTTTCGAGCATGCTCTCTTTGATTTGACTAAACCTCGCGATCGCGTATCTTTCCACCACGATACAATTCTTTAGTAGTAATTGCTTAAGTGTTGAATACCACAACACCATCGAAATTCATCAAGCTATATCAACGAATAATTCACAAGAACAAATTACAACTATACCACGACGAATTTCACACCACAAATTCTAGTCCATCTTTAAGTTGAACTGATCTTGCTCGCACACACCACCATTTACCATTTTTCCATACTTGGACCACGACGAATTTCACATCACAAATTCCCATCTTGATGCACCATCAAGACTAAATTGATAAAAATTTAAAATTCTTCTTCTTGTTAAAGAATAGAGAGAGACTTCTATGTCTTCAAAGATGTCTTCTTCACATGGATGACAATCTCTCTCAATAATGTCTCTCTAATATTATTTTCTTTTAGGTTTGCAAAGTGGAGGTGTAAAACCTAACTTTGACCTTCCTCTAACTTCATATTTAAAATAAGAGTCACTGGATAAACTTAGACTTTCAAACCAGTCCAAAACTCATTTGGAAATCATGCATAGGCTTTTGTAGAAGTTATAGAGCAATCCCAACCAAATTAAAAGATTTCCAAAACAATCTTTCGGTGGTGGCCACGGCGCCAAGGTAGCTGCAACACACTGTCTCACATAACAACTTCCTACATATCTTGAGGTGGTGATAAGGAAGCTTCAAGGGAGCGCCAACTGCTAGACCTTCTCTAGAATCACTAAACAAGTTCGTCCCAACTCCAAGGCAACTTCAACACTTTGTATTGAACTTGACCTGCTGAAGTTTTTTCTAGAAATTCAAGCATTCTTTAGCATTTTTTTTGGATCTCCAATCCTATTCAACTACATATGACTCAAACCCTTAAAACTCATTTTACATGAAAGCTCAATTGAAGTGATATTACAAAAGTTTTATTCATAGAATTTGCTAAGACAATAAAAGTCCTAACACACCAATTATTGGCCCTGCCTATAAAAGAGATTTTTTAAATTACATATTTGTTAACAGGAGACAAAAAAAATCTTGTACTATATTATATTAGAAATGCTACAAATGTTAAATTTTTTTCTTTTCTTAATAGTATCAATATGAACTTAAATTCAAATAATTTAGGGGTAAAAATTTAACGTTTAACGGGTAAGTGAAACTAAATCATAATTGAGAAAGTCAAAGTATAATTAATCTTTAATTTTCTTTTAAGATGTTGAAAGGCTTAAATCGAAGAAATTAAAGTTGAAGAATGACATTCAAATCTCAGATAAAATTGGAAGGACAAAATGTTAGTTTACCCAATTTTTTATATTGTGACTAAAGTTTTTGTCACTATATGTATGTGCTTATTGCGAGGAGTTGGTGTTTTTTATCACAATAAACTTATTTGAACGAACTCATTGGACAAAATGGCGACGAAAACTTTCGTTGTGATGTCTATTGTCACAGAATTTGGACTTCTGGTGACAAATCTTTAGCAACAAAAGAGCATTTTTGTTGTAGTAATACCTCTAGTTATCAACCTATTTATCTATCCATTTATCTAACAATAAAAGTAGTATTACCATTCTAACTTTTATTTTTTGAAATGGTAAAGTACATGGATTGCCACTTTATTGGCCACCTTTAATTTTTCTTGTTTCTTTTAGATATTCTATCTTAAATGAAAAGTAAAAATCTCTTCGGTTAACTTTTGACATTCTATTTCTTATTTACTATCTCATTAATTATCTTTAATTTAAAAAGGTTCCTATTCTTAAACTTTCTCTTCCTCTCTCTATATCTATATCCATTTATCTACATAATATATATGTAAACACCAATAAAAGTAATGTTTATCTCCATTTTTATCCTTTTTTCTAAGGGACATCAATATACTCTTGACACTCATATATCTCATAAGAGTAGTTCAATTTGACTCACTCTCTTTTTTAGTATGTGTACAGGTAAACATTAATAATTCATAGAAAAATTATTTTTACTCAAAGTTTCAAGCACCACTTATATAATTATTACATTTATTTAAGTTTTCTTTGCGTATATTTCTATTTTCAAGCATGAGAAGATAATAGAATGCAAGACTAATTTTTACATAAAAATAAAATGAGCTTCTATTTAGCCTCAACAAAATATAAAGAAAAAAGACAAATTAATTATTTCTTAAAACATTTCAACTCAATCATTGATTAAAGTGGATTGGAAATCCTTTTGAATCCCGAAAATTGCCTACGGATTGATTCTATGCTAAATCTCTCAGCAATTTTCTTTTTCATGTATAAAACCAAAGTGTCCCCGAGATAGTCATCCTCTATCTTGTCGCAAATGCTAATTTTGATAATATTCATGGCTAAAAAATTTATCTGGTCGCGAATGCTAATTTTGATAATATTCATAGCTAAAAAAGACGGTAATGCAGTTGCAGTATAAACTGAAAAAGTAAACACAAACATAATCACTGTATTAATTGTTCAAACCCATTACATTTGCTTTCACACACTACTTTTTTGTTCTCATGATTATTTTTTCGATGTCGTTATAAATTTGAAAATCCAAGTTCTCACACCCTACACAATCCTCACTAAACAATGAGAAAAATCCCAAACATAAGATTCGTATATCAAAGAAAAATTATTTTAACCTATTCATTGAATTAAAATTTGGAGATAGATGATGACCGGCAACATTTTTCTTTTTTTCTTTTTTTTTTTTCCTGATATACACCCACACCCTACAGATCGACTTATATTTTATTTTGATTGGATGATCCTGACCAGCCACAATACTATAGTTTTCCCATTAATCAGATTTTCCACAAATATATCTTCTTCTTCTTTTTATAACGTGGCAAAACTTGTCCAAAGTATAACTTTCAAACCAACCCTTATCGAGCACACTCCGCCTCGAACCATGTTGTCATCATATTAACTGCTAGAAAGTGTAAACTGATGACATGAAAGATAAGTCAAGCTATTAAAAAATCACCTCAAATTGCTTTTTGTCCCTGGTTGGAGATTTGTTTACCACGTCAAATCTATTCAACCACTTCCCCAAGCTCTAATTCGCAATGCGGAGTTACATAATATCCACCCACCTCCACGAATTATTTTACTACTTCTACAGTCTTGGTTTTATTTTATTTTTTTGTCTAGATGACAGTCTTGGTTGTAAATGAAGATATATTCCTCCACGAATTTTTATTGTGATATAATGTAGTTCCCTATTTAAATATAAAGTTCTATCCAATTAAGTCTCTACAAATTATTTCATAAAATGTCTACTAAATCTAATAATAATCTTATAAAATTTCTTATTTAAGTACAAAGACCTATTCCTCCACAAATTCTAATTGTAATCCAATATAGTTGCCTATTTAAATATAAAGTTCTATTATCTACTAATTCTCTCATAAAATATAATACATATGTAGTACTATCCAATCAAATCTCAATTCGTACTATAGTCCAATAAAGTTTTTATTCATATACAAAGTGCTATCTAATTAAGTTTTTACACTTTATCACATGAAATATAATAGGTAGTATGTTTTTAGGTACAAAGTCCTAACTAATTAAATTTCCACAGATTATAACAATTCTATCGTCCAATAAAAATATAGTACGTGATATGATTTTAAGTTTAAAGTTTTACCTAATTAAATCTCTACAAATTATTGCATTCCAATAGGATGAGTAAAATATTCAAAACATTTTCTCTTCATTTCATCATTTTTTTAAGTAAACAAATAGTATTAAATTGATGCATACAAAAAACCTTATATATATATATATATATATTACAAAAGAGGATTATAACAATAGCATAACTATGTAGGTTTGGAATTAAATTATTTTTTATAGTCATTAAGTTTTTTACGCGCATTGACCACTAGTATACTATATTTTGACATTAATTTCAACATTAACTTGGTGGCAAGGTTTTACTAAACTGCACTACAGAGAAACAAAATGAACAATCATCTGCTCTACTATTATAGACAATTAAATGTTGGGAAGGCTTTCCCTGACAGATTGGATTTTTCCTATCACTTTCCTTCCCGGCCCTTCAATTTTCCTTTCCCAACAGAAAGATTAGGGTTTTTTTGAGAGAAGTTATTTAAATTACTTGATTTCTCACATACCTTTGATGCAATAACATAACTCGTAGTGGAGAAGAAAATTACTATTATCTGAAGAGTCCAGACATCAATTGCCTTGTTGTGAAATCCACAGAAGTTACAGAGAGTTACTGAGATGATGAAATAAGAAAAAGAATTGAATTCAAAATAGTGGCCGGGCACCAAAGAAGGGTAAATGGAAAGAGAGAGGGGGAAGAAAAAAAAAAAAAAAAAAAAAAAAGTCCCTGTAGTGAATGTTGGGGTGGACATTAGGTGGGTCGGGCCGAGCCTACACAAAAAAAATTTCCCATCTAACCCAAAACCAAATTTCAAGTCTGTCCAATTAAAAAAATTACATTCCTAAGCCTGCCCATTTAACCTAAAATTTGTTTAATATATAATTTTTTTCTCTATAAATAATATAGAATAACAAAAAGTTTAATTACATATACATATATATGATATTAAAATAAAAAAAATATTATTTTATATATATTTCGGACCTGGCCCAGCTTCAAAGACAAATGCCAAGCCCGCTCATTAAACTAATCGGGCCTAGAAAAAAAATTTCAAATCCTATAATTTATGGAGCGGACCTATCGGGCTCGCAGGCTCGTGGCCACCCCTAAGCGAATGCAAGCCTAATTGGGAGAAAAGACCTTGCACATTCATGATGCCGTTTCGTGCTAGTGCTTGAAAATTTTTTATAGTGTAGGTCTAGCCCGAGTCCAACCCAGCCTGCCTATTGTCCACCCCTACAACTAGCCCAACACAAAACTTCATATGATACTAGGCTTGAAAGCCCCACTTGGACCGTTCCAAAGACCGGAGAATGTGCAGCCAGGAGATTAGTTTTTTGAGAAAATCAAATTTCACCCAAGTGGCTAAAACGAGAAAACACTAGACGAGATTGAAGCTATAAACAACACATTACGGATGTGGAATCAAATTGCCAAATTCAAATTCATTATAGATGTATACACTCCAATCTCCATACAATACATGGATTATTCACTTTCATCTGGAATTCTGATGGTGAAAATCGGAGCCTAGCCAAGTTGGTGCACTTAAGGTGTTTCTACTTATGCTGGAAAATATATGAGCTCAATTCATCCGCACTCTTGAAAAATGGTAAATTTGACATGTAATGATATGGTGGGTGCACCGATTGACACCTCTCAAGTATGGGATTTTCATTGATAAGGAGGCTGCTTTGGTCATTATGAGTATCAAAATTAAAATTCCTTTCTTCTCCTCAGAGGGAAGAAACAGAAATGGTTATATTTATGAGTGATTTGAATATCCAAACGAAATTTTCCAGAGACAGGCTTATCATTCAAATGGCAGAGCATTCATATGCATAAGATTGATAGAGCATCTGAGACAATCTAACAATAGATCTGGCAAAGTTTCAATAAAAAAATTAGCTCTTTTTTTTTTTTTGTTTTCCTTTCTTTCTTCTGTGCTTCTGAAGAATTTCAGCTATGCTGCAAAACATGTGTGCAGTTAGGCCTGCTTATTGGCGCTTAATTGCTGCTATGTCACAGATGTCGCAAGGCTTTTTTTATTAGTTGATATTTAAGGCTTCTCAGCTTGTGTGAAAAGTAAATCATATAGTTCATACAGTTGAGAGACAGTACAAAAAATTGGCGAAAACAATATTCAAAGCCAATATAAATTACACATTGAAGTGACTTTTCTTAAGGTATATCTTCATTGTCAAGTACTTTACTGTATTCCATGGTCCCTTGCAATTGAATCTCTTCACCATGTATCTTCTTGCACTGGAAATACAACACTGTGTAGTTCATGTATTGAAACATGCCCACCAGGCAACTAAAAACTGTTAGCAGAAACCCGATAATTATCTGGATCGACGCTGATTTTTGATCTCCGATCATCCTAGAACCCTGAAATAAAATCACCAATAGTAGAACGGAGAGAGAATTTACAGCAAACCCGTGTAGCCTCTTGCCCTTAACAAGTCCTCCAGCTTTTCCTAGTGCCTCAATTCCATAGCAACTCTCTTCAATCACAGAAATGACCATGGCCAAAACCCAAACAACAGACAAGTAAATCCAGAAAATCAAGGCAACACTACCAAGGGAAATGGAGATGGCTTTCAAGGCGAAAGAACGATCAAGATTAATAACCAGAAGAGGAATCAGCATAGCCAGAACAAAGAAAATGTAACCTGTGACATAAAGATTTATGTGAATTGAAGTGATGAATGGCCTTATGCATGACCTTGCCAATCTCGACACCAAATCCCGGAAAGACAACCTCTTCCCGCGATGAGTTGTGGCCGATACTAAAACTGTTGATACCATCGAGAAGAGGGAGACGATGAAGGAAGCGAGAAAGATAGCCGATTCAACTCCGAGGATGATTCGAATATCTTCTTTGACAGCAACAAGCAAATCAGGAAAACCGGGGCTCCCGGGGCCTGTAAGAATTAGAAGGGTTTCTTTGGCAAGTAAGTCGAGGAAAACGGCTTTGGTGGAGAAGATGGTGATGAACAAGATGAGAGAGTTTAGGAGGATGGAGGTTGTGGCTATGATGGCCATGGCCTGACCATTTCTAGCTAGGATTTTGATGGATTCCCTCAGAATTCCCACGAAACCGACAAGCTCATTGGAACCCATAGCACTTTTCAGGATCAGTGCTCTACAAAAGCTAGCTCTTGATATGTATATATAAGAGTAATGTCATACAACCAGAAAATTTTTATACAATTTATTATTAGAATGATGTATTTAAATTGTGATTCAATCACTTCATAATAAAAAACTTATCAAGGTACTTATTAATTATAAAATTGTTATTATCACATCATGCGAATGCAAAATTCTATATAATTATTATGAAATAATAGCATTTTTCGTATATATAAATAGTGGTTTTGGCATTCAATGTTTGAATTGAATGGAAACTGCCACCATATACTGAAAAGTCAAAAATCCTGGAAGTAGACAAATAATCTTAGCGGAATTTTCAGAAGCCTTGACCATATAACGAGCCACCTAATCAGTCTTGAAACGACCAATTCTCTTGAAATTCAACTGGTAAAACACTGTGCGTGTTTTCAAGAGCTTTCCAAACATATTTGTAGAATTTAATTTTATTATAATTTTAGATTTAATTATTATTAAATTTTTTTTAATCGTTAAATCTTCCGTATCAAAGGCTCAAGAAAAAATCAATGATTTAAGTTATAAAACTTTCGTTGAAATTTCAAGTGAATTGGGTAGTAGATCAATTGAATCCAAAACCATTTAATTTAGTTTAATTTCCAAGTCTAGTTAGTAACCGTCGTCTCAAATAACAGTATATTTTTATTTTTTGTTACATTTTTTAAGAGGTAATTTTTGAGTCCTTATTGTCTGTGCCCTCATTGTGAAATTTTTAGTCACGTGTTTTGTTGTACTTAAGTTTTCCATAGATCGACTCCGATCTTACTAGTTTTTAAATTTACTATCTTGCTACACCTGCACTTAGATGTTAATAAATTGTCATATTCTGGACGAGTCGAGTCATTCACTATTCTCTCGTATTGTCAACGTCAACCTTTGAACCCGCCAAAACCGATATGTGTGAATTCGTTTGGTTGACCAAAAGTACACTCTAATAAACGTAAAAGCACAATAAAACTCTCTGAATAGTTGTATATTGTCTTTGATTGTATATCCCTAATTTATGAAGCCTTTAGAACTTTTATACAGAACGTGGGTGTTTGGAACACCTGTGACGAAATGTGTCTCAAACTAGGAAAACTTTTCTAAACCGACATGGAATAAAAGCTCGAAGTCCAAAACTCTGCCGAGCGCTTGAACGGTCTTACCCGCCGTTTGAACGCACTTTCTTGCCTTTCAAACACTTTGAGTAAGTCGTTCGAAAGCCTTGGTAGGCCGTTCAAATGCGCTGCAGTTTCTGCAATCTCCCTGTTTTGTGTTTGCTGCAGCACCTTATTCATTCTTACACTTTGCCATGTCTTAAATGCTGGAGTTACATATAAATTGTTTTGCTCAAATTTTTTCAATCTAAAAACCTAAGCATCGCCAACGAGGGTATTAAAAAACAAGAAACACTATAAAAAAATAACCCGAGTTTGCTACCACGGACCAAGTACTATGCTGATGTCTTACACAAATGCAACTTTTGGCAAAAATTGTCACGACGAGTGACCCTTAAACTATGTCCAAAAGATTCTCACATACCTTTGATGCATCAAATCCAAACAACATGTAGCTAATCTTTCATGAGAGAAGAAAATTATTTATGTTTCAAGACATCAATTGCAATATTGTGAAATCCATAGAGGTTCCAGAGACGAGGAAATAAGAAAGAGAATTGAATTCAGAATACAGGCCAAGCACCAAAGAAGGGGGAGGAGGGAAGAGTCCCTGTTGTGAAGGAAGGCCTAGTACGGACAAAAGACCTTGCAAACTCATGATGCCGTTTCTTACTACTGCTTGGACTTTGTTGTTATGTTCGTCCACACCCCTTTCTCATCACATTGGAAGTTGGTGAGCTTGGGGCATTCAACTTTCTCCAAATAAATCAATTTTGGAAATAATTCTCCGAGTTGTTTCCAATCCATCTCCAATTCATCCAAGTACTTCAAACGCAATACCTCAACTGACCACGATTCCTCTTCCTTTGCTTTTATCCCCTCGTTCTTAAGTTCCGGAAGTGGGCCTAGATTGGAGATTTTCCCTCCTCTGATATAGAGCTTCTTTAAGCGCACCAGATTGGCAGGTCTTAGCCAACTAAGTGCAATCGTCCCAGGGCAACCCTCAAGGTCCAGTTTCTGAAGAGGAACCATAAAAGGCTCTTCGATTCCAGGGTTTACGATGTCTATTGCCGCTGACTCTATTGAAGTTCCTCCCCAAGCTATAGTTAGCTTGCGCAGGACTTTAAATTCTTGGAAAACTTTGAACTGCTTCTGTGTCGGGAATTCTTTCATACTCGTGTAGATGTTCAATTTTCCCAGGTTTGGCAATTCCGCCAAATCGTTGAGAGTACATGACTTTTTGTCCTCTGAATTTCTGATAATGAATCCCTTGAGAACTTGGAGTTGGGATAGTGAAGCAAGACCCTTGGGCATGTGATCTAAGAAGTAACACTCAGACATGTCCAAGTGTGTCAAATTCTTGAGCGAATCGATCCCATCTGGAATCACACCAAGATTGTAACAGGCTCGGAGATCCAGGATCTTGAGATTAATGAGCTGTAAAATGAACTCGGGAAGCTCTGTGATCATAGAAACGCCTCGAAAGCTAAGAAACCTCAAGTGATTCATATCCTTCAGTCCCTCAAAAAATTTGGCTTCTGCGACTACTTCAATGTGGGGGACGTCCTTCGCCCAGCTCTGCCACCTTCCCAAGTAAAGAATTTTGATACATTCCATATCGGCAAATAGTTCAGGCCCCTCATCAATAATAGACTCGCTAATGTTGAGCCAGTATCGGAACTCATCCAGAAAACCCCCAACACTCTCCGTCTCGGCGAGAATCGTTAAAGTAGAACGAACTGATGGGGGTATACGGCAGCTATCCACGAAGAAGCTGCACTTTTGGTAGACAGGCTCGATGAAGCCCTTTGCAATAAGCTCATTGAAGAACTCATTCCCAAAATCCTCTGCTGTCTTCTCCTGCGCAATTTCTTCTTTTTCTGTTCCTCGGTCCATCAGGAACGGAGGCAGAATTCCCTCTCCAATCCACCAGTAAACCAAAAACCTTTTTTCTATGGTAGCATGTTCTGGGAAAGCTAAGAAACAGAGCAAACAAACTTTTAACTGGAATGGTAGGCCAAGGAATGATACCTTGAATTTTTCAAATTCAGTGGTGTGCTCAAACTTTGGGTTCTTGTACATTAATCCATCGCGGGCATCGAGTTGGGTGCTGCTGCTAGCGGATCCGCGGGACCCCCGATTCCGAGGTGGTTTTTTTGAATCAGCGATTTTAAGTTTTGAAACAATCTGGGATTTCAACTTGCTGACGGTCTTGTTGAGTTCGTCTAGATCTGTCTTACTTCGCCTTGTGTTGCGCTCCTCACGGGCCTGATTGAGCTCCGCACAGGCCAGATTGATTTTCTCATTCGCATGTTTCACGTACTTCTTAATGGCATCCTCAATGACATTGAGATCTTGACGAATCACCTTAGAGAGCGCAAGGACTACACCCTGGTCGTCATTGTTGTCGGTGGTTGTGGAGGCGGCGGCGGCGGAGGCAGGGTTGGCAGCGTTGCTGCCGTTGTCAAGTGGGTTGGGTTGGAAACTACTGCGGTTGTCCTTGCAATCAACTTCCAAAGGTTGTGTTGAGCAACTGGCTTTGGAATGAATTGAAGCGTTCAAAGAGGGAGTGTCATCAGATGATAAGGAAGGGACTAAATTGATTGACATGCTCTTAGAAGAAAACTAGAAAGATTGGCAAGAAACCTATCAAAAACTTCCAATTTCTTGATGGTCGAGCGTAAAACCCACTGATTCTGTAACTTCATAATTGGGAAAGTGCAGGTCTTTCTCATCAGATTTGGAGGACGGGGGTGACATCACCTTTTGAAACCATGGTTCAGGCAGCAATTTAACTACGGTTCAACTACCGTGATTGGCAATAAAATACATTTTTTTTATCTTTTGTTAAGCCGGTGTCCGATTAGGTTAAGCCGGTGTCCGATTAGCTTGAGCTTACCTCTAATTCCTTATCTAGTTGGATCAAAGACAGTCTATTCATAATAAAGCTAAAGTATTCAAGAGAATAAATATTTTTTGTAACCAATTCTTACGCTTACTAAAGGTTAAACTCTTAACCTATTATCTTGTGACAATAGAATACCGTTCTTGGCTTAGAGAGTACAATTACATATATAGCCAATTCGATTATTATTTTTTTGGCTTTTCTTATTTTTGGGCAAAACTTTTAACTATGATTTCTACAATCCTTTTATTTGTCGGCTCCAAAATGTCATAAAGTTATTTTGTATCATTTTCTCGAATAACATATGAATCCCAAATTCTTATATTACTTGATAACTAGAGGCCAACATGCAATTAGAGCTATAAAATTAATCAAACTACTTGAGTTTGGATTGTGTTCGATTTGTTAAAAACGCGTTCGTGATTGGCTTGTAATATAATCAAGTCAAGTTTGAACACATTTTAAAGTTAATAAATTTTCTAACCTCAGCTCGGACTTAGCTCAATAAGTAAAATATATTAAAAAATTCAAGTTCCTCGAGCTTGGTTTATGAATTACTAAATTAAAACTCATTTGAGATTGGTTTGAAAGTTAAATAAGTTCGTTAAATTTTTCAAACTAAACTTAAATAACCTACTACTCGGTTCGGCTTGACTCGTTTACAACCCTACATGCAATGCATGCAATGAAATAAATATTTTCTCAAAATATAATCTTCAATGAATAGTATAAGCTAAAATTTTATGCATATTCATGAACTACCATTTTACATCTAAATTAAATGAACTTATAAATGATTCTTATAGCTTATAGCTTTTAATACATCAAACTTTTAGGGTGCTTTACACATTGCTCTAGGCTACTATAGGCCGTTTGGTATAACTTTTTTTTTTAGCTTTTTGGTTTTGTTTTTTTACTTTTTTAAGTTAAAGATAAGCAAAAAAAAATTAAAAGTTAAAAGCAAAAAAAATAAAAAAATTAATTTTTTTACTTATAAACTATAAAAAAAGCTAGACCACTACCAAACAGCCTATATATTCATTATCATTGTGTTCACTTAAGGGAAGATTACTTTGCTGCATTTATATACATTAAACAATATGGTAATCCCAACTCTAAAGATTTACAAATGAAAAAGATAACGTTATAAAAGACATAGTTTTTTAACTTATAAACTCATGTAATCTTATTAAATAAACCCAGTATCACATTAAACTTAAAGCAGAAAATATATTAGTGAAATGAGGGAGACAAACTTGACAGTTACTTAAGCTAAACAAACATTTAACTAGAAAAGAAGTTACATATTTTGTGAACGTAGTGCATGAGGAGGACCGCTAGAAAGGTGCAAGGGTTTTGGCAAGTGACACATTTCATGGGGGCATCGTTTGACATGCACCGAACCATTATGCTCCCAATGCGGTAAAATCAATGCCAATCAAAACCCTATCTAAGTAAAGCCTCGTCTGTGATTTTTCCAGCCTCAAGGGAGTTGAACCTCCCGCACTGCTCAAGTAAGCGTGACTCCGTGTGAGAACCTACTTTTCTTCTACCCACTCTCCTTACCCACGGTTCTCAAAGCAGAGGAGGAATGGTGGGCAGCAGGTACCACGAGCCCTATGTCCCACACATCTGTCCACAAGTAAGTGTAGATCACCGGTTCCACAATTTGAAACTTACTAAAATCTCAATTTGGTTTTATGAAATGAAAACTTAATATTAATTAGTTTATTTGAAATAAAATGTTTGGCTTGCGGTGCCACACTTTTTTTTCTCTCCTATCAGCCATGTACTTAATGGAACTTAATTGTATTGTCATGTTCAGGCCTCAATATCTGAATACATTCTTAGACCGGCTATGTTCTATAATAAGATAGTATTAACTATTGTAACTCGTATCCAAAATTTACTATCGAATACCGGTCTCTTATACGATAGCTAAAAATAGTAATGGACTTCGGTCTGTCGCTAGACATGAGTATTGCTGAAAATAACAATATAATCTGTAATACCGTAGTAACTATTATGTAATACGTAATGAATGACCTTAGCACATACATAATCGATGATCACTACTAAAAAATGGCCCTTTTGCTTCGGCAGTTTTTGCGACGGCTCTTTTGCCGTGGCAAAAGCCAGTTTTTGCGACGGCAAAATGACCGACGCAAAAAGTCATCGCAAACCGTATTTGCTTCGACCATTTGCGACGGCAGAAAATTGGGGTCGCACAGAATATTTTTTGCGACAAGTTTTTACGACGGGATGTACGCCGTGGCAAAAATTATTTTGTTGCGACGGGTATTTGCGACGGCGTTGGCCGTCGCAAATTTTTTTAATCAAAACGACGCCGTTTTGACTTGGCCGCCTCCCCTGTTTCATTTTCCCCCCTTTTCCCTGTAAAGCTTATGGCCGCTGGTTGTATCGATCGATAGGATCGATGTTCATCTCTCTCTCTCTCTCTCTTACTTGATCCCCCTCTCTCACCTCCTCTCCATCGCAATATCCATCACCATCGATCACCGCCATTGTCACCTCCTCCCCCTCTCTGACCTCGTCTCCATCGCAACATCAATCGCACCACCGCCAACTCCTCCGCTGTGCTGCACCGCCACCTCCTCCGCTGCGCCGTACCGCCACCTCCTCCACTCTCCGCTGCGCCGCCTCGACCTCCGCCGCACCACCACCGTGTATTGTGGCTTAAGGTATGTTCTTAGTTCATCAATACTCTTATTATTTACATTTAGTCTTTGAAATATATTCTTTCTCATACATTGCCGTCCATATGTACTTCGAAATTCAAGGACCCAAGTTCCTTAGGGTTTGGTTTTGACCCATTTGTCTGCCTTTTTGACAATGGGAAATGCGATGCTATTTATTTATTTTTTTCTGAGTTTGAATCTGAGTTAACAGTCCCACATCCATAGCCATTGTCGTAGGACCATCAGGACATATCACATTACTAGCGATATAAGTGTATTCAAGACCCACATTTTCCATTGTTAATACTTTTTTCTCCAAGTTTAATATACCTGATGATTCTGAGGAGATTAAGCAACTGGTGCTTAGTTTGCTGGCAGTATATATATTTTTTTCAGGTATTAATTTTGAGAGACAACAGTTCTAACACAACGCTGAAGTTCTACATTCAATAAAAGCAGTGAAACGATTTTATAACCTATTTCTATAGATACCTGCCTTTCCAGGGTAACCATTGTTGGTAGATTTTACAAATGTCAGCATAATATCAATATATATATGTGTACACATGATACATCCAATCTAAAACAAAACTTGAAGACTTCTTTGTTTTGATTTCGTTAGAAAAGACCTTTTTATTCCCATGGCCGGGCTAGGTCAGTACCTAGCCGGGCCCTTTTTTTGTTCCAATGAATTCTAGATAAAACGATTTACCTGATCTGAAAACAAAAATATTTGCTATTAAAGCAACAACAAAGTGTCATTTCTTATTATTCTTTCTTCCTTTTTTATTTACTTTTTTAACTACTTTACTGGAATAAAAACATGAAACTATGGATTCTTACACAATGCATTTTTTTGTTATGATTTCGGTGTTTTTATTGAGCTGTATCTATCAAAAGTCCTCTAGTAAAAGAAAATATAGAACTTCTTTTTTAATTATTTAAATGAATCCTCTTTTCGTACTCTCATTAAACCCCACGTAAAAGAAATAAGTAAAAAAGTCTCTCGATGGTCATACATATTAATCAACGAATTAGAATAACAGGAAGGAGAAGGCGAAGAAAAAATACCAATAGATCGTCAGATTCGTTCAAGAAAAGGCAAACGTGTAGTTTTTTTTAGTGATAACCGGCAAAATACTGATATTAATAATAAGGCTACTAATGATCCTGATCAAACAGACGAAGTGGCTTTGATACATTATTCGCAACAATCAGATTTTCGTCGAGACATAATAAAAGGTTCTATGCGAGCCCAAAGACGTAAAACAGTTATTTGGAAACTCTTTCAAGCAAATGCGCATTCCCCAATGAGAGCTAAAAATCATACTATTACTCTTTAATATGGCCTCAAAGAAATGTAATACTTGATAATTAGTCTCTTTGCAGTTGACAAGACTCAAGTGCAAAGGGAGTCTTTGCTTGTAGAAACCAACACAATCCAAGAAACATTATCGAAGTTTTCATGAGTCCAACTTTAACTACATAATTTGTTTGCAACCTATGTTTATGTAATTCCTCAATAGTTATCAATAAAAGATGTTATGGTATTATCTTATTAGAGGAGCAAGAACTTAAGTTTTATGTGATGAATTTAAGCCATTTTAACTATGTTCAATAAGTTATATGAAGTTCAATTGATGTCCCTAACAATCACGTGCTCCACTAGTGCTCCCAATAAAGCTAAGAGTATTATCTTATGAAAATTAGAAAAATAAAAAATGACAGGAAAATAATACGACAATGTTTCTTGTACTAAATGAGTATAAGAAATGTATTTTTTTTCGTAACATTGTTTTTTATATTTCTTGCATGCATGCATACATACATACACACATACATATTTATATTTTGGTTACTTCATGCTTGCATGAGTTAATTGAAGTATAAGCTTATAACCTTAGACCCATTCAAGAATCCTCATCGGAGTTTATGGATTCAGCTTTGATGAGATGGTTCTTGAATTGTCAATTTCGGACAGTTTGGGAATGCATAAGTCTATATGGCAGTTAGTGGCTCATCATTTCAAATTGTTTATCTTTGAGGGTTATTCTGTGCGGCAGCTCCTGTTGTTCTCGACGTACATACTGAATGTAGTGTATATCAATACACTATATTTGCGTCGTGTACGTGGAGAACTGCGGGGAGATGCTGCCGGATTTTCCTTGGAGATGGACGAAGTGGTTTGAGCTACTTTATTCCATATAGAGTGTGTATTCCTGAATGGGATAGGACCACCTACCTTTTAGAGTGGAGTTGGATGGATAGGTTTCACGATGCATGGGCATTTTAAATACATTATTTTTTAATTGTTGTGGTGGATAAGTAATGTTGTTGATGTCGGCATGTGCAAAAGTATGGACAAGAGTTGGATTGATTTAGGCGATAGGCTATCACCGGAATATGTTAATGGGATCGATGAATTCTTGTCATTTGCATACGTCAGCCGGGATGAAACTTCTGTCATATGGTGTCCATGTAGGAGGTGTTTAAACCGATATCATAACCCACGAGATGTTGTGCGTAGCCATCTTTTAAAGAATGGGATGTATAGAAATTACAAACATTGGACAAGTCACGGGGAAACCCGTCGTCCTTTGCAGTCTTGCGGGGAAAATGAAGTGTTGGTGGAACCTAACAGTGGTGTTGACATTAGGGATGACATGGTTGGAATGATACAAGAGGCTATTCCATATGTTGGCACAACTTCTGAGAATGAAGAGGAGCAGATAGGTGCAAATAAAGAAACGACTGACTTTTTTGAACTTTTAGAACAAGCACAGACTGAATTGTATCCGGGTTGTCAGAAATTTACCAAATTGTCCTTCATTGTTCGGCTTTTGCATATGAAGGTGCTAAATGGTTGGACCGACAAGTCGATTGATATGTTACTTGAGTTATTGTGTGAGGCTTTCCCTGAGGGAGTCAATCTTTCGAAGAACTACTATGAAGCTCACAAGATAACTGAAAACTTGGGGTTCACTTATGAGACTTGGGATGCATGCCCTAACAATTGTATGTTATTTAGAAATGAGGATTTGATCTTAATCAGTGTGTCATATGTGGCAGTTCTAAATGGAAAGATTGTGATGATACTGTAGTCTCCAAATATAAGAACAAACCTGCAAAACAGATGAGGTATTTTCCCCTAAAGCCAAGGTTGCAGAGACTGTTTATGTCGTCACAGACGTCAAAGGCAATGAGATGGCATGCAGAGGAAAGAGTAAATGACGGGACCTTAAGGCATCCTGCTGACTCACCGGCATGGAAACATTTTGATCAGCAGAATCCAAAATTTGCCAGTGATCCCTGCAGTGTAAGGCTTGGGCTTGCATCGGATGGATTCAACCCATTCAGGTCAATGAACATAGTCCACAGTACTTGGCCTGTAGTGTTGATTCCATACAACTTACCACCTTGGATGTGCATGAAGCAACCCTTTCTGATACTATCTGTGCTTATTGATGGCCCAAAATCCCCCGGTGACAAGATCGATGTGTATTTGCAACCGTTGATTGAGGAGTTGCTTGAGTTGTGGAATGAAGGTGTAGCCACGTTTGATGCATCGACGAAAAAAATGTTTCAGTTGCATGCATGTTTGTTGTGGACAATAACTGACTTCCCTGCATATGCTATGTTGTCAGGATGGAGTACGAAAGGTAGATATGCTTGCCCCTGCTGCAATAAGGAAACTAATTCCCTATGGTTAAAGCATGGTAAAAAATTTACCTACAGGGGTCATCGTCGATTCTTACCTGACGGTCACAAATTCCGAAAAGATAAAGTTTCTTTTGATGGCACCTCGGAGATAAAAGGTAAGCCTAAAGTGTTATCTGGATCAGACCTATTGCTACAGTTAGAGTCAGAAGGAATTCTAACTCAATACAAGAGGGATGACCTTATAGAAAGACGTAGAAGATTAGAGGAAAATGACAATCCTGGACCTCAAAACCATAATTAGAAGAAGAAAAGTATATTCTATGAGTTGCCATACTGGAGACACAATTTGATCAGACACAATCTCGATGTGATGCATATAGAGAAGAATGTCTGTGACAATGTATTGTGGACTATACTGGGAGTTGCGGGGAAGTCCAAGGATAATGCAAGTGCTAGGCGTGATCTGGAGGTCATGAAACTTAGAAAAGCATTGCACCCGCAGAATAGAGGGAATAATAAAGTCTACCTACCACCTGCACAGTTTACAATGTCTAAGGAAGAGAAATGCTTGTTCTTGAAAGTTCTGAAGGATGTTAGAGTGCCGGATGGGTATGCATCTAATATATCCCGTCATGTCTGTTTACAAGACAGGACCATTTGGGGTTTAAAGAGTCACGATAATCATGTCATGATCCAACAATTTATTCCTCTGGCTCTACGGAATACGTTGCCCAATAAGGTTGTTCAACCATTGATTGAATTGAGCAACTTCTTCAGACAACTATGCTCCAAGGTGAACCGTGCAACTGAGTTACAATATATTCAGGATCGTATCGTAGTAACACTTTGTCATTTTGAGAAAATCTTTCCTCCCTCGTTCTTCGATGTAATGGAGCACTTACCTATACATTTAGCTGAAGAAGCATTGGTAGCTGGACCAGTGCAATATCGATGGATGTACTCAATTGAGAGATATCTTCTAACATTAAAAGAGTATGTCCGTAACCGAGCTTGCCCTGAAGGTTCAATAGCTAAAGGTTATGTGATGAAGGAGTGTATGAATTTTTGTGCACAATATCTACATGATGTCGAAACAAAATCCCATCGACCAGTGTGGAACATCAATGGTCCAGAGGGGAAAGGCTTGCAATATACTATTGACCTCAATTCAAAGATGCAGATTCATCGCTATGTCTTATCCAACACAAAATCAGTTGAACCATTTAGAAAGTAAGTTATTTAATTAACACTCTTCATTTTATTTTTATTAATCTTTGTACATGATATGTTGGTAATCTCTCAAATTACACAGCTTGCACCTTACATTCATTAAACAAAGAAGGCCCAGCGCAGACGCTCGCCATATCCAACACGAGCATTTTGAAACATTCCACACTTGGTTCAAAGAACATGTACGTACTTATTACTATATGTTATACATGCATTAATTGAAAGTAACATTAAATTTTTAAACAGGTACAAACTTTGCTAACAACAAGTGATGTCACATTGTCCCAAGAAATCATTACATTGGCAGCTGGTCCTGATTTGGTTGCATGGAGGTATAATGCCTGTAATGTGAATGGGTTTCATTTTCGAGTGAAGAGCATGGATGACCATCGAGTTACGCAAAATAGTGGTGTAGCTTTAAAGGCAGAGACATTAAGTTATGCTAGTCGGAGAGATAACAATCCTCGTGTTGGGGTTGTGTACTATTATGGGCAGTTAACTGACATTATAAAAGTTAGATACACTAATTGCATGCCATATATAATGTTTAAGTGTAATTGGATTGATAACAATCACGGAAAGAAGGAAGACGGCTTCAAGTTCACATTGGTCAATTTCAACCACTTGTTGTACCGAGAGAATCGAGTTATAGATGAACCGTTCATCTTCGCATCCCAAGCTGAGCAAGTTTGGTATGCTTCAGATGCTTTGGCACCACAGTGGCATGTTGTTGTCAAGATGTCCCAAAGAGGTTTGTTTGATATGAATTCTGCGGTTCCTCAAGCTGATCCGTACACAAGTCAACAATTAGACGAGAATGTAGTCGTAATTGATGACGCAGATGGTAATTGGGTTAGGGGAGGAACGGAAGGAGAGACAGTTGCTGATGTTAATACTTAGAAAATATTTCAGTCTCTTGGTTGTAACTTATGAATTTTGAGCAGAATATTTGTATTTTCGTTTTGTTTTTCTTATAAATTATAAATTGTTATGAACTGTTTATTTTATGTCTTCAACTTTTGAACAATGGTTTCATTGTTTCGAGATGTATCAGGCATATGTAGCTCACTAGAAATTACATGGTTTTGAAAAAAAATGCTTACATGGTACGTACAACACGACTATATATAGTATGTTGTAATTTGTCTTGCAGATGTCTTCCTCGATGAGACGTGCCCACCGTCCTCGTACTATGTCTGAGGCACTTCGTCTAAGCTCACCTGAGAGTAGTGAGGCCTCTACACCGTCACCACTACCTGTCACGGTGGCAGCAGCATCAACACCACCACCGCCGCCGCTGCCGCCGCCGGTACCATTACCAACACCATCTGGAGGTATATAGGTTTGGTCCTTCTATATGGAAACTTGATCCTTTCGGCGTTAGCTTTAAGCATATTTATGTGAGTAGTCTCTTAGTGTGCTGAATTTTTTTTTACAAGTATAGTTTGCTTTTTGAAATGCTTCTTGGAGTGAATAAGTTTGCTTTTTGAAATGCTTCAATGAGTGTATAATTTTCAATGTTGTCTTGCTTAGTTTGGATTTTTAAGCTAGTTGAAGAGGGAAAAAAGAGTATTATGTTAGCTGTTTGGGGTTGCCTTACAATTTTCTTTTATCTTTTCTTTAAATTTTTAGGTAAAACTTGGCTTTTATATCTTTGGGCAATAAGAAAAATGATGGGGATGGTGAGCCTTCCAAACTTCTTAACAATGAGTGATTCAGTTGGTAGCAAAGTGATGATACTTGCTGCAATTAAAAGGCGATATATGCACAATCACTTTCTCTTATCTTTAAGTTATTGAATTTTTTTTTTTAGCTAGGCTTTAAGTTATTGATTTACTAGAAATGACTCGTGTGTATAATATTTTTAAAAAAATTTAAATTTATATAACAATATATTGGTGCCATTTGAATAAGTTTGAAGTTTTCTATACATTCAGGTTTTTCATCAATTGCTAATAAAACTAAAGAGCATCAAAGCAAAAAATTAGTTTGAAAAGTGAAATTTTCTCTTTTTAAGGCATGAAATTTTGAACTCTTGCATACCCAATAAATTAAAAGAATCAGATTAATGCAAGGTAGAGAGAAGTCTGACTTTTCTGCCATCCCAGTATTAGCTAATGCAAAGTTCAAATCTTCTCCTTTAAGTTTTGTCGATGGAGCTAGAATAATTTTACTTATGAATGTTTATATTTTCAAATAAATAAAAAAACTATAAAAACATGATCATGAAAGCTACATTACTTACATTATATCCAAACAAAGAAAAAAGAGAGAGAATAAATACAAGAAAACACGGTATAAACTATAAAGTACTTACATGAAAGCTACAATAGGAAAGAAACCAGGAACAACTACCCGAAATTTCAAATAAAAGTAGAAGAATCAAAGTCTCATACTTAAATAATCACAAAATGAAAAAAAAGAAAAAGGAGGCAGTGGGTTAGCCGTTACCAGTAGAATTACAGTGGGCAGCATCTTCACTGCCAACACCGGCCAGCACCTTCACCACCGAAGTATCTTGCATCACCCATTATTGTTGTACCCCTCTACAGCTTTTTTTTTCTTTTCTTTTCATTTTCTCTCTTCTCTTTCAAGGAAAAAACCTACAGAGCTTTCAAAAAGATATCAAGAAAATAAAGAAAATTAAACAAATAAATGCGTAAAACAAACAAACATTATAGCATGCATGGAGAGAAATTTAAAAAAATAAAATAAAAGTAAAAAAATAACTAACCTTTATGAATATAAGATGCTTGAAAAAAAAGTAAGATGCAAATCTTAAAAAACAAAGATTTTAAAACAGATGAACTCAATAAAGAATAAAAATACAAGAGGGTCCTACGGTCCTACCACACCACCCTTTTACGGCCTCCCCACTGATTTTGCTATCTGTCTCTCTCTTATGTCCCACAAACCAGGTACAATCAGATGGTTCAAAAATGTGCTGCAGAGAGAGTCTTAGTTAATCCCAACCATTGATTCAAATTTGAATTCGCATTGTGCCAGCTGTACGGGGGAAATCTCAGACTCTCTTGCACCATAAAGCAGCTACAATCAGATGGTTGAAAGTGACGTTTTTAAGCCGGATTTGATGTTGAAAAATGTGCTGGAAATGATCTGAACTGTAGAATTTTAACAAAACAGAATACCAACCATTGGATCAAACTGAATGAAATAGACATTTTGAAAAAAACTACTGTCTTTTGTAAGATAGATATATGCTTATTGTTGTCCCCTGTTTCTTTTCATGCATTTTCATCTCTGCAAAATCATGTACACATATATTAGTATATTTTTCTTTTCACTTGATTGGGCAATACTTCTTTGTGCCTATCTGATATTATCAAATTTTACCATGATTTCTGATGTTGTAATTGGCTATTGAGTCTTGCTTGGGGTAATGTTTTCAATGTTCTCTTGCTGTGTTGAATGATACAGGTGTTGAGGCATCATCTTCATCAATTGGTGGTCGAGGCACTGCTAATGGCATTTCAGGTTGGGGTCTAACCATTAAAAATGTGGTGGTGCAGTTCGATGTGTTTGGAGAGCCCATTGGCGATGATAGCACCCGAATGTCTAGCCAACTTGGCCATCTAGTAGCGGAACGAGTTCCCTTCAACTATTTAGATTGGGATAACGTGCCTGATAATATCAAAGATGGCATTTGGAATGATGTAGAGGTAGTAATACATAAACTTGCTGTTTTTTTAAGTTACTTGAACTAAAATGTTAGCTAATTTTCTATATTTTCTTATTTGTAGGATAACTTGGTATATTGTCCGCCTGAATATAAAGTGGTTTGCAGGAAGTCATGCTCTAAGATTTGGAGAGATAAGAAGACTAAGTTAAAGAAAAAACACTTTTTTCCATACAAGGATGACCCCCTCCTTGATACTAGACCCCCTAAGAATGTCATGCCAGAAGTTTGGAAAGAACTTGTGACTTATTGGAGGAGCCCCAAAGCACAGGTAATAACTTTTGGCTGCATTCGTGTTTGTTTTGTGCAGGTTTTTTCTCCCTCTTGTTAGAGACTCACAATTTTAACTTTATGTTTTAGTTCTTGCAATATATTTTTGTTTGCTAAACCTAGGATTGCATAATTTATTAGGTCCAAATTCATGTTTGACAATAATGTAGGAGATATCGAACCGAAATTCTGCTAATAGAAAGCATCGTGCCATACTTCATCGAACTGGAAGGACGCATCTTCGCCAAATACGACAGAAAGTATATAATTCAAGTTACTTAATTTCAGTTCATGAAAACAATTATTTGAATATAACATCTTAAATTGTTTTATAATTGCAGCTATCAAAGGAAGGGAAGAGGACTGACAGGATGAGCATCTACATTGCGTCACATAGGACTTCTGACCCAGAGGTGGCAGCCATTGTTGTAAGTATACTTGTATAGTGGTCCTTTAGTAATAGTTTCAATTTTTTTTTTTTTGTAAATAATTCCCATTTTTGTAGGCTGAATTTGAGCGGCGACTTGAGGCGGTGCCTGAAGAGGAGAGGACTGATGAGGTTCGAGACAGCATTTTCATAAAATTGATGGGAAGGATGAGCATGGATATTGCCGGACCTACGGTACAGGTATACTACCATCAGATTTACAGCGTAGGAGTGCTAGTTCATCGCAGTCAGCTGGCTCGTCGCAGCCGCCCCCACAGGGCCCTAGTGTCGAGGAGATCACTCAGCACGTCACTCAACACGTCACTCAGCACCTCACACAGTTTAAAGATGATATTAGAGAGTTAGTTATGCTAACAGTCACCCAGTGTATAGGTTTGCAGGGTGCAGGCAGTACGAGAGCAGCTATGCAGGTTTGATAAAATACCCCTTTTGTTATAATGACATATGCATTACAAAGTAATTAGTAATAAACATTTACTTAAATATGTAGGTCCCAGATGCATCTAGTGGCCATCAAGTATTGCAGGAGTCCGTGGGTGATGATGTTATACCTTCTGCATCGCCAGCTATGCCACCATCAGCTACACCACCATCAGCTACGCCACGACCTACTGACCAGGTATAGTATTATATATATTTAATGTGAATTTATTTTGTATAAAACACTCACGAGGTGTGAGGACAAACAGCACGGTCACCGGAGTCTCGGTTAGGGAGTTGTAGGATTTTTTATAATATTAGGACACTTTAAGTTCTAAATTTCAAATTTCGTCGTTTTCGGGCCCAAAATCCACAAACGGTCTAGGAACGGCGTAAAACTTAGCACGTAGCACGATTTAGGCGATGATGATGTCTGGCGACAAACGGCACATTCGCCAGATTCCCGGTTTTAGAATTATAGCATATTTTGTAATATTATCACACTTTAAGTTTTAAAGTTTAAGTTATTGCTTTTTTGGCCCAAAATCCACGAACGGTCAAGGAGGTTCTGTTATACAGCTAGGTTTTCCCTTGAGAAAGATCTATGCCTGCCCTCCCTTGAGAATTCGTGAGCCATTTGGGGCAATGTATTGAGCTTCTATCAATTTTTTGGGTAATAGAACACTTGCCCCCCAATAAATAAAATCCTGTTTAGAGCATACACCAATTGAAGAATCTGACGCATATGAATGAAGATTATAAGACTTCTGACAATAGAAATTCACAATCATCATGTGAACAACCACAAAGGGAGAAATAAACACAATACTATTAATAAACAATGGGTTTGTGTTACATTAGCCACCTAAGAAGACATAAAAGTTAAACCAGGACAGACCAAGGGTTTAGGAAAACTGAAGCAATTGATCTAACCACTGGCACACCTTGAATTAGGAGTATGCTTCTTCTTTCTCTTAATTTGCTTTCTCATGAGGATGGAGAAACCAGCAAAACCAAACTTCTTTCTATTTGCCAGCAGCTGCTTATGGCCATTTTCCCCTTCAACCTTCCTCTGCATCTCGAGCTTTTGAGGTCAGAGATGTATATTGCTCAATTGAAATAGTAACCCCCTCAGGCTTCTTCTGGAAACGTTTAGTGGAGAGCTCACTGCTTGATAGGGCCTTCATCTCTACAAGAGCAACAGCTTCTGTGGCTGTGGCTGTGGCAGCTTCCTTCATTTTCTTGGCAGCAACCAATCTGATCTCAGCTGTTTTAATTCTAGTTTTTGTCTGTTCAATCTCGGACAACCATTTAAAACGGCTGATTTTGCTGCTTCTCCCATTTTCTTGTACTCCTCTGCCTCGGAACTCAACTATTGAAGCTCTCTTGATACAATAATGGGATTATCTGAATGACATTTAATTTCAGCATTTTGGACCAGTTGTAGCTTCAGTTTTGTTTTGTTTACCTCTTCCTCAAGTGACAAAACTTTTAAGGAATTTAAAGATAATCACTTCTGAGTCTTTTGAAGTAAGAGTCTTTCCTTCTCTATTTTCCTGTTAAATGATTCAACAGTAGCTCGAATGCCAGGAAGATCATTTGTAGTTCCTGTAAGGTTCAACTTGGCTTGTTTCAATTCCAGAAAGATGAATCCAAGAGCTGAACAGGGGTAGAGGCTGAAAGCACGAGTAGAATCCTGACCATGGCCTGCAAGGATTTCATGGTTTTCCTTTTCTGCTTAATTTCAAAGCAGGATTCACATTTATATCTTTTCTTTAAATTTGCATCGGAGGCTACATTGACTTCAAATGCTTCTTTCTGTAGCTTTTGTTTAAGTTCTTCTACAATCATTTTGGTTGTTTCCAGTTCTTTCAAGACATGAAGTGCTTTCCTTTCTTCTGGCATCAGATCTTTCTCCAACTGCACAGCCAGTTCCTCCACTTTGGGGATGTGAACTGCTTCAATGTCATGCTGCCATTAATGGAAACAACTCAACAAACCAAAAATTTTTAATCAAAAACAAATAAAACTCACAAAAAATAAACTTTAATAGCATTTTATCTAATATAATAACACTTTAAATTTTGAAGTTTAAATTCATCGTTTTGGAGTCCAAAATCCACGAATGGTCTAGGAAAGGCGTGAAACTTGGCACGCAGCATGGTTTAGGCAATGATGACGTGTGGGGAAAAACGGCACAGTCGCCGGATTTCCGGTTTGGGAATTATAGCATTTTTTCTAAAATTAAAACACTTTAAGTTATAAAGTTCAAGTTTTGTCATTTTGGAGTCCAAAATCCACGAACGGCCTAGGAATGGCATGAAACTTGGCACGTAGCACGGTTTCGGCAATAATGACATGTGGGGAAAAACGGCACGGTCGCCGGATTCTCGGCTTGGGAATTATAGCATTTTTTCTTAAATCAGAACACTTTAAATTATAAAGTTCAAGTTTTGTCGTTTTGGAGTCCAAAATCCACGAACGGTCTAGGAATGGCGTGAAACTTGGCACGTAGCACGGTTTAGGCAATCATGACGTGGGGGGAAAAACGGCACGGTCGCCGGATTTCCGGTTTGGGAATTATAGCATTTTTTCTAATATGATAAAACTTTTAGTTATAAAGTTCAAGTTTTGTCGTTTTGGAGTCGAAAATCCACGAACGGCCTACGAATGGCATGAAACCTGGCACTTAGCACGGTTTAGGCAATGACGACGTGTGGGGAAAAACGGCACGGTCGCCGGATTTCCGGTTTGGGAATTATAGCATTTTTTCTTAAATTAGAACACTTTAAGTTATAAAGTTCAAGTTTTGTCGTTTTGGAGTCAAAAATTCATGAACGGTCTAGGAATGGCGTGAAACTTGGCACGTAGCACGGTTTAGGCAATCATGACGTGGGGGGAAAAACGGCACGGTCGCCGGATTTCCGATTTGGGAATTATAGCATTTTTTCTTAAATTAGAACACTTTAAGTTATAAAGTTCAAGTTTTGTCGTTTTGGAGTCCAAAATCCACGAACGGTCTACGAATGGCGTGAAACTTGGCACGTAGCACGATTTAGGCAATCATGACGTGGGGGGAAAAACGGCACGGTCGCCGGATTTTCGGTTTGGGAATTATAGCATTTTTTCTTAAATTAGAACACTTTAAGTTATAAAGTTCAAGTTTTGTCGTTTTGGAGTCCAAAATCCACGAACGGTCTACGAAAGGTGTGAAACTTGGCACGTAGCACGGTTTAGGCAATGATGACTTGTGGGGACAAACGGCACGGTTGCCGGATTCCCGGTTTGGGAATTATAGCATTTTTTCCAATATAATAACACTTTTAGTTTTAAACTTCAATTTCGTCGTTTTTGGGCCCAAAATCCACGAACAGTCTAGGAACGGCGTAAAACTTGGCACGCAGCACGGTTTAGGCAATGATGACGTGTGGAGAAAAATGGCACGGTCGCCGGATTTCCGATTTGGGAATTATAGCATTTTTTCTTGAATTAGAACACTTTAAGTTATAAAGTTCAAGTTTTGTCGTTTTGGAGTCAAAAATCCACGAACGGTCTACGAATGGCGTGAAACTTGGCACGTAGCATGGTTTAGGCAATCATGACGTGGGGGGAAAAACGGCACGGTCGCCGGATTTCCGGTTTGGGAATTATAGCATTTTTTCTTAAATTAGAACACTTTAAGTTATAAAGTTCAAGTTTTGTCGTTTTGGAGTCCAAAATCCACGAACGGTCTAGGAAAGGCGTGAAACTTAGCACGTAGCACGGTTTAGGCAATGATGACTTGTGGGGACAAACGGCACGGTTGCCGGATTCCCGGTTTGGGAATTATAGCATTTTTTTCAATATAATAACACTTTTAGTTTTAAACTTCAATTTCGTCGTTTTTGAGCCCAAAATCCACGAACGGTCTAGGAACGGCGTGAAACTTGGCACGCAGCACGGTTTAGGCAATGATGACGTGTGGGGAAAAACGGCACGGTCGCCGAATTTCCGATTTGGGAATTATAGCATTTTTTCTAAAATTAGAACACTTTAAGTTATAAAGTTCAAGTTTTGTCGTTTTGGAGTCCAAAATCCACGAACGGCCTAGGAATGGCGTGAAAATTGGCACGTAGTATGGTTTAAGCAATGATGACGTGTGGGGACAAACGGCACGGTCGCCGGATTCCCGGTTTGGGAATTATAGCATTTTTTCTAATATAATAACACTTTTAGTTTTAAACTTTAATTTCGTCATTTTTGGGCCCAAAATCCACAAACGGTCTAGGAACGGCGTTAAACTTGTCACACAGCACGGTTTAGGCAATGATGACGTGTGGGGAAAAACGACACGGTTGCCGGATTTCCGGTTTGGGAATTATAGCATTTTTTCTAA
This sequence comes from Euryodendron excelsum, assembly GCA_033060915.1. Lineage (NCBI taxonomy): Eukaryota > Viridiplantae > Streptophyta > Magnoliopsida > Ericales > Pentaphylacaceae > Euryodendron > Euryodendron excelsum. Next base: position 67,508,908 of record CM065377.1, on the reverse strand, counting down.
AATTAGAACACTTTAAGTTATAAAGTTCAAGTTTTGTCGTTTTGGAGTCCAAAATCCACGAACGGCCTAGGAATGGCTTGAAACTTGGCACGTAGCATGGTTTAGGCAATGATGACATGTGGGGACAAACGGCACGGTTGCCGGATTCCCGGTTTGGGAATTATAGCATTTTTTCCAATATAATAACACTTTTAGTTTTAAACTTTAATTTCGTCATTTTTGGGCCCAAAATCCACGAACGGTCTAGGAACGACGTGAAACTTGGCACACAGCACGGTTTAGGCAATGATGACGTGTGGGAAAAAACGGCACGGTCGCCGGATTTCCGGTTTGGGAATTATAGCATTTTTTCTAATATGATAACACCTTTAGTTATAAAGTTCAAGTTTTGTCGTTTTGGAGTCGAAAATCCACGAACGGCCTAGGAATGGCGTGAAACTTGGCACGTAGCACGGTTTAGGCAATGAAGATGTGTGGGGAAAAACGGCACGGTCGCCGGATTTCCGGTTTGGGAATTATAGCATTTTTTCTTGAATTAGAACACTTTAAGTTATAAAGTTCAAGTTTTGTCGTTTTGGAGTCCAAAATCCACGAACGGTCTACGAATGGCGTGAAACTTGGCACGTAGCACGGTTTAGGCAATCATGACGTGGGGGGAAAAACGACACGGTCGCCGGATCTCCGGTTTGGGAATTATAGCATTTTTTCTTAAATTAGAACACTTTAAGTTATAAAGTTCAAGTTTTGTCGTTTTGGAGTCCAAAATCCACGAACGGTCTACGAATGGCGTGAAACTTGGCACGTAGCACGGTTTAGGCAATCATGACGTGGGGGGAAACACGGCACGGTCGCCGGATTTCCGGTTTGGGAATTATAGCATTTTTTCTTGAATTAGAACACTTCAAGTTATAAAGTTCAAGTTTTGTCGTTTTGGAGTCCAAAATCCACGAACGGTCTAAGAATGGCGTGAAACTTGGCACGTAGCACGGTTTAGGCAATCATGACGTGGGGGGAAAAACGGCACGGTCACCGGATCTCCGGTTTGGGAATTATAGCATTTTTTCTTAAATTAGAACACTTTAAGTTATAAAATTCGAGTTTTGTCGTTTTGGAGTCCAAAATTCACGAACGGTCTACGAATGGTGTGAAACTTGGCACGTAGCACGGTTTAGGCAATCATGACGTGGGGGGAAAAACGGCACGGTCGCCGGATTTTCGGTTTGGGAATTATAGCATTTTTTCTTAAATTAGAACACTTTAAGTTATAAAGTTCAAGTTTTGTCGTTTTGGAGTCCAAAATCCACGAACGGTCTACGAATGGCGTGAAACTTGGCACGTAGCACGGTTTAGGCAATCATGACTTGGGGGGAAAAACGGCACAGTCGCCGGATTTCCGGTTTGGGAATTATAGCATTTTTTCTTAAATTAGAACACTTTAAGTTATAAAGTTCAAGTTTTGTCGTTTTGGAGTCCAAAATCCACGAACGGTCTAGGAAAGGCGTGAGACTTGGCACGTAGCACGGTTTAGGCAATGATGACTTATGGGGACAAACGGCACAGTTGCCGGATTCCCGATTTGGGAATTATAGCATTTTTTCCAATATAATAACACTTTTAGTTTTAAACTTCAATTTCGTCGTTTTTGGGCCCAAAATCCACGAACGGTCTAGGAACGGCGTGAAACTTGGCACGCAGCACGGTTTAGGCAATGATGACGTGTGGGGAAAAACGGCACGGTCGCCGGATTTCCGATTTGGGAATTATAAGATTTTTTTCTAAAATTAGAACACTTTAAGTTATAAAGTTCAAGTTTTGTCGTTTTGGAGTCCAAAATCCACGAATGGCCTAGGAATGGCGTGAAACTTGGCACGTAGCATGGTTTAGGCAATGATGACGTGTGGGGACAAACGGCACGGTCGCCGGATTCCCGGTTTGGGAATTATAGCATTTTTTCTAATATAATAACACTTTTAGTTTTAAACTTTAATTTCGTCGTTTTTGGGCCCAAAATCAACGAACGGTCTAGGAACGGCGTGAAACTTGGTACGCTACACGGTTTAGGCAATGATGACGTGTGGGGACAAACGGCACTGTCGCCGGATTCCCAGTTTGGGAGTTGTAGCATTTTTTCTAATATAATAACACTTTGGACACTTTAATATTTAAAGTTTGATTTATTTTACACAACTTATCCAAATATTATACTTATGATTGTAGGGTGGTATAAAAGTAAGTTTGCTTAGTGTGGGGCTTCCAAAACTGAAGGTGGCTGAGGGACTGCTTGTAAGTATGGACCCATTCACAGAATTGGATGGAGAACCTTTGGGTCCAAACTTCTACAAGGTGTTTGTTCAAACTGCGAGAAAACCTAACGCTCTTTTAGAAAGACTGCGCCATGGCATTGAAATTGTGGGAGAATCGATTGACCAATACGTTGCATGGAAATCTGTTGATGTAAATTACAACTTTTTTTATATATCTTTTTTATGGTTTCATTAATGATATGATATTGCATATATGTTGCCTATATCAATCATGTTGGTAATTGTTTTATTTTTGTTTTTTCAGGTTATTGAAAAGGATTAGGTTTGCCATGATGATCGGGGTTGAAGGGGCTATTAATGTTTTATTTCGTTTTGTATTTTGAATTACTACATGTTTGGGCACACTTGGATGTTGGTGTTTCACATTTTCGGAAAACTTTGTTACATGTATTAGAACTTCAATTATTATGTTGTAGAAAAACTATAATTCTAATATTTGTAATATTTTTTGTGGACATGGATTATGAAATTTGGTGAATGAATGTTTTTTTGGGTGAATGAATTCATTATTTTCTTTTATGTGTAAACAGGAATTTCAAGGAAATTTGGTGAATGAATATTTTTCATTAATTAATTCAGTTATATTATTTCATGTGTACACAGGATTTTTAGTGAATTAAAAAAATATTAAATTTAATATAATTTATTAAATTTTTTCTGTACTTTTTGCGACGGCAGGGTATTTTTTTGCGACGGCCACAGCTGTAGCGAATGTTTAAGTTTTAGTGACACAAATTTGTTATGACAATTCATATGCGTCACTAATAACATGCTTTTGCGACGGTAGTATTTTTATTTGCGACGACATAATTTCGTCGCTAATATAATGGAATCCTGCGTCACCCATTTTACGACGGTTGATGCCGTCGCAAATAAGGCTATTTGCGACAGATAATTGCGATAGCACTCGCCCGTCGCAAAAAAATGGTCTGCCACGGAGTATTTGCGACGGGTATGATGCCGTCGCAAAAGGCAATCTCCCGTCGCACATACCGTCGCAAAAGACTTTTGCGGCGCCATTTAAAACGACACCCCATTTGCCGTCGCAAAACCGTCGCAAAAGCTTTTTTGCGACGGCGTCATCTCTTTTGCGACGGCATTCTCCCATCGCAAAAACTCATTTTTTTAGTAGTGGATCTTCACCAAGACTTGGTCATCACGAATTCCAAGAAGGCTCTCGACTTTTAATTGTTGACCATTTAGTAAAAATAGAAATTTTGCCGAGGGTTTGAGGGACAATAAAAGAGAGAGAAAATAAAAAAAAAAGTAGAGAAAAAATAGAAAGAAGTGAAATATAGATAAATTTTCAAAGATCATGTTGTATTTTATTTAGTTCTGTATTATCAATAAAATTTTGGATAATCCAGAAGATAAACTCTTAATTGTTTCAGAAAAACTAATATGATAAATATTTACTACTTTCTGAAAAACTATTTACTATACTTTATCTTGAGTTATTTTATCTGTTTTATATTATTTTAATTTTATAACACGTTATCAGAACGAAACTTTGAATATACACAAGTATATATCTCATAGTTTTTAATGCTTGATGACTTCTAAAAGTGTAAAATATTAAAAGATCATGATTATTTAATATTCACGTTAACAAATGTTACTTTGTAGTGTTCCTTTTATTATTTTATATGGCCTGAATATATGTGTAGTCTTAATAATTTTGTCCTGATTTAATCTTATTATTTTGTTAATATAGTATTCTGAAGATATCGAGTTTTACAAAATTAGAATTCGCCATCCTTAACTTTTTGGGGATAAGTATTTATTATGTATCCTTGATGCTGTGATCCATCTGGCTGCGAAGGAACTTGAGCAAACAATAACTAAAGAAAATTATGCATCTCAGATCGCGCTAAAATAATGATTTTTTTCCATTATCATCTTTATGAAGAATTGAAACTTGAGTACCTCACGATAAAAGATCCATTGATATTATGAAAAAATTTAAAGGAGAAATATGAGCACCAGAAGATCATAATTCTCCCAAGAGCCCGATCTGATTAGATGCACCTAAGATTGCAAGATTTTAAAACGGTTAATGAATACAACTCTGCGTTGTTTAAAATCAATTCATGATTAAAGTTATATAAGAAAATTATTATTGATGAAGACATTTAGAAAAAATATTTTCTACATTTCATGCCTCGAATGTGCACTTATAGCAGCAATATCGAAAGCGTAAATTTTAAAAATATTATGAATTGATATCATATCTTTTTGTGGCTAAGCAAAATAATGAGTTGCTAATGAAAAATCATTAGTCTTGACCTACTGATTCTGCTTCATTCCCTGAAGTGAATGCAATCTCATTTGGCGAACGTGATTGTAGACGTGGTCGTGGCCATTGCAAGAATAACTTTCAAACTCGTGAAAATTATCATGGAGGTAACACTTATCATATGAGATTTAAAAATATCACACCATACCACCAGCAATGGAATAATTCTGAAAAGAAAATTTTTTTATAGAATAAACCTCCTAAGAATTATGAAGATACTTGTTACAGGTGTAGAATGAAAAGATATTGGTCACGTACTTGTTGTACGCCCAAATATTGAGAGAGCTTTACGAAGTCTCAATTAAAGATAAAAGAAAAAATACATAAATGCATTTTACGAATTTTGATGGCCTGGTCGATATTCCTCATTTGGATGTTTCAGATTTTTTTGAAGATGTAAATGAAAAAATAGACCATTTAATTGCTGATGGGGATGTTCACACTAATTAATGTATTTTCTAGTTTTTCTAGTCTATTTAATTATTATCATCTTTTGTCATGTTTTCTTCATAATTTTTTACTTTCAATAAATTATCTTGTTTTAAATAATTAATTTTAATATTTTTATGTTGGTGCATGGATTATACCAACGCGTTGATTATTTCTTAAATGAATGGTGAAGGCACATGTCTGGTAGACAGTGAAACAACGCACATAATTATTCAAGAAAAAAAATATTTTTCATACTTGACATTACTTGAAGCTAATATCCATACAATCTCTAGCACAACAAAATTAATTGAAAGCTCTAAAATAGGTTAATATAATATTGTCAAAAGGAACAAAACTATGCATTGTACTATACTAAATCTACAAGGAATCTGATTAGTTTTAAATATATACCTCATAATGGATATCATATTGAAACGACAAATAAAGATAATGTAGAACAGCTCTATATTATTTTTTATATTTTATATTTCAGGAAAGAAATACATATCAAAGAAACTTGCTGCATTGTCTTCTGAATTATATTATGCTTCTATAAAAGCTAAGAAATCACCAGTAGTGATGCACTAGAAGTGTTTTGACCCAAAAAAATTTATATTATGGTATGATCGTTGTGGTCATCTAAGATCAACAATGATGCGTCGAATTATTAAAAACTCACATGGACATTCCCTAAACGCTAGAAAATTCTTTTGTCAAATGATTATACATGTACTGCTTGTTCACAAGAAAAATTAATTATCAGATAATATCCTTCAAAGGTAGTTATTGAGTCCCCATCATTCTTACAAAAAATTTAAAGGGATATCTGCGAGCCAATACATCCTCCATGTAGACCATTTCATTATTTTATAGTTTTAATAAATGCATGCACACAGTGGTCATATGTATGTTTACTTTCTACCAGTAATATTGCTTTTGCTAGACCTTTTACTCAAATTATTCGATTGCGGGCACAGTTTTCAGATTATCCGAGCAAGTCATTACGACTAGATAATGCTAGAGAATCTCAAGCTTTTGATGATTATTGCATGTCAATAAAAATTAATGTTGAACACCCAATTGCTCACACATATACACAAAAATGGTCTTACCGAATCTTTTATAAAATGATTTCAGTTAATTGCTTGAACTTTACTTATGAAAATAAAATTACCTATTTTTGCTTGGGGCTATGTCATATTGTAAGAGTCCGACCAACTGCTTATTAATAATACTCACTATTACAACTTATTATTAGTCAATAATTCAATATTTTTCACTTACGAGTTTTTGATTGTGCTATGTATGTTTCAATTTCACCCTCACAACGTACTAAAATGGGTCCCCATCGTTGACTTAAAATTTATGTTGGTTTGATTCTCTATCTATTATTAGATATTTGAAACTCTTAACAAATGATGTTTTCAAGGTATGTTTTGCAGATTGTCATTTTAATGAGTTAGTTTTTCCACCACTAGGAAAAAAAAAGACGCAATTAGAAAAGTAATGAGTGATCAGTTGGAATGTTTCAACACTATCTCATATTGATCCTCGAACAGGTTAATATGAATAAAAAATTCACAGAATCATTCATTTATAGACAATTACAAATCAATTGTCTAATGTATTTACCGACACAAACAATGTGACAAAATCACATATTCCAGCTGTTAATACTTCAGTACGTATTGATATCCCTAAAGGATAATCTATTAGTACAACAACAAATGAATCTAAAACACGCTTGAAGCGTAAGAGACCTGTTGGTGCCAAAGACACTATTCCTAGAAAAAGGAAGACACAAGAAAAAAAATACATAAGTAAGTTGGTGCTCCTGAAAAGAACACAATGTTTAAACTTCCTGAAAAAGAGAATCTTGAAGAAGAATTCCCATAAAAAAACCTCCAAAAAAGATATCTCCTATAAGTGACATGATACTTGAAAATAATGAGATCTTAATAAGTTATTAAATACAAGAGAAAACTGGAATAAGAATAAAGTGGTTGTCGACAATATATTTTCATTTAAAGTAGCTCTTGGTATTATCAGAAGTAATGAAGAGACTGAACCACATACAGTCGATGAATGTTAACGTAGAATTGATTGGCCAAAATGGAAATAAACTATTGAGGCAGAATTAAACTCATTAGCACAACGTAAAGTATTTGGACATGTAGTCCACACACCTGAAGATGTAAAACCAGTTGGATATAAATTGGTACTTGTAAGAAAGCAAAATGAGAAAAATGAAATAGTATGATACAATACCAAAATTGTAGCACAAGGTTTCTCGCAGAGAAATGGTATTAACTATGATGAGACTTACTCTACTGTAATGAATGCAATTACATTCAAATTCTTGATTAATTTATCAGTCTCAGAGAACTGAATATAAGTCCAATGGATGTAGTGACTACCTACTTATATGAGGAATTGGATAATGGTTGTCGTGCCTCGGTTTTTGGATCCAAGGTCCTTTCGGCTTGGAGACAAAAGTACGAAACTTTGTCATTAGAACTCATCCTCCTAGAAGGACCAATGCGACTAGGTTCGAATTGAGAATTGTTTTGGTTAAGGGCTTTTTAGAAAAACAGGAGTCGCCACCTAACTTAATTAAAGTGAGTTAGGGCACCTAAAACTAAGTACAATCTGAAGATTAAACTTAGGGTGTTTTTTTAAAAAGGTTTTTTGAAAATACCTCCATAAGAGAGGGTTTTTAAGAAAAATAGGTTGTTTGGCAACCTTTGAGAGTATTGAAGCCCTTTTAAAAAATAACTCCATTTGGTCTTTCGAAAACAGAAATCTATGGTTCGGGGGTTGGTTACATGTAGGGAAGATATCCTAAGATCATCATCCTACACCACCCTTTCAGTACCTACATGTCTAATCACCCTTTGTTCACTCACTAGAATAACTGGTTACCATTATCCACTCAGTATCCATTTTAGAATTTTGAAAACGGGGTCTAGTTATCACTTTTCGGATGAATGGTGCATGATGCGAGTTTTAAAAGAAGTTGGGGAAAACATGGGAGTTTTGAAGGAGTTTGAAATGAAAACCTTGAATTGATCGAAAATTTTGAAAGGGGGATTGGATTTAAAATAGAAGTTATGATGGCACCATTTTAGGTTGCCTACGTATCTCATTTGGCGAGAAACAGGTCATTCGTAGTTCGGGCAAGAGCCTGATGGAAAATAGGCGCATTAGGGCCTTTGGAAAGTTTTGAAGACACTTTAGGGCCTTTGGAAAGATAACTGGAGAATTTTGATTTAAAATCGGATGTTGGAGTGTTTTGAAATGGAACTTTGAATCTTTCGAAAGGAGGTTTTGAAGTGTTTTGAAATGTTTTTGGGATCACTCAAAGAAGTTTTGGAAATGCTTTGAAACAATTCAAGAGAATTTTGAAAATGTATTGAAGATCTTGGATGTAGAGTTTGGGGTTGAAAATACCCTTGTGAACTTGTCCTTGAAAAAACTTTTGGAAAGTGGTTTTTTGAAACACCTAGGGCTTTGAAACCCTAATATGGACAACCTCGAAGGTTGTTCTTAATGTATCACCTTCCCTTGGGATCCCTAACCATAAGAGGGGTAGGGACATCTTAGGGTTGTGAGTTCTTGAAAATATGTTTGGAAATAATTTAAGGATAGAGTGTAGGAGCATTTAAAAAGATTATAGAGTTGGTTTTTGAAATCTCAAGAAAGTAGGAGGTTTTTGAAAAAATGGGTTATGAACATTGTTTAAAATTGAAAGATAATTTAAAAAGGGGTTCAAGAGTTGGAACATTGAAGTATACTAACCTAGGTTGGGTTGGCCTAAGGTTAGGAGTAACTTAAGGTTAACTAACTTGAGTTAGGTTAACCTAGGGTTGAGGTGACCTATGGTTAAGTTGGACTAGGGTTAATCAACTAGGGTTAGATTAACCTAGGGTTAAGGTGACCTAAGGTTAACTAACTTGGGTTAAACTAACATAGGGTTGGACAACTAGGGTAAAGTTGACCTAGGGTTAGATAGCTAGGGTCAAGTTAACCTAGGGTTGGAATGGAAGATGGTTTTGAAAGGTGATTTTATGCACTCTTGAAAGGAGTTTTAGAAAATGAATCATGTTATGCAAAAGACTTTGGTATACAATCCTTTTGAAGATTATTTCCATAAAAATTTGACTCTAGCCAAGATTATGGTTGCATGGTTGGTGTTTGAAAACCATTCCAAAGTATGGATTTCAAGAATCAACACAATGGTGACAACCTTTGGAAAATCATTCTTAACGCAAAGATGAAAATGATGAATATTTGAAAACCATTTTTGAGAAAAGGATTTTGAAAACCATTTTTAGAAGATACCATTCCGACAAGGTAGGGTTTCTATAGCCAAGTAAAAAGGAGACCACTTAAGAGAGGGTTCCATAGGGCTATTCCAACTACTAATCTCGAGAGAATAGAAACCTTAGAAATCAAAGAGTTTAAAAATCACTTTTGTGCAAGTTGGAATGCAATGATGTAAAAGTGTGAGTAAAGGGGTTAATGGGGGATTTTCTAAGGCACGATTTCTAAGGTCTCATCCTAAACTTCAAAGAGCCAACTCTTGAAACCATTTCGAAAGGAATATAGAGCTTGAAAGTGGCATGAAAATAAAAAATAATACAAGCATTGTAGAACATGGTTATAAACATGAAAATGAAGCCAAGCACACAAGACATGACCAAGATAGCAAAATACAAGGGGGTCATGAACTACACCACATAATCAAGGGGCTCCTAAGTCATACCATATTAAAGTAGGCTATAGAGAGATCCCCCTACACGGTGGCTCCCACTAGCTTTCCTCTAAGCATGAACTAAGAGCTCTTTTAGCTTCAAGCATGCAAGAAAGGGGGGTTAAAGATGGGAATTAAAATAGAGAATAGCCTAAGTAGGCTAGGAGGGAGAAGAGAAGAGTGGGAGAAGACAAATATGTAAAAGAAATACCACATTTTGCCTTCAATACACTTGTAATCTTCTATGGATGCCTTGTGTGAGACCCCAAATTTTAATTCATCAGTAAGTAATTATAGTTTTGCATGGTTAGGTAAGATATAAAATAATGTGGGTGCTTGGTACCTTAGGCTTGCATATGATATGTTGGCAAGTATAGTGGACATATATTACATCTAGTAGAGGTATAAATGAGGTCCAATATGTGATAATATTAGAATTATCTAGTATTGTTATGACTAAGACTTGTAAAGAGTTAAAATGAGTAATTGGTGGAGTGAGGTGTCAAAGCATAAGTTTATGGTTTTATTAGGTATTTCATCTTTATGCAATAGTGTAAGAAAGAAAAAGAAAAAGAAAAGAGAGAGTTATAGAAAGAAAGAGTGAAAGAGACGGAAGAGAGAAAGGGAGAAAGAAAGATAGAGATAAAGAGAGAAGGAGAAAGATATAGAGAGAGTTTGCAAAGAGAAAGAGAGAGCGAGTAAGAGAGAAGGAGCGCTGCAGTGCAAGAAGAAGCTGATTTCAAGTATAAGAACTCTTCCCCCGCTATAGATCAGGCTATAGGTAGGAAGATATTGAAAAATTACTCAATTTAGACACAAAATTCATCTGATTTGGTTAAGAATTGAGAAAGAAACCTTTGTCCAAAGTTGGAAGATTTCTGCTGCAAAAATCTGTAGAAACAGCCACTTTCGGAGGTTGTTTGGCCTCTTTACAAATCTGATATGTAGCTGATTTTTTTGTACACTTAAACTTTGAGACCTTAGGGAAATTTGGGCTTTAGTTTCAGCCAAAAATGTTTTATATTCAAATTATGGTGATTTTTTAAAGTTAAGCTGTCACTGTAGCAGTCTGATGCCCAAATCTGCCCAGATCTGTAACCTCTGGTTAACAGAGCATTCGACCAAGTTCGAGTAATCCAAAAATTATGAAATTTTGGCTGTATTTTTTGGATACATAGATGAGATTGTATATCAAATTTTAGGTCAAGGAGATATCGTTTACTTGGGTTTCAAACCTCTCAAATGAGAACCATCTGCTGCAGGAACTTAAATTCAACAACACTGCCCTATTTTTAGAAAATACCAAATAAATACTTAGACAAGTTCAAAAAATATATAATTTGGTCTGGATACTCTTTGAGATGTCTATTTTGAATTTCTAAAGTTTTAGAAGTTTTGGGTATCAGCTCACGAAATTATGTCCAGATTATGTTGCCTATGTCAGTTGTGGCAGATTAGATGACTTAGTGTATTTTGGTATTTTTCAGCTCTAGCGTTCCATCGGGAGTTTAATTGAAGTTATGTATACATTATATTGATTATGATTGCTGAAATTCTTAAACTAACACGGTTGTGGTGGTAGGACTTAATGGAGGGCAAGATCTGTCAACATCATTAAAGGAGTGATCTTAGTTGTGGGATGTGTACGGTGACCTGTGCGATCACACATCGCCTAATGTGACATAATTCATGCCTAATTGGGTTGGGGGTGTGACACCTTGACTTAAACTTGGATGGCTTCAAGTATACTTGAAGGGCTGGAAAGAGGGGTTTAATAGTGTATAGGGCTATATAGGTGAAGTGTATGGGTTAGGGGGAGGTTGAATCTAGCTTAAGTGTTGAAGGAATGAGATGTTTATAGAAATTCGAGTTTCTAGAGCAGTTTCAGCAGAGCTTCACACCAATTTTTAGTTCTGGAATATGCAAAGGGACAGGCTGTATTTATAGGCAATCTGGGACGAGGCTGGTGCATGTGCTACATGCACCTGACCAAAATTAGGCTTAGCGCATGTAGCACATGTGCAAGTACTGTTCCATTTCCAGAATGCTATGTGGCACCCATTATACTGGCTAAATCTTGACGGTTGATCGAACTTTGATCGATTTGATCAAAATCTGGGCACATGTAGCATACGCTCCGTCATCGGGAGTGTTCGTTTAAACTTTGCCTCAATAATTGAGCCAACCGGGAAGGTTTCAGAGGAATCGATTGCATCCACGATGTTCTCCTAGGGTTTCTCGTAAACTTTCGTGTTTTCGATAAGCTGGAATGGTATTCGGAAGTATGAGATATCGTCTCGAGAAATGTGCATACAATTGTCTCTTTACGGAGCGTCTGTGATATGCTCTACGATGGTTTGAAAGTTGTTGTTTTTGTGTCGCATGATCGAGGCCGTCGAGAAGCGATCTCTCCGATCGGACCGAACCGATGGAAAGTACTCTAGAAATACTTTTGGAAATTCCTTAATTTACGAAATTCTCAAGTCGTTTGACAGTGCGTTATAATCAGGGAATTGGGAGAAAAGTCAATCTCGACGGAGCGTCTCACAGACCATCCAGGGGTTACTGAAAGTTGCCGTTTTCAAACCATACTATAAGGAGTTTTAGGAAGCGATCTATTCAATCGAGCCGTATTGATGGAAAGACCTGTGAAAGGCCTTTCGGGAATTCTCTGGTTTACGCATTGCTCAAGTCATTTGACGGTGCGTTATAACTAGGGAATCGGAAGAAAAAATAATTTAGGCAGAGCGTCTGCGAGGCGCTCCAGGGAACTTTTATCGAGTCGTGGGTGTTTAGTGTTGTAAGGTCCTTCTTAGGTTAAACGGGGGTGTGTGACAAGACCCGTCGTTCAGTATCCTAGGACTGGTGTTGTTTTGGGGCACGTTCAGGTTGTTAGGGCAAAATGGTCATTTTGACCAGTTTAGTTGGAAATGGTCAGGAATGGATCAGAGTGCTATATTAAGCGTGTCGGGTCGTTCAGGGATGATTTCAGGAGAGTCTTTTACCGTTCAGTGGGGTTTGTGCAGTGCTGGGATGTTCAGGGGCAAAACGGTCATTTTGACCAAAGTTAGCCGGAATGGAACCGGAATTGGACCGGATGGCGTGTGGAGTACGCCTAACAGTTTAGTAACATTCTGGAAGGGTGGACTTACTGTTTTGAGGGATTTTAAACTTTCTCAAAACGTGCCTGGAGACCCAAGAGGTAGGTTTAATCATTTTTCACCGAGTCGGGCTAGCAGGCGCCGGTGTTAACCTAGATATTGGTTCTCGAGACCGCTCGGTCTTAGAGAGTTACCTGAAGGGTTGGTTCCTGAGGATGTCTGGTCTTAGAAAGCTACTTGTGAGGGTGGTGTTGGTCTTCGAGAACACATGGTCTCGGAGAACTATCGAATGATAGACATTCTACATTGGGGGGCTAGCAGGCGTCAGAAATGAACCGTATGGAATTTGATAAGGTGTTGGTCCCTGAGATCGCCTGATCTCGGGAAGCTACTTGGATGACGTTGGTTTCCGAGATCGCCCGGTCCCAGAAAGCTGTCTGGAATGATGTTTATGGCTTCATTTGGGCTTTATGGGCCTGGGAAGCGACTAGCTGACTGGATTGGAGTTTGAAAGGTTCGTCTTGAGCTTACATGTGTTGTGATGTTTGAAAACTGAGTCCGGTCGAGCCAGAGATTGCTGAGTGGGCAAAAATGGGGTGGTATATATATGAGAATCTTTGAAGGATTTAAGATGTCTGAAACAAATATTTTAAAACTATAAAATTTTTATTCAATCAAGCTTCAAAGATCTTTGAACGGGTTAAAACAATCCAGCCACATGTGGTATAATAGTCTAAGTGAATATCTCTTAAAACCGGTTTTGAAATTTAGAAACCAAACTTTTTGAGGAAAAAGCTTGAAAACCTGTTAAAAATTTGAACCGGGGTTTTTGAAGGAGAAAAACCCGGGAAACCAGTTCGAATTTTAGAAACCAAACTTTTTGAGGAAAAAGCTTGAAAATCGTTAGAAATTTGAACCGGGGTTTTTGAAGGAGAAAAACCCGAAAAACCAGTTTGAATTTTAGAAACCAAACTTTTTAAGGAAAAAGCTTGAAAACCGTTAAAAATTTGAACCGGGGTTTTTAAAGGAGAAAAACCCGAAAAACTAGTTTGAATTTTAGAAACCAAACTTTTTGAGGAGAAAGCTTGAAAATCGTTAAAAATTTGAACCAGGGTTTTTGAAGGAGAAAAACCCAAAAAACCAGTTTGAATTCTAGAAACCAAACTTTTTGAGGAGAAAGCTTGAAAACCGTTAAAAATTTGAACCGGGATTTTTGAAGAAGAAAAACTCGGAAAACCAGTTTGAATTTTTAGAAACCAAACTTTTTGAGGAAAAAGCTTGAAAACCTGTAGAGAATTTTCGAACCAGGGTTTTTGAAGGAGAAAACCCTAAAACTAAGTGTTAATCCGAAGATTAAACTTAGCGTTTTTGAAAAGGTTTTTTTCTTTTTTTTGAAAACTTCCTCACGAGAGGGTTTTTAAGAAAATAGGTTGTTTGGCAACCTTTTGAAGTGTTTAAGCCCTTTTTGAAAATAACTCCATTTTGGTCTTTCGAAAACAAGAATCTAAGATTCGGAGGTTGGTTACGTGTAGGGAAGATATCCTAGGATCATCATCTTACCCTGCCCTTTCGATACCTACATGTCTAATCACTCTTTTGCTCACTCACTAGAATAGCCGGTTACCATTGTCCACTTAGTATCCACTTTAGAATTTTGAAAACGGGGTCTAGTCATTACTTTTCGGATGAATGATGCAAGTTCCTTGAAGAAATTTGAAAATAATAGGGGTTTTTTAAAGAGTTTGAAATTGAATCTTGGAATTGATTGGAATTTTTAAAAAAAGGATTGGGGTTGAAATAAAAGTTATGACCGCACCATTTCAGGTTGCCTACGTATCTCATTTGGCGAGAATCAGGTCATTCGTAGTTCGGGCAAGAGCCCGATAGAAAATAGGCGCATTAGGGCCTTTGGAAGAATTGAAGACACTTTGGGGTCTTTGGACAAGTTTAAAAACACTTTGAGGTCTTTGAAAAAGTTTAAGACACTTTGAGGTCTTTGGAGAAATTTAAGACACTTTGAGGTCTTGGAAGTTTTGACTTGAAATTGAATGGTGGTGTGCTTTGAAAATGCTTTTGGGTCAATTTTGAGAGAGTTTCGGGAAATGTTTTTGGATAACTCAAGAGAGTTTGAGAATGTTTTTGAAATTTTGTTTTGAAAACCTTGGAGGTATGATTTTGGAATGTTTTGATGAATTGGTTTTTGAAAGTGGTGTTTGGGATCCCAATATGGACAACCTTAGAGGTTGTTCTTGTTTTGTCACTTGTCCTTTGAATCCCTAGCCATGAGAGGGCTAGGGACACCTTAGGTTTGTGACCTTTTGAAAATATTTTTGGAAATGCCTTGAAGATGGAATGTGGGAACATTTGAAGAGTTTATGGAGTTGGTTTCTTTGAAATCAAGAGAGTAAGAGGTTTTGGAAAAAAAGGTTATGAGAATAGTTTGAAAATTGAATGATCATTTAGAAAAGGGGTCAAGAGTTGGAACCTTGAAGTGTATCAACCTAGGTTGGGTTAGCCTAGGGTTAGGGGTGACCTAAGATTAACTAACTTGGGTTAGGTTAACCTAGGGTTAAGATGACCTATGGTTAACTAACTAGGGTAAGGTTAATCTAAGGTGAGTAAATTAGGGTCAAGTTAACCTAGGGTTGGACAACTAGGGTCAAGTTAACCTAGAGTTAGGCAACTAGGGTCAAGTTAACCTAGGATTGGATAACTAGGGTCAAGTTAACCTAGGGTTTGACAACTAGGGTCAAGTTAGCTTAGGGTTGGGTAACTAGAGTCAAGTTAACCTAGGGTTGGATTGGAAAATGGTTTTGGAAGTTGGTTTAATGCACTCTTGGAAAGAGTTTTGAAAACACAACGTGATGTACAATGGACTTTGGTTGGTAATCTTTATGAAGATCATTTTCATGAAAATTTTGATTCTAGTCAAGAGTAGGGTTTGTATAGTTGGTGATTGGAAACCATTCCAAGGAAGGTTTCTTTATGGCCATTATAACCACCATCTTGACAAGAATACAAGGGTTCAAAATTAACATAATGATGGTAATTTTTGGAGCATCATTTTCATGCAAAGATGGAGAGAAAGCATTTTTGAAATCATCTTTGGGGGAGGATTTTGAAAACCATTTTTCAAGGGAACCATTCCTTCAAGAGAGGGTTCATATGGCCAATAAAAAGGGAGACCACTCAAGAGAGAGTTCTATGGGGTCATTCCAACCACTAACTTAGAGAGAATGGAAACCTTGAAAATTAGAGGGTTTGAAAGCAACTTTTATGCAATGATGTAAAAGAATGAATTAGGGGGGTTGTGAGGGATTTTTTAAGGCATAACTTCTAAGGTCTCACCCTAAACTTCAAAGGACCAACTCTTGGAACAATTTTTAAAGGACATGTAGAACTTAGAAATGTCATAAAATTAAGAGCAATGCACACATTGTGGAATATGGTAATAAACCTAAAATGAAGCCAAGCATACATGACATGATCGAGATAATAACATGCAAGGGGTCATGATTCACATACAAGGCTTTTAGGCTTCACCATACAAACAAGGAGTTCTTAGGTCATACCATCTTAAAGTAGGCTAGTGAGAGGTCCCCCTACATGGTGGCTCTCATTTGCTTTCCTGTAGGCATGATCTAGGAGCCCTCTTGGCTCAAGCATGCAAGAAAGGGGGGTTGAAGATGGGAATTAAAATAGAGAATAGCCTAAGTAGGCTAGGAGGGAGAAGAGAAGAGTGGGGGAGAGCACAAATATAAAGGAGATACCACCTTTTGCCTTCAACACCTTTGTAATCTTCAATGGATGTCTTGATTGGAGCTTGAGTGACTTCAAGAAAGCTTGAGAGGCTTGAGTGGAGTGTATAAGTGTGTGTGAGGCTTTGTGTATGGAGTGTACAGGCTTAGGAGAGGTAGAATCTAACCTAAGTGTTGGAGGGGAGGAGTATATGGAGAGATTCGGATTTTTGGAGTGATTTCAGCAGAGTTTCGTATCAATTTCGGACCTGGAATATGCAAGAGGGGAGGCCTCTATTTATAGGCAAACTAGAACAGACCATGCGCATGTGCTACATGCGCATGGCCAAAATTTGGCCGTGCGCATGTCCCACATGCGCAGGTATTGTTCCATTGCTAGAATAACACGTGATACCCTATGTACTGATTAAATCTCGACCGTTGATTGAAAGTCGGTCGATTTGAACAAAATTTGAGCCCATGTAACATACGCTCCATCACCGGGAAGAATCGCCCAAACTTTGCCTCGATAATTGGGCCAACCGGGAAGGTTCCAGGGAAATCGGTCGCATTGGAGATGTTCTCCTAGTGTAACCGATGAACTTTCATATTTTCGAAAAGTTTGAATTATGTTTGGAGGTGGGTGATATCGTTTTGGGAAGTGTGCCAAAAAGGACACTTTCGCAGAGCGTCTGTGATATGCTCCATGGGTGTTTGAAAGTGACTATTTTCGTTTCGTGCGATCGAGGCCCTCGAGAAGCGATCTGTCCGATCGGATTGTACTGATGGAAAGTACTCTGAAAATACTTTTTGGAATTCCCAAATTTACGCATTTCTCAAGTCGTTTGACGGTGCGTTTTGATTAGGGAATCGGAGAAAAAGTTAACCTTGGCGGAGCGTCTGCGAGACGCTCTAGGGGTTATTAAAAGTTACGGTTTTCGCACCGTACGATGGAGGGCTTCAGGAGGTGATTTACTTGATCGAGCCGTATCGATGGAAGGATCTATGGACGAGCTTTTGAGAATCCCCTGATTTATGCGTTTTTCAAGTCGGTTGACGGTGCGATATAATCGGGGAATCGAGAGAAAAGACAATTTAAGCGG
This sequence comes from Euryodendron excelsum, assembly GCA_033060915.1. Lineage (NCBI taxonomy): Eukaryota > Viridiplantae > Streptophyta > Magnoliopsida > Ericales > Pentaphylacaceae > Euryodendron > Euryodendron excelsum. The sequence goes on along the minus strand of CM065377.1, from coordinate 67,491,162 downwards.
AGTGTCTGTGAGACGCTCTAGGGAACTTTTATCGAGTCATGTGAGCTTAGTGTCGTGGGGTGTTCCTTAGGTTAAACAAAGGTGTGCGGTGAAATCCTTTGTTCGAAACCCCAAGGCCGGTGTTGTTTCGAGGCGTTTTTGACTCCTGGGGGCAAAATGATCATTTTGACCAGAGTTGGCTGGGAATGGTCATGAATGGTCTGGTATGTTGTGTTAGGCATGTAGGGCTGTTCAGGGATGGTTTTGAGAGAGTCTGTCGCCGTTCAGCGGGGTTCGCGCCGTGTGAGTCGTTTAGGGGTAAAAGGGTCATTTTGATCAGAGTGAGCCGGAATAGGGCCGAATTTGGACCAAATGGCGTGCAAGGGACGCCTGATGGTTTGACAACATTGTGGAAGGATGGACTTATCGTTTTGAGGGATTTTGAACTTTCCCAAAACGTGCCTGGAAGCCCAAGGGGCAAGTTTGGTCATTTTTCACCGAGTCGGGCTAGCAGGCGCCGGTGTTGACCTAGGTATTGGTTCCGAAAAACTACTTGTGCGGTGTTGGTCTCTAAGAATGCCTGGTCTTAGAGAGCTACCTGTAGGGTTGGTGTTGGTTCCTGAGAACTCCTGGTCCCAAAAAGCTACTTAGAAGGGTGGTGTTGGTCTCCGAGAACGCTCGGTCCCGGAGAACTTCCAAATGACAGACATTCTACATTGGCGGGCTAGCAGGTGCTAGAAGTGAACCGTCTGGAATCTTTGATGAGGTGTTGGTCCCCGAGATTGCCCGATCTCGGGAAGCTACCCGGATGGCATTGGTTTCTGGGACCGCTCAGTCTAGAAAACTACCTGAAATAATGGTGCTTAAGGCTCCAGCGGATCCTTGTGGACTCAAGAAGTGACCAGTTGATTGGATTGGAGATTGAAAGGCTCATCTTAAGTCTACACGTGTTGTGATGTTGGAAACCGAATCCGGTCGGGCCGGAGATTGTCGAGCGGGCAAAAATGGGGTGCTTACACTGACCTATTTCAATTTAGCATAAATAGAAGCTCTGGTGAGGGTTCAAAGGACAATAAAAAAGAGAGAAAATAGAAAGAAAAAGCAGAGAGAAAATAAAAGAAAATAAAGTATAGGTAAATTCTCAAAGAATATGTTGTATTCTATTTAGTTCTGTACTATCAATAAAGTTTTGAGTGGTTCAAAAAATAAATTCTTAATTGTTTCAGAAGAACTAATATGATAAATATTTATCAATTCTTGAAGAATTATTTACTATATTTTATCTTGAATTATTTTATCTACTTTATATTCTTTTAATTTTGTAATAGTATTTACACATTTTTTTTTTCATGAGAAAAAGAAAAAAAAAGTACAAAAACAAAAAAATTAGTCATTGGACTTCCACGAAAAAATTAGCCGACAGATTTAAAGACAAAATATCACATCAAATTTCATGGTCTTAGGCATCACTGAGCAGGGCCATCAATTACGCTGAAGTTGTCTCCGCCAGAAGGCAAGATTTAAAGGTGAACGCTACTAGCAGAGCGAGTATAATGACGGTGTACCTAATTAATTAAAAATGAACTTAGAATAATTTCTCTCAGTCATTGGTTATAAGCAACACAAACTGCCTAATTGACTCCAGTAATGAAGATCAAACGAATCTTAAGCAAAAGACAATTAAAAAAACATAACATAAGCAAATGGACAATTATTGCTGCCCAGTATAGACTTATTCCAGTGTTATAAGGCTATGTTGGTACGCATTAATGAAATAAATAAGAATAGAAATGAAAAGAGAGTACGAATAAAATGAGAATAAGCATTAAATAGAATAGTCCACTGTTTGGTTGTTGTCATAAAATGAAATAACCATTTTAATTCTCATATTTAGTTATACATATTATGCTGATGGAATGAAATAAACAATTTAGAAAGAGTTTGATCACAAAGTCAATTTTCGGTTTTTACGTTTCTTTGCAATCTGAATTTTAAGTAAAAAAAGTAAAGAAAAAAAATGTGAGAAAAAAAAAGAATAAAAATATTATTTTATTTTATTATCTTTTTCTTCATATTTTTCTTTTTCTATCAAAAATTCAAATTCTGAACGGAGCGTTAGTATTTTTGTTTTAGTTGTTAGCTATTTATGTTATGTTTTAATTTTTTTGATAGCAGTGGGTGGAGGTCGAGGTGAAGGTGGAAGGAGAGGTGAATGACAGCAATAGCTGTGGTAGTAGGCATGGGCGTAAGAACATTCGCATCCCCGGATTTTGTACAACTTTTTTTATATATAGTGTAAATATGTAAAATTTTTGTAAAAATTTATTTTACTGTCGCCCTTTACAATTTATAACTTAAATCTCTAATTGAAAAACTATAAAATTTTTGTAAAGTGAACTATGAACTTTATCTATTTTCTTATGTGCGACCTAATGTGAACTTCTAAATATGTGAGTCTCTAATGTGCACCATTCAATAACTTTTACCAAATACACATAAAAATGCTATTCGAAAAAATGTCAATTTCTACTTTAATAAATAATTGATGTACTACAAAATAATTAATCTATATTTCATCTTATTATTTGAACAATTTGTATATGCCGGTAGTTAAATAGTCATTAAATTTTAAAGTAATATTATATACAATCTAATTTCTCAATATTTTATTTCACTCTTAGACACAAGTATATAGGACTTACATTAATAAATTTGCATAAGACTCGTTACTTGTTTCTAGTACATGAGAAAAAAAGATTACATATAACATTTTTTTAAATTTTATAGGATTAATATTTTTGTTCAAGTTGCTTCTGTAGGGTTCGACCCCCTTTTAGGTTTTTTTTTTTTCACACAATTGGAATACTTATAAAAAAAAGTTATATTTTTGGTAATATTTTGTTTAAGCAAAATGAAAGATTGATTTTATTTATTTTTATTTAAAAATCTAGTCTTGCAATCTTATTACATATCTCATACTTGAAGTTACAAATATGTGCAAAAAAAAAACTTAAAATATAGTATTTATATAGCAATTGCACCACTAGACAAAATTTAATTTCAAGTTGGTACTCCTCAAAATTTTCAAGGTGGTACTCCTAAAAATAAAATTCTAACTTCGCTCTCGCTCTTGGCAGTAGAGTGGTAGCAATGTGGTGAGTGGTGGACGGGGCGGTGCGTAGGAGGCAGTGGGGGCAGCTGATTGTGGCTGTAGTTGTGATTGTAATTGTGATGATGGCCAGCGACGGCGGCAACAGCGATGGATAGGTGGTGATGGTGATAGGTGACCGTGTTTTATTTTTTCATTATTCCCACTTTTGATGGTTTACTGATCGGGGATTATTTTTAGGGCTAATTATATTAGAGCATGACTTAAAAATATATAATTTTTTTCACATTTAAAAATAAACACATAAATCGATTCGAATTAAATTTCAAAATAGACCGTTTGTTAGGTTTTTATGAATAAACAAAAATGCCCTAACCATATTAAACTCTGCACTCTCTCTCCTTATATAGATGTATATATATATATATATATATGTATGTATGTATGTATGTATATACGTGTGAACACAGAGTAACTGTCACTCCTCTCCATCATGTCCACTGCCCCCTCCACAGGCCACAGCCACCTCCTCCCTCCCCACTGCCCACTCGGCCTCCCCTTTCCCGTCACTGCCCACAGCCACCTTCTCCCTTATCCTCCCCCTTCATCCCCATCAGAATCAAGACTTCATGAAGTAAGATTGTCGCACTGGTTCATATCCTTAGTAAATTTGAGCCCTTGATTGTGTACTGAACTCCATACACACACATACATATGTGTAAGTATATGTACATGTATATGTGTATATATGGAGATAAAGCAAACACCTTTTGACATTGTTTTGGTTTATGTGAAACCTTGATCAAGCCTTCATCAATGCTGTTTAATTTAGATCTTCTAATACTTCCAGAAGATAACCCATTTGTATCAATCTGGGTCTTCACCACTGACAGTTTATGTATGGAACTTTGATCAAACCCTCGCCAATTTGATTTATATCAGTAGATTTGGGTCACATTCTGGGTCGTATTCATGGCAATACATACATATAAATAGTAATACAAATGTTTTGATTTTGGGTTAAACATATATACAGTGTTTGAAATTAGATTTAATAGAGGTAGTAGCAATGGTGGTGTGCAGCGGTGTGCGTCATCGGTAGGGGAGGAAGAAGCGAAAAACTGAGAGAAAAAGTAGGAGGGTGTGTACTGTGGGGAGTGAAAAGTGAAAAGAAATAGGGGGGCAAATTGTTATGGACACTGTATTGGGGGAAGATGAAGAAATGGCAAAGGAAGAAGAAAGGGGAAAAAAGATCAGGGTAAAGAAGTCTTTTTAGTATTTTATATTGCTTGTAATACACTCTCACTTGCCCCACAAGCGTGTGTGCTACACTCTGCGTTAGTTTTAAGGTTTTTCATTCACTTTGCACTTTAATCTAAATAATAAAAGTCTTATATCTTCACTTCTAAACAACAAAAATTATGTATTTTTAGATCCCACCTCGGGAAGATAAAGTGTTTTTTTTATCTCTTATTATTATAAAAAATTGGATGCGTGATATCATTCGAATTTGGATTATTGTGACTATTGTAAATTGGCGGAGGGCGTCATACATGACATCATCAAATGCAATGATGAACGTAAAGACCGCCCCGCACAAACAATTTTATTCATTTAGGGGTTAGTGCGCTAGTTTATAAACTATAAAATATTTTTAAAAAGTCATTTTTAAAAATATGCTTAAATATAAATATTTTTTTAAATTGCTCATTTGAAGATAATTTTAAAAAGTTATAAATAAAAATTATAAGTTATTAAATAAGTTAATTTCAAACACTTCTTTAATTATTTAGTCAAATGCTAACATATATTGTTAAGAAGAGAGTTATTGTGTTAACCTTTTCAACTTTAATATTTTTTGTAAGAGTGTTATTAATGATATGGTTGGTATCTTCTCATTATTTATATTGTTTAAGTATATTTTAAATTTCAAAAATACCCATACTAAGTTTATATATCTTTCTAATTACTTTAGTTACAAATAATATAAAAAAAATTTAAGAAAATAAATTTTAAAATAATTAAATTGAATTGATATGCAATTCACAATTGCATTACAAACACCTAAAAAATTTATGTGGAATAAAAAAAATGTGTAAATTGATATAATAAAATAAATGAAAAAATATAAAAATTGAAAGATATACGTTAAATATATGTATAGGTGTGTAAATATAATTTTTAGGATAAAGACTAAAAAAGTAATATTGTAACCATATGTAAGCTTGAATTTATTATTTTGTCACACAAAATTGGTTTTAAAATATTTTATTAATTAATGTTAATAATGTCTCAAGAGTAGTTTTGACAAATTACAAGAGAGTTTAAATTCAAACTCCTCTTTAATTCGATAGTTGTATTAAAAAATGAGTATATTATGTAATATTCTGTCTCATTTACAATCTTTAAATAAATGTGTTACTTGTAATTTGTATTTTGTATAAAATTTATTGCATTAATTACTCTTAAAGATATACTCCTAAGGTACATATTAGCAAGAGTCATTCACCGACCAAGATAAAGGTACCGCCAAGGCAATGACTATATATATATAGGAGATGTTTGGATTAATTACTTATAAATTATAAATTATAAGTTATAAACTAGTTTTAAAAAAAACATATTTTTAAATAATTTTTTAAACGATTTAATTAAATATAAATAACTTTTTTTAAGTCACTTATTTAAATATAATTTTTAAAAATTATAATTATAAATCATAAATTACAAAATCCGCTACATTCAAACACCTCCATAAAATACTGCCCCGGCTTTGCCCACCCATCGAACAAATACCAAAATTTCCTCGCTTATTAGTAACCCTACAACTCGATCGAAGAGCAACTACAATCACCAACGAAACAAAACAAAGAATGGCAGAAACACCTCTCTCGGGCATTGCCAAAAAAATCTTGCGGAAATTGGATTCCCCCTTTCTCCAAGAAATTGCAGCGGCGAGGGAAGTTAAAGAACTTAAAAAACTTCAGAAGACTCTCTCCTCCTTGATGCCTGTGCTTCTTGACCCAGAGAAGCCGAAAACAGAACTGCACGCGGTTGTTGACTGGTTCAAGAGGCTCCAGGATGTACTGAATGAAGCAGACAACTTGCTTGAAGGTCTCTTCTCTGAATTTTTGAGACGCGAAGTGATGACTGAGAATAACGCGGCCAAAAAGGTACGCATTTTCTTTTCACGCTTATGCCTGCTTGCTTTCAGTTGTAAGATGGATGCCAGAGTTAAGGGGATTCGGAGTAGACTAGATTATATTGCAGAAGACAGCGTGAAATTCCACTTGCTTGAAGAGCATGAGGAGAGGAGCAGGGAGGAGATGACTCATTCTTTTGTGCTTGCGAATGATGTTGTTGGGAGAGAGAAGGATAAAAATGCCATTATAGAACTTATGTTGGAGTCCCATACAAAAGATAATGTGTCAATCATTCCGATAGTTGGAATTGGGGGAGTAGGAAAGACCACACTTGCTAAACTCGTATTCAACGATGCGCAAGTCTGTAAACATTTTGAACGTCGCATGTGGGTATCTGTTTCAGATGTCTTTGATGTGAAACGCATTTCACGAAATATCCTAGAGAGTGTAACATGGGACAATTGCGAACTACTTGAGATGGAAGAGGTGGTATATGAACTCAAAAGGGCTATTGATGGTAGAAAGTATTTTCTTGTTTTGGACGGTGTGTGGAACGAGGATCGCTGCAGATGGCTGGAATTGGAAGACTTGTTAATGGGTGGTGCGAGGGGAAGTACGGTTCTAATAACTACCCGAACCCAATTGGTTGCAGAAATTACAGGCACAGTTTCACCTGTTTTTTTAAAAGATTTGTCTGAGAGTGAGTCGTGGTCTTTATTTAGCCGAATGGCTTTTAGGCATGGAGAACTGCCTGAAATACCAAACTTAGTAGAAATAGGAAGGGACATTGTAAAGAAGTCTGCAGGAGTTCCTCTTGCCGTAATGATGCTAGGAGGCCTATTGTCCTGTAAATATGATGAAAGGGACTGTTTGTATCTGAGAGACACTGAACTCTCAGATCTAGATCCCTCTGGGGACATGCTTTATTCAACACTGAGGTTGAGTTATGATTACTTGCCACTGAACTTAAAACAATGCTTTGCATATTGTTCATTGTTTCCTAAAGGCCTTTGGATTGATAAGCAAACATTGATCCAGTTGTGGATTGCTCAAGGATTTATTCAGTTGTCATCTGAAAGGCAACAACTAGAGGATGTTGGAGAGCATTATTTTATGGAGTTACTAAGGAGGTCCTTTTTCAATGATGTCCAAGAGGATCTCGAGGGTAATATAATTAGTTGCAAAATGCATGACCTTATTCATGATCTTGCACAAAGGATAACGAATGAGAACGAGATTGTTGGAAGTAGTACTCATCATATATCAGTTAGTAACCATATCAACTTACCAAAGAAGTTGCGACGATTTCTTTTGGCAACTCAAGAAAAGGAATCAGAGCATGTAATTTTGAGCAATGAGGACATTACAAGTTTTAAGAGTGTACGAGTGCTGGATTTGCACAAGTCAGGGATAAACAGGGTGCCTCGTCTCGTTGGTGAATTAACCAGTCTAAGTTATCTTGACCTGTCCGAAAATTGGTTTCGATTACTCCCCGAATGTGTTTGTATGTTGCAGAATTTGCAGACACTGAAACTCAACGGTTGTAAGTATCTCAAAGAATTGCCAAAAGAGACAAGGAAACTAGTGAGCCTAATGCATCTTGAGATTCAAGGCTGTAGTTTGAGTCATATGCCACATGGACTGGGCCAGTTGACTTCTCTTCAGACACTAAGACGGTTTGTAGTCTGCCACACTGACAAGTCTGCTGTTGGGTTCAGTGGGGGGCTTAGTGAATTAGAAGGCCTTGTTAATCTACAGGGAACATTGAGCATTGAAAGGTTGAGAGGTTCAATAGCTGAAGAAATAGGGAAAAAAGGCCAAAGAGACTACTACTTGGACAGGTTGGAATTCCTCGAGTCGTTGAGTTTATTTTGGGACTATGTCGAACCTGATGCGGTTAGTGATGATGAATTGTTGTTGGAAAGCCTGCAACCACATCCAAATCTGAAGAAGTTGTTCATACATGGGTATGGGGGTTTGAGTTTACCAAGTTGGATGACGGCTAACATTGATTGGTTCCTCCCAAAACTTGTTGAAATTGAATTGAGTGGCTGTTGCAGATGCCAAAATCTTACAACGTTGGGGCTACTACCTTGTCTTGAAATTCTCAGGCTTTCAGCTATGGAATCCTTGGAGTACATATATGAGGACGATTATCGAAGTAGAGTCGATTATGACGTTCCTTCATCTTCTTCTTCTTCGCAAGCACAAGGACTCTTCCGTTCCCTAAAACAGCTCCATCTCTATTACTTGAAGCAATTGAGGGGATTAGGAAGCAGGAGGGATGTAAAGGAAGCAATATTAAGAGAAATAGATGTAAGGGAATGGTCCGCTTATTCATTCGGAGGGACGCGTCATCTTGCTGCCCTTCAGGAGCTACATATCTCATCTTGCCCATTGCTTGATTTGTATGCTAATGATAAGGAACGCATTGACATGGGCCTTAGGAGTCTCACTTTTCTATCCGTCACCGCGATGCCACAATTGGTGTCTCTTCCACTCTGGCTTCAGTCTCTTACCAATTTGCAACCTATAGAGATTCAACTCTGTCAAAATTTGATTTTACCAGAGTGGGCTGGGCAACCTCGGATCACTTCCAAAGCTACAAATTGATGCTGACCTCGAAGGTATACCTTATTCCACTGCTGAAGCTGTAACTTTATAAGTTTCTCTTTTAATCTGAATCCTTGCTTGATTAGAAGTCCAGATCTAATTATTTCCTCCTCTGTTTGACCATTCTTCTCTTTTGTTTAGGTTGTGCAAATTACCCACCTCTGCTTTGTTGTCATCTTGTATGCAGCACAATGAAGTCCAAAAAACAAGCAGAAGTGCTTAAAACCAAAAGAGAATACACAATTTGCTGTTACTCCGAATTCAAATCTTGTGGGCACTGAAGATCAAACAACATAACAACAAATAAGGCGGCAAGCATCTTGTCTTTTGTTTTCTGTTTTTTTTCCCCTTCCCCTTATACTGTAGTTTTCTTATATTTCTTAAACCTGTGGTAAGGATCTAAACATCTTAATCAAAGCAATAAATGAGTATCTTTCTCACTCTCTTATGTTTCTTCTATTTTTCTCACTAAACAGGTTGGAATTTCCCATGCTCAGTCCTTATATTACTAACTGATAGATGATGAGTTCACATCCACTGACCTACTTAGCGCCAGCAAACATATTTACAGGAAATGGATACTGCCAACACTCCTTTCACTATTTCAGCATACTCAAAAGCTAATAGGTTTGAGGTTTTAAGATACCTTGTGAATGAGTGGAATTTGCATTGATATATTCAAACCATTAAATTTGTTGTCCTATAATTGTGTGTAGTTATGTATTCATTGTTTCTCTTAAAACAGTGTGGCAATTCTAGTTGTATCATTTGTTTCTATGAAAATTTTAAGGGGTTGTTTTAATTTATATACCCATCTTGAGTGCATGAGATTTGCAGTGAGCACTTTTCATTCTAGTATCCTTTTCAAATGACATCAGGTTCCTGTATCATTCTGATGATTTTTGACTCTTTTCTCACAAAATGGCATCTCTGTTTTTTTGCATGGTTTTGTTAGTTTATTCAATCATCATAGCTGTTTCTGTTTGGGCATGGTGTTGTTCTGCCTTATTTTCAGAATTATATTCATCTTGAATTGAATTCTTATAAGGGCTCACATCGGCGATAGACAACATACCATAAGCTGCTATTTCCTCCCCGTCAAGTTTTCAACCACTGATTTTGCTATCTGGCTGATCTTGTGATCTTAATCAAGGAATGAAATTAGTTACACCTCAAAAATTGCTTCTGTAAGTTGCTTAGAGTTGCTTGATACAATGTTTGAGATCAACCCCTTGGCTTTCATATCTATGTCGCTGCTAGTACCGTTGAACTAAGGGTCCTCTTTATTTTTCTTTGCTTCTTGAATTATTTTTTCCTTCAAAATTTTGGGGGGTGAATAAACAACCTTGTGTATGGCAGTAGGAGGCATATAGAGTTTGCCATTGTATAAATTCTTTGAGTGTAATTTAACTATATTATGCTTTTGGGTTATGTCACATTAAGGTAGTTTGGAAATTACCTTTCTGCCTATTTCAAGCAAGAAATATTTATAAATAATCTTCTATTGCAATTATAGGGCTCTCATTATATTAAGGCAATCATTCGGAACGCAAGATAATGGCAGAGATACGCCATTTTGCTTCAGTTCGGTAGATGGTCAATCACATCTATTGGTTTACGAGTGTGGAGGTACATAAGAACAATGTAAGTAATTCCTCTGCAATCTTTAACAATTGTGTTTGATGAGCCTTTTGCTTGCAAACTATATTAGAACTATTTTTCATCGACCCTAGGATCTGTTCTTTCTTTTCTGTCTGACGAGCTGACTATCCCTAGGCATTCGTCATCTCACCACACAACAGCTACGCATTTCCAGATTTCCCACGTATAAAGTCAGAGATGGCAGAAGGAAATGGGGGTGGATTGGCCTAGTGTCACTTAAATCCCCGAAATTATTTTGGACTAAGGCAGGTTGATGCTAATCTAGAAGGTACCCTCTTCAGCTAGTTCTTCTCCAAACTTTATATGTCCCCTTTATTCTAGATCATATTCTTGCTGAAGACCCAAATCTTATTCTTCTCTCTGTTTGTTCATAGTTCTCATTTTGTTCAGGTTCCTTGAATTCCTCCATTATTTTTCATTTGGAAGTTGTATGGAAATTGTTTTGGGAATACTTTTTACCACATGATAGGTTACAAGTATGAAGTAATTCGGAGTTTACTCCCTAAAACAAAAATGCAAAAGGACTCTGTAATTCAATACAATTAGTGATTTTAGCCATAGAAGTTTCTAGAGTATCAGCTTACAATTATGACTTTGCAATTGCAGTTCTACTGTACAAGTAGAAGTGAAGGAATGAGGTTCTTGAAATAAAGAAAGGGCTGTAATGACCTGAAACTGGGATGAAAACTTGAAGTTAGTCTTCAATTCAGAAAGTTTCTGCTGAAGCAATTGTGGAACCAGGAATAGTAATGGAACAACGAAGCTGTCTTATTATGGAAATCTGCATTTCATGTCCCAAGTTTTTCATTCGGTCTGAAAACAGAACTTTCCATCCTGATTATGTAGAGTGAGATTACTTTCACGTCTTTTAGTTTTTAGCATTTGTAGAGTCATGCTGAGTACATAAGGTTTACAGTAAGAACCTTTTCTTGTGGTACCTTTCAATTGTATGTTGCACCATCGTTCTTGATGAATTCTAAATATTTATTCATGTGTTGGCTGAATTGTTTTATGGAATAGAAAAATATAAGATAAGGAAAACAAATCCCTAAAGAATCAATCTATGATATATATATTATATACACTAATAGCATGATTTGCTTCTTTGAAGCCATTTTCCTCCAGAATCTTCAATTTTTAGAGGTTGCTTTAATTTATGTACCCATGTTGAATGTATGAGATTTACAGCGAGCACTTCTCATTCTCCTAACCTTTTCAAATGACATCAGGTTCTTGTATCATTCTGATGTTTTTTTAACTCTTCCCTCACATAATGGTGTCTGTTTTTTGCATGGTTTCATTAATTTATTCAATCATCATAGCTCTTTCTGCTTGAAGATAGTGTGCCCGCCCTATGTGCAAAGTTATATTCACCTTGAATTGAATTCTTATAAGGGTTCACATCAGCAATATACAACATATCATAAGCTGCTATTCCCTTTCCCATCAGGCTTTCGGTCACTGATTCTGCGATCTGTTGGATCTTATGGTTTTTATCAAGGAATTAAATTAGTTACACCTCAAAAATTGCTTCCATATGTCGCTTAGAGTTGCTACAGATAATGTATGGATCAACAACTTGGCTTTCGTATCTGTGCTGCTGCTAATTTCATTGAACTGTGGATGCTCTTAAATTTTCTTTGCTTCTTCAATTATCCTTTCCTTCAAAATTTTGGGGGCTTGAATGACTAACGTTGTGTAGGACGCACATAGCATTTGCCATTGGATAAGTTCTTTGTGAGGGTAACTTAACTATGTTACGTCTTTGAGTCATTACACATAAAGGTTACTTTGGGAATTGCCTTTCAGCCTATTTCAAGCATGAAATATTTATCAATAATCTTTTATTTCAATTATAGAGCGCAGATTATAGTAAGGCAATCATTCTGCACACAAGATAATGTCAGAGATATGATGAATAGGCAATTGGGAGTGATATGCTGTTTCGCTTCAGGCCGGTAGCTGGTCAATCACATCTATTGGACTGCTGGTTATAATGTGGAGGTACATAAGGACAATATAAATGCTTACTCTACAATCTTTAACAATTGTGTTTAATGAGCCTTTTACTTGCAGATTCTGGGTGTGGATTGGCCTAATATCACATAAATCCCCTATATTATTCTGGAGTAAGGCTGTTTGATTCTAACCTAGCAGGTGCCCTCTTCAGCTAGTTCTTCTCCAACTTTATATGTTCCCTTTAATCTGGATCATATTCTTGATGTGGAGCCATATCTTATTCCTCTTTCTTCTTGTTCAATATTGTTCTCATTTAGTTCAAGTTCCCTGAATTCCTCCCTTATTTTTCATTTGTAAGTATTGAAAATGTAGAATTGGACTAGTGCTTACAAGTCCAAAGATATGAGATTTCATAATTTGTTTTTACTTTGGGGTTTTGGACAGACTACTTCGCCAATGACAAAAACAATGGTAAGAAGTATGGACACGGACTTGCAATATGGACAAAATATGGACATGCCGACACAACGATTTTAAAGAAATGCAGTACATGACACGGCAGGGACAAGATAAAATTATACTTTATTTATTTATTTTTTAATATGTTATATATAGAAATATTTTACTCGAATATAATGAAAAAATGAAGAATATCACTAATTTAAATTAAAAAATCATGTCTTATATAGTTTAAACATCAAATTAGGTATAATATCCATTGTTTTTATTTTACAATTGCATTCCAAGTTATTTTTTTCAAACTTGCAACGTGTTTTATATTTGTAAGTGATGGACACAGGTGTCCATGTAATGGACATGTGCAGCCCCCAAGTATCTGAAGCTTGTCCGATTCTAAAAAAATAATAAAATAATATGACACGTTCAGACGCAAGTCCGACATGTGTTGGAGAAGTGTCCAACATGGGGTTTGACACGGACACGACACCTTCTTAAAAGTGTCCATGCTTATTAGGTAGTAACTGTCTTATCTCTAGAGTCAAGATGCCATCAAGGTTCTTTTCTTTTTCTTTCATTGGTTTTTTCTTCAAAAATTCCCCACTGTTCTCTTATGAATTCTGTAGAGATTTTCTCAGATATCTGTACATTTATCACTATACTAACCATGATTATGATCACAGGAAAATCACTAAAGGATCTAATGAAGAGGTACGCTGTTTCTCTAGGATCTATTTCATCCATTCTTTGGATTATTTTAGTCGCTGTTTCTCTGAAAAACTTCTTAACCTAAGTCTAGAAGTTCTACTAAGTAATTTAAACCCCTTTTAAGGTTTTGTCTATCAAGATCTAAGATTCTTTGAATCTCAGTGTTTTGTCTCCTAAGGAGATCTTTAAAACCACCAGGAACTCAGACTGTCAGAGTAAAACCTATGGTTTACACTGAAATCGACAGAGAAGAGTTCAAAAACCAGATCAATGAACTCTTGGAACAAAAAGTGATTAGACCACCAAAGTCTCCTCACTCTTCCCCAGCCTTCATGGTTCAGAAACACTCTGAAATCAAAAGAGGCAAAAAGAGAATGGTTGTTAATTATAAAAATTAAATGACCAAACAGAAATGGATGGGTATTATTTGCCTAATAAAGACCAATTAATTGCAAAAATCACACATAAGGAATGGTTTACCAAACGAGATTGTAAGTCGGGATTTTGGCAAATTAGACTAACAGAAGAAACCATACCCTTGACAGCATTTAGTTGTCCCCAAGGACAATATGAGTGGACTGTTATGCCCTTCGGGCTTAAACAAGCACCACAAATATTTCAGAGATATATGGATAATTGTCTCAAAAAATTTAGTAATTTCTGCTGGGTTTATGTTGATGATATACTTATCTTTTCAAGTAACTTGCAGGAACATAAACAACATCTTAGAAAAGTGTTGGAATGTCTTATTGAGAATGGAATTGCCATATCTCAATAGAAAGCAGAACTAGCTAAAAAAGAGATTGAATTTCTTGGCCTTGACATTAGGCGAGGAGAAATTTCTATTCAGAAGCATATTCTTGAAAAAGTTCATGGATTCCCAAATGAATTCACAGATAAGAAGCAATTACAAAGATTTTTAGGATGTCTCATGTATGCTGAGATGCATATTAAAAATCTGGCAAAAATGAGAATTCCCCTACAAGGAAAACTCAAAAAAGATGTCAGATGGACATGGACAGCAGATGATACTTAACTAATATTCCTTGTGCCATTTTGCTCTGCACAAAAGCAACCAAGTATAAGCCAAACTGAGGATTGAATTATGTGTTAAAATATCTGCTTTGTGAGTGGCATTAGCAGTCATTTGAGGATGTATATTTTCCTGTTCTACTGAATGCCATTATCATTTATTATAATATGTATGTCCATGTTCTTAGTACCAAATCTAGCTCTTCTTTCCTCTTTTTTATGATTCTTCTCTTCTGTTTATGTGCTACATATGCCTAACATATTGTTTATTTTGGTCTTGCATGCATTACGTAGAGGCAGAAGTTCTTGGAACAAAAGAGATTTCACATTTTGTTGTTAGTTTCAACTTTCGAGTTCAGACCTTGATGGCACTGAAAGATCTGTTCACAATAACAACAATTAAGGGGGTAACTATCCAATTTATTGTTCCTCATCTTTCCTTTTCCTTCACATACTCAGATAAGACATTAGTTGAAACTTGAAAGTACAGAATGAATATTTTCTTCTCTTTTTTGCTTTCCTTTTTCTTTAGAATCTTGAAGAAACTTTACTATTATATTCCAAAAAGTAACTATCTGGTCTTTGTGCTGATATCATATGATGGGAATCTTAGAAAAAAAAATTATATATAACATATCAAGGAAAAAGTATATATTGTTTTTCTTTAGTTCACTAGATAATGAATAGTTGTCTATATATCTTATTTTTACAGCTAATGTATGAAAACATAAATTCAAAACTTCCATATATTGGCCAAGTATAATAGAATTCTGTTGAATCTTAATATAGTCTCATTAATTCTACCTGCTATTCCTATGATGTGCATATAAAAATCTAAGGATGCCAATGTTAGCTGAAAAATGATATATTTTCTCTAAATAGACAACATGCAAATGACAATAATCATTTGTAATTTATGTGCTCACAAATTCTGCTTAAATTTAACAGTACATATGAAAAACTGTTTCTTTTGCTTCCAGATATGACACTTGAATTAAGTCGCATATTTAATGCATTATGTCGCTTGATGCATTATACACACACACACACATCCCCTCAGATACAACGTGCCTACATGGCCATCAGTTTCAGGCTTTTACCATGTTTAACTTTCTGTAGGTAAAGGCTTAACCTAATTTACGTGCTTTATGCTGGTATAATGCAGATCTTGGAGTGGACATCTTTCTAAATCTCTAAAACATATTATGTAATGTAATATGTTAGAAAAATGTACCTAATTAAAAAACGTTACTCATCTGTATCTTATATAGCTCATCATGAGCATGGCATATGTCTTTCTACTCATCTGTCTGCAATAAAACATTCTGCCTGTTACAGTTTCTCAGTCACAAGAATTCAATGAATTTGTTTTCAGCCGAAGGACAAGTACTTCGGTAAAGTCAGGTTCTCAAGCACAATAAGATAAGAAAACTGGCGGACTGCAGGTTACAACAGTGGAGGTAAACAAACACCACGAACCTTTGTTTAAGACTTGAAAATAGGTTGTTTAAAAAAACATTTCTGGCCCTTACATACCTAATACTCTTTACAACGTTATATAGATTACAAGTATGAAGCAAACTCTGAGTTTGCTCACTAAAACAGATATAAAAATTACTCTTGTTATTTGATGCAATTAGTGATTTTACCCCATAAATGTTACTAGAGTATCAGCTCACAGTTATGACTGCAATTGCAGTTGTAAGGTGTACAAGGAGAAGTAAAGTGGACTGGGGTTCTTAAAACAAAGAAAAGGCTGTAATGACTGAAACAGGGATGAAAATTTAATTTAGTCTTGGGTTCAAATGATTTGTACTGAAGCGATTGTGAAACCGGGAATGGTAAAGGAACACAAAGCTGTTTCCTTGTGATAATCATTTTCGTGTTCCACATTCGATCAGAAGACATTACTTTCCATCCTGATTATGTTGAGTGAGTCCTTGTAACATGATTACTGAACTCTTTTAGTTTTTAGCATTTGTAAGAGTCGTTTCCTGCTAAAAGCATCATAGATTAAAAGGCTGGATCCTTAATTTACGATAGCAATGTTGAGTACACAAGTGTACAGCGAGAACCTTTTCTTGTGGTACCTTTTCATCCCTCTTATGCATAATCATTCTCGATGAATTCTAAATATTTATTCATGTGTTGGCTGAATTTTTTTCTTGATTCTGTTTGGCAGAAATGAAACAAAACCATCACCAAAGCTGTTGCCGACTTGAAGATAGCCTTTCTTTGCTTCTTTGCAAATTAGGTTGATCTTGTGACTTTGTCAAATCCTTTCAAGGTTGCCTTTGAGCTTATTTCTAGCACTATAAAGAGGTTATTGCTTTCTAATCTACTGAGTTGGGTCTTCTCATTCTATCCTTTTTATTCACTCTGTATGCTTCTTGTATTGTAGAGTCCGATCCAATGTGTTTGGTATTTGTTATTCATTAGCATTTTCCTCTCTCTCTCTCTCTCTCTCTCTCTCTCTCTCTCACACACACACACACACACACACACACACACACACAGTTTTCCTCTTAACTTCTGTTGCATACATGTGGGGTTATCTTTTGGTTCTAGTCAATAATGTCAACCTCTCTCTCTAGACACAGACACAGCCAAACTTTAGATTATTCTTGTTTTTTATTTAGTTCTAAAATCATGATATCGTTTATGCTTTAGACTACCAGTTGCCCCTGCCCATTCCTTGCTCTCTGCTTTGTTATCCGAGACTCCTCCCAAATGGAAAATTTGAAGAGGCACTCAAAAAAGCTGACCTCAATAAAACAGTAATCTAAGGAAAATACTCACTATCCAAATGGGAAATCACAGTTCGGCCGCAACCTGGAGGAATGTACTTTGCTGTTGCTGACGGTATCCATGCCCGAGGCTCAGAAATGAGGCTTCAATCTCTCAGACAATCCCATTGAAATCAGGAACTCTCTATGCACTAACATTTGATGCATCAAGAAAACATGCACAAGATGAGGAATTGAGAGTCTATGTGCCCCCTCAAACAGGGTAGCTTCCTCTGCAGATTCTCTATACCTGTAATGGTTGTGACACTTATTCTTGGAGCTTCAGACCCTTTTCCAATCTTGCAAAGGTGACTTTCCACAATCCTGGGATTCAAGAGGATCCTAATGGTTTGGAGTTGGTCTCTCTACAGAGTATGTTGTGGTTTGGCCATTAGGTGTGGGTATGAGTTTAGCATTTAGGCTTGTGCTCTTCCCTCCAACACCCGCAAGAGGGGTATATAATTACATGTGGACGTCGAATCCATACGTTTTATGAAATTTTCCTCCTAATCTGCATTTGTTTGTGTTAACTTATTAATGCTTTGTCTTCCTATACTTCTCTGAGTTCTCTCAGTGAATTGATGTAGGAGTAATTTGAAAGTTCAAAAAGTAGCTTTCAAAACAGTCTGTTTTCTATGGGATTTAATCTAAGGAAATTCCTGGGTTTGATTCCTTTAATTCCTTGCAGTTAATTGGGCATGAATGGTGATTTCGAGGAGGGACCTCATCTGTGATAGACTCTTCCAGTGGTGTTCTCCTCCCTCCCAGACAGGAAGATCTCACATCCCCACTCCCGGGCTGGATCACCGACCCTCTCAAATCTGTGAAGTTTATAGATTCAAAGCACTTCAATGTCTCCATTGGACTAGCCGCAGTTGAATTGATTGCATGGAGAGAAAGTTCCGTCACCCACATAAGCAGAACAATTCCGAACGAGTTTGAGTGTCTAACCTTCACAATAGGAGATGCAAAGAATCTCTGCCACGGATCCATGATGGTTGAAGCATTAGCTGCTGAGGATACCTGCCTTCAAGTCTCAGGGAAAGGGCAGGTCCAAGTTTGCTAGATTCAAGTTGAAAGCAATTTCAGTCGGGACAGGACAAGGCTTAGATTTTTCAGTTCTTTGTCTAGCGCACGAGGGTTGATGACTTTGGATTTTCTATGCACACAAGTGTTGTCTCATGCATGGTTGAATATTTTTTTTTAATTCTCGTTGGGTTTACTTTGCTTAATGCACTTTCTCTCACTAGAAAATATGTGGGAGTTGCTACATGCAACCTCATAACCTGAATTGGTTTTTTGATGCCATAAAAATATTTAATGTGTTGAAAGCTTTCTCCGCAGATTTTACATGGGTTTTACGGATGGTAAATGTGGCTCTCTCTACGGATGTGTTATACATGATCTGTACACATATATGTACATATGTACGAGATGCATTAATATACATGTTCTATATGACTTTCTTTATTCCCAGATTACCTACCTTGAGGGGGCCAATAAGGAAGGGCGGTTTCATGGATTAATTGGTTAGACAGTAGGGACTTGAGAGCACTTATACTTGATGTCCTCCAGGTCAAGTCTACTCCGTGTGTACGGTAGACATGTAGTTAGTCCACGATATATCTTCTTCTTATATGAATTTTTTGTTTGTATAGTATTATTAATTTAAAATTTTTGTTACATTCTTGCTTCATATATTATCTAAAAGAAAAAGGGAAAAGAAAGGGAAGAAAAATAGAGAAAAAATAAAAGAAAAAAAAATATTCACTATCTCTTTCTCTCTTTTATTTCTCCAACTTTATATTCATATTTTTTGCCACATTAAAAACACAAAAGAAAAAAATACATTTCCGTCATTTGTTTTTCTGAAGCTGCACTTTGTGAAGCAGATGACTTGCTCGATGACTGACCATGACCATGACCATGACCATTCCATTTAACTTCGAAGCAAACAAGTTGCAAACAATTATTTTGGCATCTAACCCCAAGGCATGGATACATCACAACGTATTGGAGTAATAAAACAATCGCAAGTTCTAAGCGCGTAAGAGTGCTGGATTTTCATTTGTTAGGGATAGAGAAAGTGTCTAGTTCCGTAGCTAAGTTAAGACATCTTGTCCTTTCTCACAATAATTTCCAATTTCTCCCAAAATATATTCGGAGATTGCTGAATTTGCAGACACTAGAACTCAATGGTTGCAGTAATCTCAAAGAATTACCAGAGCAGATTAAGAATCTGGTGAGCCTGAGGCATCTTGAGCTTGATGATTATTTGGATTTGAGACATATGCCACGTGAATTGGGCCCAGTTAACTTCTCTTCAGACGTTAAGCATGTTTGTAGTGGGGCGACAAATAAGCGTCCCCTGTTGGGTTCAATGGGGGGCTGAGTTCATTGGAAGGCCTTGTTAATAATCTACGGGGAAGAATGGAGATTACAGGGTTGAGAGGAGGGTCAATAGCTGAAGAAGCAAGGGAAAACCCCCCAAAGCAGCACTCCTACTTGGCTAGGCTGGAATTCCTCGAGTCGTTGTATTTGAATTAGGATCATAAAGAGGTTAATTATGGGATCAGAAGCAATTGTCTTAGACATTGCGACATCAGTCCTGAGGAAATTGCGTTTAACAACTCTCGAAGAAATTAGATTGCCGCGGGGAGTCAAAGATGAGCTTGACAAACTACGGCACACTGCCGCCTCCCTTAACGATGTGCTTCTTGACGTAGAGGAGCGGCAAATGACGGACCGCGGGGTTCTTCAGTACTGGTTGAGATTGCAGAAAATATGTTTTCACTGCCCTTTCATGTACACTCTGAAGACAACAGGGGATTGCGATTTGAGAATATGGCACGGCAGACTTATACTTTTCTGTGGGTGGATAATGTTGTTGGGAGAGAGAAGGATAAAAAACCCATTCTAGAACTTGTGTTGGACTCCAACAGTAGTACTACTGAAGATAATGTTTCAATCATCCCTATAGTTGGAATTGGGGGAGTAGGAAAGACCACTCTTGCTAAATTCATATACAATGATGAGCAAGTCGAGAAACATTTTGATCTTAAAGTGTGGGTACATGTTTCAAATGACTTTGATCTGAGACTCATTTTACAAAAAATCAAAGAATCTGCAACACTAAAGAAATACGAAATAGTTGACGTGGAGCGTGATTTCTTGAAAATAATTGCTGGGAAAAAGTGTTTACTTGTTTTGGACGATGTGTAGAGTGAGGATCCCATGAGCAGGTGGGAATTGGAATTGTTGTTAAGCCGTGGTGCGAGGGGTAGCAAGATTCTATTAACTACCAGATCTCAATACGTTGCAAAAATTGTGGGTACAGTTTCACCATTTTTCTTAGAAGGTTTGTCCGAGAGCGAGTCGCGGTCTATGTTTAAGCAATGGGCACTTCGACATGAAGCAGAGCATGAAAACTCAACCTTGGTTGCAGCAGGAAAGGAAATTGTAAAGAAGTTTGCAGGAGTTCCTTTGGCCATAATATGCGTAGGAGCCCAATTACGCTTCAACGAAACTGAAAATGAGTGGCTGTATTACAAATATATGGGACTTCTTGAGATAGATCGAACCATGGTAATCTTTCAAGCACTGAAGTTGAGTTTTGATTACTTGCCAAGTCACTTAAAGCGATGCTTCGCATATTGTTCAGTATTTCCTAAAGGTCATAGGATTGATAAGCAAATATTGATCCAATGGTGGATTGATCAAGGGTTTATTCATTTGTCCGATGAAACGCAGCAACTAGAGGATGTTGGGGATTAATATTTTATGCACTTACTAAATCAGTCTTTTTTTCAAGATGTTTGGGAGGGTCTGGAGGGTAATGTAATCATTTGCATGATCTTATTCACCATCTTGCACAATGGATATCGGAGAGTCAGAATCATCGCTTAACCCAGACGTGATAGATTTTGCTGGAAGTACTCGCCATGCTGGAAGTATTCGTCATGTATCAATCAGTACTCACATGGTCTTGGCAGCATGGGAAATTCAAACATTTTCGGAACCGCACAAGTTGAAAGCATTTGTTTTGGCAACTCAAGAAAGGAGATGGGGACTCGAGCAGGAATTGGAGCATAGAATTTTCAGCAATGAGACCATCACAAGTTTTAAGAGCGCACGAGTGCTGGATTTGCATGGGTTAGGGATAAAGAGGGTGCCTAGTTCCATATGTGAACCAACGCGTCTAAAGTTTCTTGACCTGTCTAACAATTCATTCCAATTACTCCCAGAATTTATTTGTATGTTGCAGAATTTGCAGACACTGAAACTGAATGGTTGTAAGTATCTCAAAGAATTGCCAAGAGAGACCAAGAATCTGATAAGCCTAAGGCATCTCGAGATTCAAGGCTGTAGTAGTCTCAACTATATGCCACGTGGATTGGGCCAATTGACTTCTCTTCGGACGCTGAGGAGGTTCGTATTGGATCGCAAAGACAAGTCTACTGTGGGGTTAAGTGAACTGGAAGGCCTTGTTAATCTACGAGGAACATTGTGCATTGAAAGGTTAAGAGGCTCAATAGCTGAAGAACTGAGGAAAAAGGGCCCAAAAAAGTACTACTTGGATAGGTTGAAATTCCTCGAGTCATTGAGTCTAATATGGGACGGTGACGAACATGATGCAGTTAGTGATGACGAGTTGTTGTTGGAAAGCCTCAGACCACCTCCAAACATAAAGAAGCTGTTCATACATAGGTATGGGGGTGTTAACATTGGTTTGTCCCTCCCAAATCTCGTTGAACTTGAATTAAGTTGCTGTTTCAGATGCCAACATCTTACAACGTTTGGGCTACTTCCTCTTCTTCAAGTTCTCCGGCTTTCAGTTATGGAATCCTTGGAGTACATATATGAGGAGGAGGATTGTGACTTTCCTTCCTCTTATTCGGAGGCACAAGGACAAGGACTCTTCCCATCCCTAAAACAGCTCCATCTCTATTGCTTGGGGCAATTGAAGGGATTAGGAAGCAGGAGGGGTGTAAAGGAGTCAATACTACGAGGAACAAATGTAGCGGAAAAGTCCCCTTATTCATTCGGAGCGACGCTTCATCTCACTGCCCGGCAGGAGCTACGTATCTCATCTTGCCCACAGCTTGACTTGTATGCTGATGATAAGGAATGCATGGACATGCACCTTAGGAGTCTCACTTTTCTATCGGTCTCTGCAATGCCACAATGGGTGTCTCTCCCACTCTGGCTTCAGTCTCTTACCAATTTGCAACCTATACAGATTCAAGGCTGTCAAAATTTGATTTTGCCAGAGTGGACTGGCAACCTCGGATCGCTTCCAAAGCTACAAATTGGGGCTGACCTTGAACTTGAAGGTACCGTATCACACTGCTGAAGCTGTAACTTTATAAGTTTCACTTTTAATCTGAATCCTTGCTTGATTACAATTCCAGATCTAATTGTTCTTCTCCTTTGTTTAAGTTGTGCAAATTGCCCACCTCTGTTTTTTTCATCTTGTATGCAGCACATTGATGAGTTACAAGAAACACACACAAGTGCTTAAAACTGAAAGAGAATTCTCAAATTTCCAAACTTGTATTCTTCAGGTAATTCTTTTTACCTTCCAGTACATAAGGAGACATAGGTTTAAGTATCTAACGAATAATTGTATCACTCTCCTCACTCTTCTATTTTTATCACTAAAATGGTGGATTTTCCAATGCTGAGTCCATATATTAATAATTGTGTATAAGTGGAATTTGCCTTGTATTTTAGTGTAATGCCTGATATATTCAAGCCTTTAAATTTCTTATCGTACAAGTGTTTGTTCTCGTTCCATCATTTGCTTCTTTGAAGCCATTTTCCGCCAGAATCTTCAATTTTTAGAGGTTGCTTTAATTTATTTACCCATGTTGAGTGCATGAGATTTACAGTAAGCACTTCTCATTCTCCTAACCTTTTCAAAAATAACATCAGGTTCCTGTATCATTCTGATGTTTTTTTTACTCTTCCCTCACAAAATGGTCTGTTTTTTGCATGGTTTCGTTAATTTTTCAATCATCATAGCTCTTTCTGTTTGAAGATAGTGTGCCTGCCTTATTTGCAAAGGTATATTCACCTTGAATTGGGTTCTTTTAAGGGCTCACATCAGCGATATACTACATATTATAAGCTGCTATTTCCTCCTCCATCAGGCTTTCAGCCACTGATTCTGCGATCTGTTGGATCTTATGGTTTTTATCAAGGAATTAAATTAGTTAAACCTCAAAAATTGCTTCCACATGTTGCTTAGAGTTGCTACAGCCTGTGTATGGGTCAACAACTTGGCTTCCGTATCTGTGCTGCTGCTCATCATTGAACTGTGGATCCTCTTAAATATTATTTGCTTCTTCAATTTTCCTTTCCTTCAAAATTTCGGGTGCTTGAATGAATAACCTTGCGTAGGATGCACATAGCGTTTGCCATTGGATAAGTTCTTTGTGAGGGTAGTTTAACTATGCTACGTTTTTTAGTCATGACATATTAAGGTGACTTTGGAAATTTCCTTTCATCCTATTTCAAGCATGATACATCTATCGATAATCTTTTATTGCAGTTTTTTTTTTTATGAATAATAATCTTTTATTGCAATTATAGGGCGCAGATTATAGTAAGGCAATCATTCTGCACACAAGATAATGTCAGAGATATGATGATAGGCAATTGGGAGTCATATGCTATTTCGTTTTAGGTCGGTAGCTGGTCAATCACATTTATTGGACTGCTGGCTATAATGTGGAGGTACATAAGAACAATATAAATGCTTACTCTACAATCTTTAGCTATTGTGTTTGATGAGCCTTTTGCTTGCAGATTCTGTTAGAACTACTTTCATCTACCCTAGGGTCTGTTCTTTGTTTTCCATCTGACCAATTGACTATCCCAAGGGATTCATCCCCTCACCACACAAAGCATTTCCAGATTTTCCCACATATTACATGAGATGGCAGAAGGAAACAGGTGTGGATAGGCCTAATATCACATAAATCCCTACTATTATTCTGGACTGAGGCTGATTGATGCTAACCTAGCAGGTACCCTCTTCAGCTAGTTCTTCTCCAACTTTATATGTTCCCTTTAATGTAGATCATATTCCTGATAAAGAGCCGAATCTTATTCTTCTGTCTTCTTGTTCAATATTGTACTCATTTTGTTCAAGTTCCCTGGATTCCTCCATTATTTTTCATTTGGAAGTATGGAAAATGTAGAATTGAGAGGAGCATACTAGTACTTACAAGTCTAAAGAAATGAGATTTCATAATATGTTTCCACTTTGGACGTTTTGGGCAGACTGCTTCGCCCATGACAAAATGTGAAAGTATGAAAATGGTTGGCTTATTCTTTGTTTTGTGACTCCTCTAGCCTCCTTAAATAAGGTTATGGAAAATGTTTTGGGAATACACTTTGCAATGTTATATAGGTTACAAGTATGAAGCAAACTCTGAGTTTACTCTCTAACACAAATAAAAATGACACTTGTTGTTTGATACAATTAAGTGATTTTACCCCATTACGTATGGTGTACAAGGAGAAGTGAACTGAGGTTCTTAAAACAAGGAAAAGTCTGTAATGACTGAAACAGGGACGAAATTTTAAGTCAGTCTTGGGTTCAAGTTTCTACTGAAGTGATTGTGGAACCAGGAATGTTCTGTCTCCTTGTGAGAATCATTTTCATGTATGAGTGAGTCATTGTAGCATGATTACTGAGCTCTTTTAGTTTTTAGCATTTATAAGAGTCGTTTCCCTGCTAAAAGCTTCATAGAGTAAAAGCTGGATCCTTAATTTTCTTAGCAATGTTGAGTACATAAGGTTTACAGCAAGAATCTTTTCTTGTGGTACCTTTTTATCCCTCCTATGCACAATCATTCTTGATGAACTCTAAAGATTTATTCACATGCGTTTGCAGAAATGATGCAAAACCATCACCAAAGCTGTTGCCGATTTGAAGATAGCCTTTCTTTCTTGTTTTGCAAATTAGGTTTATCTTGTGACTTTGTCAAATCCTTTCAAGTTGCCTTTGAGCTTTTTCTAGCACGACACCTTTATTCACAAGCTGATGTTTTATGACTATAATTGTAGGGCACGCATTGGAGCAAGGTGATCACTATGCGGGCAAGATAAAAAACATATAGTGATAGTTAATTAAAACTCTTGTCGTATTCTACTTCAGCCAAACAGCTAAAAACCTTGGAGGTAAATAAACAGCATATACCTTAGTCTTAGGCTTTTAACACATACATATCCAACTTTATGTCTGCTAAAGTTCTCTCTTTATTGAAAGTCTTTACTTGGATACAGGAAATGTCTCATTAAATACTTCATTTTTACAATTTATATCAATTACAAGCATGAAACAATGCAGTTTACTCAATTGACGAAAACATAATAGTTTGAGTAATAGTTGTAATTTGATGGTGTAGTTAGGAGCTTTACCTCGTACGTTAACTTTTACCAAAACATCGCATTGTAGTTATGATTTAATAATTGCAGCTCTGCGGTACAATGAGAAGTGAGGAATGAAGATCACAAATCCAAGAAAAGGTGATAGTGATTGAAATGGAGATGGAAAATATCTAAGCTTGTGTAGGACTCAAAATCGGCTGCTGGCATTTTTTGGTCGGACCGGGCAATTTAGATGGTACTGGAAGAAACTGAACACAAACAAGTAGACAAATTTATCAGGGGGCTACAGGTGGCTGTGCAACTTAAATTGTTGCCTCTCTCTCTCTCTCTCTCTAACACACACACACACATGGAGTTTTCCTCTCAAACAGGGGACCTTCCTCTGCACTCTGCGGACTCTCTATAGCTGTAATGGTTGTGACACTTATGCTTTTGAAGCTTCAGACCCTTTTCCAATCTTGCAAAGGTGACTTTCCACAATCCTGGGATTCGAGAGGATCCTAATTGCTTGGAGTTGGTCCCTTTACCTGGAGTGTGTTATGGTTTGGCCTTTTGGTGTGTGTGAGTTCAGCATTTAGGCTTAACCTTCTATCAAAAAAAAAAAAAAAGAGGATCCTAATTGTGAACCCACCTGGATGCTTTTGACATCAAAGGGCTCTTCCCTCCAAAGCCCATGCTTTATCTTCCTATACTTCTTCAGTGAGGGGATATCTGGGTAATTTGACAGTTCAACGGTAGCTTTCAAAACACTCGTTTCTGAAACTTTCTATGCAATTAATTTGCGATTGTTATACGTTTACAAAATCTAAAGAAATTCCTGGTTTTGATCCCTTTAATTCCTTGCAGTCTAATTGGTCATGTGGTGATTTCGAGGAGGGGCCTCATCTGTGATAGACTCTTCCAATGGTGTTCTCCTCCCTGCCAGACAGGAAGATCTCACATCCCCACTCGCAGGCTGGATCACTGATTCGGTCAAAGCAGTGAAGTTTATAAATTCAAAGCACTTCAATGTCTCCGTTGGACTGGCCGCAGTTGAATTGGTTGCACGGAGAGAGAGTTCCTTCACACAAATAAGCAGAACAACTCCAAAGAAGTTTTACAGTCAAACCTTCACTATAGGAGATTCAAAGAATGTCTGCCACGGATTCATGATGGTTGACGCATTTGCTGCTGAAGATACCCTGAAAGTCCCCTTCAAGTCTCAAGGAAAGGGCAGGTCCAAGATTGCTAGCTTCAAGTTCAAAGCAATTTCAGCCAGGACAAGGCTTAGATTCTTCAGTTCTTTCTACTGCACTGACGACTTTGGAGTTCATTGCAGACCAGCTCTTGATCGAGTTAATTTAGAGTGTTTTGAAATTGTCATTATATGATCCCTCTCTCAGACAAGTGTTCTACATCTAATTGTTTAAAGTAGTATGTACTGTTGCTTTAAATATGATTTGTGTCATGGAAGCTTATATGACAAATGGACGAGTGCTGTGAAATTCTTTCCCCTCAAATTGTAACACTGTAGACTCTGAATGATGCAATGTCAGGCCGATTAGAACACTAGGAACCGGGAATAGACAAATCATTGGCTGTTAGACCAGGAATAAAGAGTAAGGTTGGCCTGTATAAGAAATAAGTACCCCTTTAAATTGGCCAAAGTACCCCTTTATCCCTACCTTAATATTTAATATGAACAACAGATGTGTTTCAAAAATTTGTCTGAAAAGAGAATCCGATAATACTTTTAAATATAAATGCCATAGATAATATAAATTTTGGCAAAAATATGAACACCTAAAACTGACAGCCTGTTTGGAACTTGGGGGAGGGAAGGGGAAGGAAAGGAAAGAGAAAATGAAAGAAAAAAGAAAAAAAAAATGAGAGAAAATTTTAAATCAATCTATCTCTTTCTCTCTCTTCTTTCTCACCAATTTTTTTTGCAATATCAAATAGAAAAAGAATAGTAAACAGTGATTTCTCTTCCTTTCTTATTCCTTTCCCAAGTTCCAAACAGGTTATAAAACTATTATCTACTATAACTTACATATCAAACTAAATTGATTTAAGCAAGCACATTGATTATGAATTTATACACATAGTGTGTTGTAACATAAACCTAAAAAGCTATGAAATGCCATCATAGTATATCAATTATTTTTAAAATCATAAGTATAAAAAAAATAATTTGTTTAATTTAGATACAAATTAGCATTTCATAATTTCTTAATACATAGATATACTATGTTTAATATAACTACTATTTATCAAAAACTGTTTTGCCAAAAAATATTTCTTTTATCTTAGTGACATATTAATCCTTAATTTATTATATAAAAAAATCACCACACAAATGAAATAATTTATTCTCTTGCTTTTTTTAGTAAAAATTAAAAAAATGTGACGGGACTTCAAACTTGTGCTCCACCAAATATATATACTACATAATGAAAGTGTCAATTGATGTGTCACATCTTTATAATTTTCTTTTGGTTCAAGTCTTCATAAATTTCACTAAGTCCTCTTACTAAACAGTAACATTACAGGTGAAACACCATGAGAAACAACCCCTCTTTTAAAGGAGGTAAAAATAAAACAATAATTTGTTTTGATTAAATAATAATTGTAGTAGTCTTCTTATTCTTCTTCCTCTCCTTGTTATTTTGAAATTTGGGTCATATATCCAGTCTACATCTCTATCTCTACTATTTTAAAGACGTAAGGATCTAAATTGTTGTCTACTCTTTCTTCTCTCTAAATGTCCCTACAAAAGTTCAACAATTACCTATCCAACCGACGCCCAAACAAAATAGAACCCTTTTCATCAAAACAACACTGTTACGTATCTAACCGATGGCCAAACCAAACCAAAAAAAAGAACAACCTTTTCGTTAAAATAACGTCAATAGAATTTACACATCCAACCGATGCCGACAGTTACAAATTTTCCTAGCATCACTCAGATTTCGTCGGTAAAGTACCCCATTAGTTCTTTCGTCTCTTTCGATCTTTCATCTTCTACCCATAAACAGCCTTCTACAGTTGCAGATCCGAGTTCTTCGCAAGACCCCTTCGTAGCCTTAGATTTCCAAAACCTAGACAACAAAGGCCCTTGTGTCTTCACGAAATGGCATTGAATTGGAAAACCCAAATCACTTAAGTTTCAATTAAGATTTTATTTTGGAAATGAGTTCATTCGTTAAGCAATGTTTTGTTTTTTTTTTTTAGCAATCAGTAAGTCTGGAGTTTTTCACATGGCCTCCTTCGTAGCCTTAAATTTTCAAAAACTAGACAACAAAAGGCCTTGTGTCTTCACGAAATGACATTGAATTGGAAAACTCATTTCAATTAAGTTTCAATGAAGTTTTTATTTTGAACATTGGTTCATTCGTTAAGAAATGTTTTTATTTGTTTTTTTGGCTGTTTGGGGTTCACTGGGTTCATTCAGTTTATGAATCAATAGTGTCTTCCAATCTTTGCATTGAATGTGATAAATGTCATTTACTCCTACGATAGATATATCTCTACTGCTTTTAGTGGTTAGATATGGGAAACTTAAAAGTTGACCATTACAATATATCATGTGCTCTTGAAAACCCATTTCCCCTTGGGTCTTCACGAAATGGGCATTGAATTGGAAAATCCCTTTCATTACGTGTCAATTAAGTTTATTCTGGATGTGGGTTCATTCATTAAGTTTAGTTTTATTTATTATTTTTTTGGCTGTTTGGGCATTAATTGAGAAACCCCTTTCAATTACGTTTATTTTGGACACGAGTTCATTCATTAAGTTTTGCTTTAATTTGTTTTGGCTGTTTGGAGTTCACTGGGTTCATTTAGTTTATGAATCAACAGTATCTTTCTACTCTTTGCATTGAATGCGATAAATGTTATCTACTCCTCCTATTTCAAAACCCATTTTCCCTTCACGAAATCGCTCTTGAATCGTTTAGCAGTTCTTTTATACTTGTACAATATATTGTGCTCCTTTTGTTCTTGTATTACAAACCATTTGAGATCTCCATAAGTTTTAGAGAAGGAGAGATCATACCATTCATTTATTGCATCTAATGTATGCATAGGTATTCTGGTTCATAGAGCATTACTAACTAATTACTCTTGAATTTAGTTGTTATTTTGTTAGATTAAAGTTGCATATGTGCTATTTAATGGATTCCTTTTTTTAATGTCTTCTAATGTACATTTACTGTTACAATTGGAAAACAAAAGCACGACTTCAACAATATCAAGAGAATGGACAAACAAGTAGGTCAAAGACATCAATATATTTGCAGCAGAGAGGACTTTAAAAGAAACCAATATGCTAGATTTACACCAGAACAAAGGCATCAATGTATTCATAATGTATTACAAAGAAGGAAAAGAAAACGTGATGACTCTGAACACATTTAACAATACAACTTTTGAATGTGACTTCACTAATGGCCAAATAAAAAGGTAAATGCCAACTTGCTTTGTGAACAGTAAACATTTTCCATCCCAGACAAATGGTAAGTAAATTATGGTATATTTTTTATTGATTCCCTTCTACCTTGTGCTTATAATTTCCTTTATACATGGTCTGTCATATGTGAGACATTATCCCAACCTCATGTCTCAATTACATGAATTACAAAAAATCAAATCGTGCAACTTCTGAAAGGCCATAAGGGTTGAATATGAACCTCCAAGTTTTTGTTGCTACAGTGGACAAGTAGTGCTTGCAAGCCCCGATGTTCCAGAAGATCTATGTAACTTGTTTAGTTCTCTAACTGACGAAGCTTTGGAATTTCGTAGACATATTAGAGCATATAACAGCAGTTTGCTTTCACATCATTTGGCGTGAAATTAGACAAAGAACTTACTATGTCAAGGCGAGGAGTTTACACATTTCATGCGCAAGGTGAGAAGTCGCTGATGGTGCAAGAAAAATTGCTTCTCCATTCACAAAAAGTCAATCAGTTAAATAATTGAAACTAAGAGGGTGAAGAGGGAAAATTGCATCTGCTCAACAATCAGGCAAATGGGAGTCATCAATATTTGTAACTTCATCTAGCAAGACATTCGGCACAATTAAGTTTCGATTTTCTTAAGAAGATATTCGACACCACTAATTTACTAAATGTAGTGTTTGATCATTAATCATCCATGACGATTGATAAAAACCAATGATCTTGATCACATGACACACACATGTGCGCCATTCACGACTCACATGAGGCATGGCACATGTGATGCTCATACTACAGTGTTATACCAAGTTATTGTTTTAAAGTAATACATAGAAAAGTTGTAACATTTATGAATGATTCAGATAACTTCTCACTTCCTAATTTGTGATTCATTAAATAAGATAATAAAGACTTTCAAATTAGTCAAAAATCTTTCTGAAAATTCCTAGATAACTGGCACGGGTCTGAACTCTGAGTGAAGGTTTTACTAAACTGAGCACTACAGAGAAACAACATGAACCATCATCTGCTACTATTATAGACATTTAGATGCTAGGAAGGCTTTCCCTGACAGATTGGATTTTCCTTGTCGCTTCCCTTCGCGGCCCTTCAATTTTCTTTTCTCAACAGAAAGTTCATGGTTTCTTTTCTCACATACCTTTGAACCAAGAAAAGAACACCTAGCTATTATTAATCTTTCATGAGAGAAGAAAATAATTACCATATCTCAAGACACCAATTGCCATATTGTGAAATCCATAGAAGTTACAGGGATGAGGAAACAAGAAAAACAAAGCAAAAAAGCGTCCCTGTTGCGAATGCAGGTCTAATTAGGAGAAAAGGTCTTTGCAAATTCTAGATGACGTTTCCTAGTTGTGCTTGGACTATCTGGTTCTGTTCATCAACACACCTTTCTTATCACATTGGAAGTTAGTGAGCTTGGGGCATTCTACTTTCTCCAAGTAAATCAATTTTGGAAATAATTCACTGAGTTG
Source organism: Euryodendron excelsum (assembly GCA_033060915.1). NCBI lineage: Eukaryota > Viridiplantae > Streptophyta > Magnoliopsida > Ericales > Pentaphylacaceae > Euryodendron > Euryodendron excelsum. The sequence goes on along the minus strand of CM065377.1, from coordinate 67,459,383 downwards.
TATCCAATCCATCTCCAATTTATCTAAGTACTTCACACGCAATACCTCAACTGACCACGGTTCCTCTTCCTTAGCTTTTATCTCCTTGTTCTTAAGTACCGGAAATTGGCCTAGATTGCAGAATTTCCCTCCTCTGATATAGAGTTTCTTTAAGTGCGTCAGATTGGCAGGCCTCAGCCAACTAAGTATAATCGTCCCAGAGAAACCCTCAACTTCAAGGTCCAGTTTCTCTAGGGAACCAAGAAAGGTTCTTTTTTTTTGGTACAACCAAGAAAGGTTCTTTGATTCCCCGGTTTATGATGCCTATTGTCGTTGACTCTGCTGCATCTTTTGCCGTTGACTCTGTTACGGTTCCGCACAGGACTTTAAATCCTCGGAAATCTTTGAACTGCTTCTCTGTAGGGAATTCTTTCATATGAGTGTCGATGTTCCATTTTCTCAAGTTTGGAAATTCCGCCAATTCGTTGAGAGTACACGACTTTTTGTCCTCGGAATCTCTGATAACGAATCCCTTGGTTTTTGTCATTGGTTGGAGATTTCTTGACCACATCAAATCTATTCAACCACTGGCCCAGACCTCTAAAATGGCGAGCTCTCCACACACCTCAGCCGATAACTTTACTGCTCCTACGGCCTTGGTTTTAACTGACAATATAGGTCTAACCTGCGCTAATTGGTGGCATCCCACTTCATGTGTGAGATAGATGAATAGATTCCATTATAGACAGGAAAAATACCAAGTTTAAAATCTACTCATAATCCAGCAACACGAGTAGCAAAGAAGGGTTCGACAAAGGGTCATTTTGGGTTCATTGACTCTATTAATACGCTCTCAATAATTCTCATATAAACTTTTGATATGAACCAACACTAATGCAAGTGTCATGGTCATCACAATCTCTCCACCTTTAGCCCTTTGCGTCACTAAGGGCTCAAACAACACAATTAATCCCTGTGGTCAGGTCGAAATACCACGACCATCCATTATCAGTGCCCCGAACCATGAGATCATTTGCATAAATTAGCCCTATATAACCATAGATAACTATCATGAGAAAATACACCAGAAAGGACTAGTTAAGAAATGTCATTTGAGTTCATTACTTCATTGCTCCTAGTTACATAACCAAAAAAAATTTGAATTAACTTGCCGGCAGAGGTCTGATTGAAGTTTGCACTAAACTGAACACCGCATAGACACAGAATGAACCATCAACTGCTGCTATTATAGACATGCATTGAGACGTTGGGAAGGCTTCTCCTAAACAGACTGGATATTTCCCCTCCCTTTTCCGCGCCATTATATTTCCTTTCCCTAAGCCGAGAAATGCTAAAAGTATAAAACTTGAACTCATGTAGCATTAACTCCAATGAGGTAATTAACAATTTAACATACAAGAAAATACTATTAAAAAAACCCCGAATTTGCTACCACGGATCGAATGTTATGCTGAGTGTTACCCAAATGCAACTTTTGGCAAAAATTGTCACGATGAATGACCCTTAAACTATGTCCAAAAGATTTTCACATACCTTCGATGTAAGAAAACAACACGTAGCTAATCTTTCACGAGAGAAGAAAATTACTATATCTCAAGACATCAATTGCCATATTGTGAAATAACTACAGAGATGAGGAAATAAGAAAGAAAATTGAATTCAGAATACAGGCCAGGCACCAAAGAAGGGGGAGGGGGGAACAGTCCCTGTTGCAAAGGCAGGCCTAATTTGGACAAAAGACCTTGCAAATTCATGATGCCGTTTCTTAGTACTGATTGGACTTCCTTGTTCTGTTCATCCACAACCCTTTCTCATCACATTGGAAGCTAGTGAGCTTGGGGCATTTTACTCTCTCCAAGTAAATCAATTTTGGAAACAACTGCCTGAGTCGTTTCCAATCCATCTCCAATTCATTCAAGTACTTCAAACGCAATATCTCAATTATCCACACTTCCTCTTCCATAGCCATCCCGCGGAATTTCCCTCCTCTAATGTAGAGTTTCCTTAAGAGCCTCAGATTGGCAGGCCTCAGCCAACTAAGCGTACTTGTCCCAGAGACACCCTCAAGGTCCAGTTTCTCTAGAGGGACAACAAAAGGTTCTTGGATTCCCCAGTTTATGATGTCTATTGTCGTTGCCTCTGCTGTATCTTTTGTCGTTGACTCTATTGCAGTTCCTCCCCAAGATATGGTTAGCTTGCGCAGGACTTTAAATTCTTGGAAAACTTTGAACTGCTTCTCCGTAGGGAATTCTTTCAGGCTAGTGGAGATGTTCAATTTTCTCAAGTTTGGCAATTCCGCCAGATCATTGAGAGTACACGACTTTTTGTCCTCAAAACTTCTGATAACAAATCCCTTGAGGACTTGGAGTTGGGATAGTAAAACAAGACCCTTGGGCATGTGATCTAAAAAGTAACACTCAGACATGTCCAAGTGTGTCAAACTCTTGAGCGAATCCATCCCATCTGGAATCACCCCAAGATTGTAACAGTCTCTGAGATCCAGAATCTTCAGATTATTGAGCTGCAAAATGAACTCGGGAAGCTCTGTGATCATAGAAATACCTCGAAGGCTAAGAAACCTCATGTGATTCATGTCCTTCAGTCCCTTGAAAAATTTGGCCTCTGTGGCTTCAATGTGGGGGATGTGCGTCCCCGAGCTCTGCCACCTTCCCAAGTAGAGAATTTTGATATGTTCCATATCGGAAAATAGTTCAGGCCCGTCATCAATAATAGACTCGCTAATGTTGAGCCAGTATCGAAACTCATTCAGGGAAAACCAACACTCTCCGTCTCGGCAAGGATCGTTAAAGTAGAACGCACTGAAGGGGGCATACGGCAGCTGTCCGCGAAGAAGCTCCACTTCTGGCACACAGGCTCAATGACGCCCCTTTCAATAAGCTCATCGAAGAACTGATTGCCAAAATCCTCTGATGTCTTCTCCTGCGCGATTTCTTTTTCTGTTCCTCGGTCCATCAGGAACGGAGGCAGAATTCCCCCTCCAATCCACCAGTAAATCAAAAACCTTTTCTCTATGGTAGCATTTTCTGGGAAGGCTAAGAAACAGAGCAAACAAAGTTTTAACTGGAATGGTAGGCCAAGTGTCACGGGCTGGCAGGCCGGGCACCACACGGTGACACTAAATGCGACCCGCCATGATCATACGCAGCGGAATACACCCGTGAGGCGACTATGCTCCAAGCAATAGTCCCGCCAAACTCAAACACCAAGGCATAAGATTATGCGCTTGTCCAGGATCCATCCGTAATGCCCCGCATAAAACTCTTTAAGCACGGACCTCTGATGCTCAAGAAGGCAACCCAAGCTATAGGCGATAGCAACGCCATACTCAAATGCGCGCAACACGGCAAGCAATGTGCTTAGCGCCAGTCCCTCTCGAAACACAAGCCAGATGGCCATGTGCAACTAGACATGCGCGCGTCCGCCAAGCATCACCCGCTAGGCACAACGCCTCCATCCTTGAAGCTCTTAGCGCCCCGCGTCAAGGTTGCCCGCAAGGAAGGCACCACCGAATAGCAACTTTAAGCCCACAGCATAGTGCCCCGCGACACCAATGCTAGCCAAACCAAGCGGCCGTGTACACAAGCGTGAACCCAATGCGCAAGTGCACACGAGACACACGGCATGCAAGTATGCACACCGAGGTCCAATCCGTCATGGACATAAGCCCCACCACTTTATAATTATGGCGTAGCGGGTGCGAATGCCACAACCCCATCCTCGACGCTAATGCCCAACATCTGCCCCACCGGGCACAATGCCGCCCATGTAGCCCCTTGACTAGCATGAGGACTGCAGCCACGTGCCACAGCCGGCCCCCAAGTCTCGCCCACTCCCTTGGGGGACTCACTTGAATGCTGTCCCTTTCGGTAGCACCAGGGGGTGATAGAGTCAACACCATGCCCCCCCTTATAATAGCATTCTGAGCCATCTCCAAACTGATAGGAAGAAACATCCTACCCCCTCGAGGAGTCATAATCCATAAATCCAATAAATATGGAAAATACAAATTACGAGATTGCCATGCCACCGGCCAATCATGCTCAGACATGCCCCACGCCAAGGTCCCTCGCGGCCCTCGACGTGCCACGGGTGGCAACCCGTGACACCAAGAAAAGAAACCTTGAAATTTTCAAATTCAGTGGTGTGCTCAAACTTTGGGTCCTTGTACGAGTTGTGCATTAACCCATCGCGGGCATCGACTTGGTTGCTGCTGTTAGCGGATCCACTGGACCCTCGATTACGACGAGGAGGATCGATTTTAACTTTTGAAACAATCTGGGATTTCAACTTTCTGACGGTCTTGTTGAGTTCGTCCAGATCTGTCTTACTCCGTCTTGTCTTGAGCTCCTCGCGGGCCTGATTGATTTTCCCATTCACATGTTTCACGTACTTCTTAATGGCATCCTCAATGAAATTGAGATCTTGATGAATCACGTTTGAGAGCGCAGGAGCTCCACCCTGGTCGTCATTGTCGTTGGTGATTGTAGAGGCGGAGGCGGTGGCGGCAGTGCCTCCGATGTCAAGTGGGTTGGGTTGGAAGTGACTGCGGTTGTCCTCGCAATCAATTTCCAAAGCTCGTGTTGAGCAACTGGCTTTGGAATGACTAGAATCGTTCAACGATGGGGTCTCATCGGATGATGAGGAATGGACTAAATTGATTGACATGGATTTAGAAGAAAACTACAAAGAGTCGCAAGAAAATCTATCAAATTTTCCAATTTCTATTACTGTTGAACGTAAAACCCACTGATTCTGTAACTTCATAATTGGGATTGTGCAGGTCTTCTCATCAGATTTGGAGGACTGGGGTGACATCAGATTTTGTAACCATGGTTCAGGCAGCAATTTAACTACGGCTCAACTACTATGATTGGGATTGGCAATGGAATACCATCCTCGGCTAAGACCGTACATTACGTCACACTAGTTGTGAGGCACACCCCATATGTGTGCAACACGATGGAAAACAAAAATCACCTAGTAGAAAAAAAAAAAAACTCATATCTATGTTGCAACGTTAAACCCAGTAACTCTTGTTTAGAATTAAAAAAATAATAACAATGTTATTCATTATGTTGAAATAACTAAAACCTCATATTTCTTTTTCAAATATCATTTGCATTTTAGAGGTAATTGACAATTTAAATTTTAAAGGTAACTATGTGAAAACTTGTGGAGTCCTTAATAGTACTCAAAAATCTCAAGTCGTTGGCAAAACGTCTAGTATTTATATATATATATATTTTTATATATATGTACTGTAATTAATAGTTTTTTGTGGGGCCATTATGAAAACTTAAAAAGTTGACACATCTTCTCATTTGAAGAGATTTTAACATATACCAACAAGGTATTCTCTATTTATATATTAAAAAAAAGATGGAATGTCAATGATCCCTATTCAATTTTCTCAATATTAATAATTGTTGTTAGTGATGTAATATTAAAAATCAAATATATTTTGGTAAAAAAAATATTTCACAATTAATTTATTAAATTTATACTATTTCTCTAGGAGAACTATATTTTCAAGTTTTATACAAAAATTGCATATTATTTCTACTTTCACATATAATTGCAGTTGTTGGTAGAAATGTTTTAAAAATCAAACCGGATTGAACTGGCTGGTCAACCTTTGGAATCGACAACCGGTTCATAAGACGATCCGGTTTGACAACTAGAATTGTTTTACATAAAATCATACTAAATCGTTTGAACCGTCGGCTCAACCAGAGAACTAGTGAACCGAATCCGATTAACTGTAACCAGATGATTGTTAAGAACTACAAATTTTTTAATTTTAGGGGGAAAATATTATTCTTACAAAAAATTCATATAAAATTTGCATACAAAGTAATGTGGCAATAGATGTTTTGCAATTAAAAGTCATTATAATGAGTATTTATTTTGAATTGAAATACTCTCATTAAGACACATCATTTTATATAGAAATTTTATATAAATTTTTTTGTTTGTATAATATTACTCGATTGGGGTTTGCATATCAACCCCTTTAGATTAAGGCCTGAATATTGATTTTCTGCTTTGATCCTCACCTTCCAAATCCGCAAATCTGATCCTCTTCTTCCAATCAACAGATTGCTGGATCCCAGTAGTGATTCAAGGTTCAAACTTTGAGTGCAATAATGTGTTTTCGGCTAAAAGCAAGGGGGGTTTCCGTTGAAACCACTACTACATATATGCATTTATATATTCACACCACTACATATATGCATTTATATATTTAAAAGCAAGGGGGGTTTCCGTTGAAACCACTACTACATATATGCATTTATATATTCACACCACTACATATATGCATTTATATATTTACACACAAATATATATATATATATAGAGAGAGAGAGAGAGTGGAAGGATGAGGCTACCACTTACATATTCACATCATAGTTATCAGTATGAGACCGAATCAAATGATTAAATTGGTTCAATCGAAACTGGTTGGTCTGACGGTTCGGTTTAGCCCTTTGGATCGGTAAGGCAATAAACTGGCTAGACCTTATATTTTCCCAGCTGCACGCATTGACTGAGGCAGTCAATGTGTTGACTAATTTAAAATCTTGAAAAAATGAAACTTTGAAGAGTTGAACCTGAGACTAAGTAATGAAATTTGAGCTTTTGTCCACCATGCTAATGCTTTTGTTGTGTTTATTTTTACCAAACATAATATATATAAGGTATCTAATACATAACTATATGTAATACTATAACAACGGTTGAACTGGTTGAACTAATGAACTGAGAATCGGTGTCTTTACCAGTTTGATGTTCGGTACGGTTCTAATAACTATAATTCACATATATATATAGAGGGAGAAGGGTGTCGCATACATATATATATACTATAAGGTGACACACACTATGTGTGTGCACGTTATTATACACTAACAAATATACTAATATGTTTCACTCACCCACTACGATAGTTTTTCTCCACTAATCGGACAACTCCACCCCACTAATTCACTAACCCCACTATTGTGATAGGTTCTGGGCTTCACCAAATTGAGGTGTTTGCTTTTTAATAGTATATATATATATATATATATATATATAGAGAGAGAGAGAGAGAGAGAGAGAGAGAAGGTTGCCGCTGCTTTTGAAACGATAAAGAGAAGAATTTAAAACGTTGGTGTTTATATGGGCTCCAAATTAGGCTAAACACATGGGCTTTTTATCTAGTAGGTGCAAGGTGTAAAAATTGGCCATTGTTTTCATTTGTTGACCAATCGGCTTTTACTATATTATAATGATATAAAAATTTAGGATAAATTACACTGATCTTCCTTTAACATTTGCAAAAATACAGAGACCTCTCACAATATTTCAAAATTATACTAACCTCCACGCCCCAATTTTATAAAAGCCAAGTTTTAAGGAATAAAATATATAACATTGAAAAGTCAAAGTCAAAATTAAGATCCATATAAGATTTTAATCAAAATAGGTTTTGAAATTCATTTAAAAGATAGTTTTTATTTTGAAAATTTCTAGAACAAAACTGCGTGGTTCCATTCATATTTTGAATAAATCTTGTTTTAATAAAATCTGTTTTAACAAAAATTATATCAAGTCCAAAATATCTGAACTCCAACAGCTAGTCTCAACTTCCAATACAATGCTCTAATATCAACAAACCTATCCTTCAAACCAAACCACAATAAATACTAAACCATAGACTTCTACTAACGTAAAATAAATATCTAAATGCAACAAAATAATAATAGTAATAACAACAATACATTCATTCAAAATAAAAATAGACTGAAAGTTTAGGAGTAAAATACAACACAAAAATAAGTTAACTAAAACCCAAAGATAATACACTATGGGGTCAAAATATATTGTAGACCTTCGGTATTCTAATCCCAGTCCTTCAGTCTGCTTGCCCGAAGGCCCACCTGTAACTGTTGTAGGGTGAGTATTTCTATAGCCCAGTAAGAGGTTATGCTACAAAGTTAATAATCATATGGTGACATGTGCAAGTGTACAGTAAAGAATGCACGAGAGTATAAAAAATGCAATTTCAAACATAAATACCGACCAGATTCCCAATGTCATGAACCAAGCACACAAATGGATCAAATAACCAATCAATGTTAAACATGGTTCAATTTGAATATTTGATATTTTCTACATCTATAGGAATAATACAATGGAACAATAAAATAAGCAAGGTACATCTAATCCGATGCCAAATGATATGATACAAGGACACACATGAATCAACTAAATAAAGATCAAATACTCACACATGAACCCACAAACAATCTAGTCACTAACAATAACAAAATCAAATTAACTCTATAAGACTAAAACTGAAATGATAAATGAATAAATAAATAAATAAATAAATAGTATCAAGATTCACCCTAATCCAACTCAATGCAAGTGTATACGCATGCATAACTGGTAATACTATGAAAGGGATAACAGTCTACCAACAACCTCTTCCGCACTCTATGGGCCTCACTCAAAGGACGTGTTCATCCCAATACAACTCTTAGGGTCAAGATCTCAAGCCCACTCCTGACCATACCCAATTACATATAAACTTTAACCCAAGTTTAAAGCTGTTGGCCCAAAATGCAACCTAAGAGGGGGGGTGAATTGGGTTTATTAAAAATTAAAGCAATTAAAATCAATTAAAATTAATTTAATCAATAAAACAATAGTTCAAGATGTATGCAATGCAATGTAGACAACAATAAAATGAAAACAGAGTACAAGAAAGCACACAAAAAATTACCGAGGTTCAACCACAATTTGTGGTCTATGTCTTTACCTTAATATTCTCTTGAAGTCTCCTTCCACTATGCAATCTCCAATTACAAAGTAGATGTTGATTTCCAAACTACTCAGCTCACTTTTACGCAAGAACTCTTTCTCAAGTTCTTCTGCCACTAAGTGGGTTTGTCTAAGATCCACTCTAACTTACAAGTAATTTTTTTTTTTTTTACAAGAGAACACTCCAACTCTCACTTTCAAGTATATGAAGGATATATAAATGAAATACAAACTCTCTATAAAGAGTAAATGAGAATTGAATAGTTCACTAACTGCCAACACGAAGACAAAGAGAATTTTTAGATTTTTCAACTCAATCAATCAGTGAATGTTGTATCTCTTGTCTATAAATGCGTTTGGAGGCTTATATATAAAGTCCTAAATTAATTTCACCCGTTGGAGGTTGTTAGAGTTTCATTAAATGTGCACCCACTTCAATATAACATTTAAAAATATAGCCGTTAATCCTCAAGTGTCGACACATCAAGTTTGCATTCTTCAAATTTTGTCCATTATCTTCATGTGTCGACACAGCAAACCCATGTGTCGACACATCACTCAGAAAATGTCATTCATGCTTTCCTTGATCAATTTGGCTTCAAATAATTTGAAAATGTTTCAGGGATCTTTTCTTTGAGGTATGATATTCTTCAAAGACACTTAAGATCTTCAAGGAGTCTTTTCTTTGGGGTATGATAATAGATCAAAGTCTTCAATTATTCAAAGATGTCTTCCATTCAATTTGGATTGAATTTTTCTTTTGATGATCATATTTTCTTTGTTGTCGAGCTACCAAATTCCTTTTCATTAGTGCCAAGCTTCTCTTCTTCATTACCAAGCTCTTTCCATTTGCTGCTAATGTTCTTTTTATTCATATAAAGCTTAATATACATGATGCCGATTTCTTCTTCTTCAGGATCACTTCATTAGAAGCTTGATGAAGCCTACTTTTGAGCACTCTCAATGCATATCAACTTTATTGAATCTTCACAGCTCTGATGTAGTCCTCATTTGAATTTTTTATAGAAATTTTTGCAAACACGATGAATCCTTTTTTTGAACACCTTCAATTTCTTTGAATTCAAGTCATCTTCATTTAGTCTTTTCACATTTAATGAAATTTTCTTTTGAGCACCTTCAATCTCTTTTAATACAAATCACCTGTTTAAAGTTTGAATGGGTGCAATTGCTCTGTTTTGGTGTAAGACTTGACCTTTGGTGCATTGCTTGAACTTATAGGTGCTGTGCATCCATTTCGATATGAACTAGAAATTAAGTCAAACTTTAAGTCTAAATTATAATCTTTATTAATTTGTACACTAATTAAATACATTAGTAAACTAACACAAGGTTTAGTTATCATCAAAATCAAGGCATAGAGTCAACAATCTCCTCCTTTTTTATAATGACAAAACCTTTGTGAAAATAGGCAATATAAGATGAAATGAAATGAATAGAATTAAATTTCTTACCAGAGAAAACTTCTCCTTTGTTTTGCAACTGATGCTTCCATGACAAAATATCTTTTTGTTTGTTTGATTAGTAAAAACATATCTCAACTTTCAAAAAGAGTTCTTATCAGTCAATTCCAAAACAAGTTGAGGGAAATAAATCCTTTATCATGTTACTCCCCTAAAGAGTATGCTTTATAAAGTTTTATATATTATATCATGTAATTTTCATCATTCAACAATAATTCATCATTTCTAGTTAAAGTTCTTCTTCCCATTTTACTTCAATTCTTCTCTCTTTTTTCAATTCATCAAAAAGAGAAGAATAAATTGATAACAAAGACAGATACAATAGCAAAAAAAATCTTATAACAAGATAAATTATATAATCAAAAAAGCAAACAAAGCATTCAAGTAACAAAGCCTCAAGTTGCAACAACAGAGTTAGATTTCATTCACAAAAATAGGGCAAAAGAGTAGTCAAGGTTCACTCACAAAACATTACAAGATAATTTTGTCTTAAGGATGACACACCATCCTTGAATAGATCATGCATGTGAAAAATGAAAGTACAAACAAAAGATAGAGAGGGAGATCGGTATGGAGAGGAAAGATCAATGGGGAGAGGCTGGTGGTGAGGGGCTCAGTTCAGCTGGATTAGACGCAGTGTTGGAAGGACCAGGTCTGTATCTCGACCGCAGACTATATTTCACTCTTCCCAATGATCTAGAGACTGGTACAGGTGATGTGGCTTTCTTAGTTTAACAAACTCTTTCTTCTGCCATCAGAGAAGTTATCTTCAGACTCATCCTCTATTCTTTCTTCTGTGTCCGTTTTAGAACCTTTTTCTTGGCCTCTTCTTCTTGGTTGTCTGCTTGTGTAACATTATCAGTTGCTTGTTTTGTTGGCTCTACTTGTCCACTGGCTTCTTTTTCTTCTTTTTCTTCTTCTTCTTCTTCTTCTTCTTCTTCTTTTTCAACAGCAATCCCTTGAGCTTTCTTCAATAGATTCACATATTTCTTAAAGACTTTTTAACTTTTCGGCCCACTATCAAGTTTCTGGTTCATGTTGTGAATCATATCCATTAGATTTTTCATGAATTCTTTAACATGGGTGGTCTTTAGAGATTATGCTAAGGGTGTCCTAGGTCCAGAAGTAGATGCTCTATCATGGGGAGTGCTACTAGGTGCAACTTTCGAAGGTCTGGGAACCCATTGTCCATTCACTTTTTTATAACTCATCCTGCCCAGTGTATACTTGTTGTATTCATCACTATAAGGGTCAAATTTTCTGTAGTTTTCATTTGATAGGTCCACTTGAAAGTGCTTGAAAATCTTGGTGAGCAACATACCATAAGGTAGGTTTTTGGCTGAAATAGTGGAGGTATGGGTCATGGTTGTAAGGATGTAGTAGGGAATATCAATTTTGGTGTTTGTCAAGAAAACTCCTAAAAAGAACAGATCTTTTTTACTCACATGCTCAAAACTTTCAACTTTAGGTAGAAATATTTTAGAGACAAAATGGTGTACCAACCTTAGTTCTATTGGTAGATCATTTGCTACAGGTTAGGTGGTTTCAGGCATATCTTGACCATAAAGAACATATAGTTGTTCCTTTCTGGTTATATTCTCAAAATACAATTCTCCACCATACCCAGTTTCCATAATTTCAAAGAGAATGAACTCATTTAGGGTGATTTATGCTCTTTTCACATAACTAGTCACTTCTGTCCTTCCAACCTTTTTCAATAGATTAAAGTAGAAATGCATAACTAATTTAGGGTATACATTCTCTCGAATTAGAGTCTAGGGTTTCCATCATAGGCTAGTAAGGGTGTGAGGAAATTCAAAGTTCTCATTCTCAAAATACTGATAGTTAATCCATCGTCCAATCAGAATTTTACATAGAGAGAAAGTGTTTATAAACCTGTCTTGAGCCATTTCGTCTATGAAGTGTACAGTATCCCAGTCATCATGGTCTGACGAACTTCCTTCAACTGATTCTTAAGACGGTGTTCCATCCCTTTTCCTTTTGATAGTAGAAACTCTTGTAGGGTTCTGATCGATTTTGAGAGTCATTTTGATAGTCTAAAGCTTTGAAAGAGATAAAGAGTTCTGGGGATAAACAGTTAGGGTTTAAATAAGAGATTAAGAAAGGCTTGATTAAGGTTTTTTAAAGTAATTGAAAGAGAGATTTGTGATGAATTGTTGGTGACGGTTGGTTGGTGTGAACATGGGAGCGAAATAGAGAGAGGGAGTGAAAGTTCGAATGTTTGTAAAAGTGACTGTAAAATGGGTTGTTACAAAATATATAGGCCCTACTCATGAGTCGACACATGAACTTGATGTGTCAACACATACGTATCAACATATAAAAAATGGTGTGTCGACACATGTAACCAGACTGGGTCATATTGAGTGCAAGTGAATCCAAGAGATGGTGTTTTTTCAATTGGAAGTGAGAATATGTTCTATTATGAGTATGCAATGAATTATGAGAGCAAAAAATATAATTCACACAATCAAGTAACACATTTGTTCATATCTAAAACACAAATAATATGAAGATCAGCAAATCAAGACATAGAATCACGCATTCCTAATTCTCTTCTTATCATGCAGAATCTGTCTTCACTCAATGGTTTTATAAAAATATTAGCTAATTGCACGTTTGTACTTACAAAATCAAGTTCAATATCACCATTTTGCACATGATCTCGTATAAAGTGATATTTAATTTCAATGTGCTTTGTGCGAGAGTGTTGAATAGGATTTTTGGTCAAGTTTATAGCACTAGTAGCATCACATCTAAAAGGAACATGATCAAACAATATTCCATAATCTTCTACCTATTGTTTAATCCATAACACTTGAGCACAACAGCTACCAGCTACTACATATTCAGCCATAGCTGTGGAGAAGGCAATCGAATTTTGTTTCTTGCTATACTGACACACAATTATATTGCCTAGTAGTTGGCAAGAGCCACTTATGCTCTTCCTATCAACTCTACTCCCCGCATAGTCAGCGTTAGTGTAAACAATCAAATTAAAAGATGTACCTTTGGATTATATAATCCAAAGTTAGGTGTGCGCTTAAGATAACGAAAGATTCTTTTCACAGTAACAACATGAGATTCTTTAGAATTTGATTGAAATCGACCACACAAGCAAACACTAAACATTATATTTGGCCTATTAGCAGTCAGATATAATAAAGAGCCTATCATGCTTCTATAAAACTTAGTATCTATTGATTTACCTTTGTTATCGCTATCCAATTTTATTGTAGTACTCATTGGAGTACTTATGGACTTTGCATCTTCCATGCCAAACTTCTTGATCAAATCCTTGATGTACTTGGCTTGGTTGATAAAGATGTCTTCCTTTGATTATTTGGTTTGAAATCCGAGGAAGTAATTAAGTTCACCCATCATACTTATCTCAAATTCTCCCTGAATATACTTAGCAAATTCCTTACAAAGCGGCTCATTAGTAGCACCAAATATAATATCATTCATATATAGTTGTACCAAAAGCATGTCATTATTTTTTATCTTGATAAAAAGAGTGGTATCTATTTTCCTCTTGAAAAACCTTTTTCAATTGCTCAATCTTTCATACCAAGCCCTTAGGGCTTGCTTTAAACCATATAAACTTTTTGTTAATTTGAAAACATGGTTGGGAAACTTTGGATCTTTAAATTTGGGAGGTTGATCAACATATACTTCTTCGGTAATAAAACTATTTAGAAAAGCACTTTTAACATCCATTTGATATAGTTTGAAATCTTTAAAGTATGAGAATGCAAGTAACAATCTAATGGCTTCTAATCTAGCTACCGGAACATATGTTTCATCAAAATCAATGTCTTCCTATTGGCTATATCCTTAAGCAACAAGTCTTACTTTGTTCCTTACTACAATTCCGGACTCATCCATTTTATTTCTAAACAACCATTTAGTTCCAATGACTGGCTAATCATTAGGCCTAGGAACAAGGTGTCGCACCTTATTCCTTTCAAATTGATTCAATTCCTCTTGCATAGCATTAATCCAAAACTCATCATTTTCAACATCATTAAAACACTTATGTTCTATTTGTGATAAAAATGCAATATGATTACATATATTTCTAAGAGAGGATCGAGTTCTTACTCCTTGTGAAGGATCACCTAGGATTTGTTCCATAGGATGGTTATGCATAAACTTCCATTCCTTAGGTAGACCTTCATTGATCTCTTGTTGGCTTGTAGAGGCTTCTTGAACTTTTTTCTCCTTTTGTGGTTCTTCATTTGAGCTTGATTGAATATCCTATCTCTTCATGTTTTGCTCTACCTCATCTACATCATCACTTATAACATTTCTAGAGAAAGAGTTATGTTCATCAAAAGTGACATGGACTGCTTCTTCAACCACTAAAATCCTCTTATTAAAAACTCTATAAGCTTTCCTATGTGTTCAATACCCAAGAAATACACCCTCGTCAGATTTTGCATCAAATTTGAGGTTGTATTTATTGTTATTCAATACAAAACACTTGCATCCAAAGGCTCTAAAACATGAGACATTTAGTTTCTTATCTTTCCAAAGCTCATAAGAGGTTTTGTTCAAAAATTTTCTAAATAGAATTCGATTTAAAACATAGCAGGCTGTGTTAGCAATTTCAGCCCAAAAGTATTTTGGCAAACCATTTTCACAAAGCATGGTTCTACCCATTTCTTCCAAAACTCTATTTTTTCTCTCAATAACTCCATTTTGTTGAGGTGTTCTACGGGCTAAAAAGTTGTGATCAAAACCATTTTCATTGCAAAATAATTCAAAAGGTTTGTAATCGAATTCTCCTCCATAATCAGTCATAATAGAAGTGATTGAAAAACCTTTTTCATTTTGAACCTTTTTACAAAATTTTGTGAAGAAAACA